>JAODAL010001616.1:0-223640 GCA_025379985.1 Phyllomedusa bahiana
CTCTAGCTCCACTTGACTGAGGGCGTTTCGGATTTTAAAATTTTTCCTTTTAATCATAGTCAGGGGGGGTATGCAATACCCCGAAATTTGGGGTAAAGTCATGGGGACCTAGGCTATCACATTGGAAATTGATTTTTAAATTTTTCTTGCTTTTCCCATTTTTGGGGAAATTTTGTAAGGGAAATTTGGGAATAAAGACATTTTTTAATTTGGGGTTTCTTTTGGGGGAAAAGGGTGGTCAATGTTTTTCTGGATCATGTTCTAAAGACGGTGCGGGGCCCCAAGGGTTCTACGGGAACTTTGGCACTTTATTATTTTGAGGGGGGCCCTCACTGGAAAATTTGTTATGACTGACCCCTGCAGTTACAAATTTTTTGGGGGGGGGTTTTATATTATTTTACCCTCTTCTGTGTTCCTTTTTGCTTAAAAAAGTTCTAAAGCCCCCTTGAACAAAATCAAAAAATACTTCTTTCAAAAGCCAAAATGTCAAACTAAAAGGGAGGTTTTGTGGGCCCCAAACCATATCATTTTTCGGGGCCTGTGAGGGGTTTAGACACAGGGGAGCAGGGAAATAGAAAAGGGGTCCGGACACAGAGGATGAAAGCAAGCGCTTGGGCAGGGGTTTGATTCGCCAGTAAAAGGGAGCGGGGTGCCATCTTGGTTTATAGCCCTTCAAGTCTGCCTCCACACTGCTCTTTTCACTAACCCCTCAGGTGGTGGACAGCTTTTGACAGTTTTTAAAGGGGGAAAATAATGCTGTTTGTGGCCCCCCCTTTGGAAATAATTTTGACTTTCTTGTTTAAAAAAACCAAGTGTCAATGATGAAAAGGTTCTTTTTGGGAAAATTGGGAAAATTTTAAAAGAAGAAATTTATTCTCTTTGTTTTGCAGCAAGGGGCTTATTTTAGGGGCGTTCCCCCTTGGGAAAGGGAACTGAAACAGAAAGAAGGGGTTAATGGAAAACAACCCTCCCTCAATAAAACCAGAGCGAAACCCAAAGGTGTTATAAAAATTATATCATTTGTAAAGAAAAATTAAACAAAATCATTTTTGCAATAAGAGGATTTAATGGTAAAATTTCCAGCGTTAAAGAAAGGGTTCTGCATTCTGTCCAATTATTATTTTAATTGAAAAATCTTTCTGAAATTTTTAAAATAGCTTAACTTTATTGTTTGCGTCCCCGGGGGTTTTTCCAATGCGGCGGGAAAAAAAGCCCCTTCTTTTTTGGACTAGGCTTTAACAAATAAAACAAAATAAAAGGGCCCAAAAAAAATGAAAGGCATCTTAATTTAAAATTAAAGGCCAGGTTCGGTTTTACTTGTTAATTTTATAAGGTCTTTGTTAATTCTTTTAAAATGCAAAAATTATTTTGATTGCAAATCTGTGATTTTAAAAAAGGGTTTATTTTTTTTATCCAAAAATTTTAATTTTTTGTATAGGTTGGTTTACACCATCAATTTTCAGAGGGGGGGGAAAGGCCCCACCTCGGGGCCCCAACCTAATGTACCCTTAGAAAAGGCCCCCGAAATTTCTGGATGGAGTTTGGTTTGCTTGCATGGTAAATTCCCCATTCATTTCAATGGACTTTCCAAGTACACCCAAAAGGGCAACATCAGTGTCCCCGTCCCAAGATTTTTTGGGGCCCTTTTCTATAGGGTAGGTGCAGGTCCCCGACATGGGACGACCCCCTCGGTCTGGAAATTTATGGCATATCCCATCGACTTTTTCTTTAATGTTTTTTATGGCAAAGCTCTTATAAGACATTGTGATTAATCAATATACAGGCAGTGCCTGGGTTACCATCGGAGAGATAGGGACTGTAGGTTTGTCCTTTAAGTTGAATTTGTTATGTAAGTCGGAACAGGTATATTTATTACATTGTTACTCCAGCACAAAGGTTTTTTTTTTAGTTTTGGATAGTGCAGTCTAATTAAAATCATTCCTCACAATATTGTTTTTTTTCATATGGGTATCATGTATAATATTTATTATTATTATTCAGTCATTAATACATATTATTATTTGTGTATTGAGTTTATACTCAAATGACTTTTAATTTGAACTGCAGATGTCCTGATGATAGTTCTGATGATTGCTCCCATTTATGGTAGCTATTTTAAATGGAGAAACGATGTCCTTGTTGATAAATTCAATTTTTCAACATAAGTGGTTTCCTTATCCCCCCCATCCCCCCCCCCCCCCCCCTTTCCCTTATTTTATCCTACCTACCAGCAGGGAACCGCCCTTAGTATTATAGATTCCAAACCAGGGATGTTTCACTTGGAAAGAAATAAATCTAATAAACACGCGCTGAGCTATTAGGGGGAAAATGAGATACAGGTTGTAATTTTCAGTATACAAGAAGAAGAAGATTGTACCTCACCCACCAGAGACAAAACAGTAACAATGCAGTTACATGTCAAGGACATCTGCAGACTAAAATATGCTAAATAGTTGCAAGTCAAATTTAAGTATGAGACTCGCCAAGATGACTATCTATCAAATGTTGTAGTCTTCACATTCAAAGCTGTATTGGATGGTGAGATATGGAGCCTGAAAATTCAAAAGTTCAAACCTTCTTTTCCTGATTGCTTGTTTGTGTATATCAAGTGGCTTTGTATACAAAATGGTAGAACTATCTTTCTAGGTGCTTAATTATGCCCTCATTTTTATTTTATTATGCTCTAACTTGGCTAGAATGATAATCTTTTCTTCCCTTAAAGAACCCCGGGTACAGAATATGGACAAAAATGTGTGTAGCATTTTATTGTCTTTACATATTTTAGGGACAGATAGGGTTAGACTCCCCAAAGATGGGGGTGCCCTTTTCGGGACTTTGTCCTCAACCAGTTAGGTCTCTACATTAATGCTCAATATATAGGATTGTCATCCTGAACATCTCGTCAAATCAGACAAACTTAAAAATAATATGTATTAATAAATTGAATGACAAACTAATCACGACACTTCATATGAAGAAGAACATTATGTCCTGTGTGTATTGAGGGTATTTTGATCTTTTGCTGATATTTTCACTTAATATATCATTGATTAGTGTTTTTTATATAGAAGATAATAAAGATTAAGTTTTAGGGACTATTAGTGGTAGTTATACTTTGATTGCAATTTGATTACAAAAACACCTTTAATGCATATGCCGTCTTGCATTTTTACTTGTAGCAGGTTATTTTATCTGATGTCGAGTTCCAATCTCCATATGATATCACATGCTTGATTAACACAGATTAGTGTCCCTTTTTGAGCGCCCATAAGAAAGAAAAATAGGACTTGTTTAAAAGATACTAATGTTTCTCACTAACGATTTGCACCTCAATGGTGAGATCGCTAAGATGCCAGGTGTTTAACATGGTACTGGAAGCACTCGTTAAACACATGGAAGAAGAGGTATGGATCTCAATCCCCCTATCGATTCCGTTGATCTACAATTATACTTCTCAGTAAAATTTAACAAATAAGGAACCGGAGGTTCTTTAGTATACTTTAAGATTCTCAAACAATATATGCCCACTTGCCACTTCATGGAGACCCTCTTTAAAGTGGGTCCCTACATAGATGGGACAGCTAGAGAGTACTTCGTGTTTGCGAGCAGCGGCAGCAGCGCGCGACGCGACATGTCTCATATAAACGCGGTGGAACAGTGATGAGGGGGCCGACGGAGTCTCTCCCATTGGCCGCTCCTATACAATCACCATGCTGCTCGCGGACTCCTAGGTACTGCTGGTCTTGCTGGGCTTTGCACCATCTCCGAGCCCGCGCATAGTCATTTCATCCACTTGCTTGCGAATGGCTCGGCCACACAGAACCCGCCCCACCAGAAAAGGACAGCTGACACTGCTTACCTCTCCTGGGATCCCTGCAAGCTGACAGAAAGGAGCTGGCATTAACCTTAGGCACGTTCACAAGGCTTATTCTGCCCTTATTGGCGCCGTTATTCCGCGCCGATATGTGCTTCAATACGGCGCCAATCCGTCGGAGTCATTTAAAAACCAAACAAAAAAATAAAAAAAAACAAATAAAATAATATAAAACAAAAAAACATAAAAACAAAAAGTATATTTAAAATATAATTAATTAGAATTACGCGGGTAATCCACTGCTTCTCATAGAGAACAGTGGATTCCGTCGCTCCTCCCGCTCGGCAAATCCGCCCGCGGGGGGGAGAGAAAGTGTACATGCACATTATTTCGGCCGCAGGACGCGCTGTAAAACAATGCATTGTCTATGGGGCCGGGAGCGGCGCCCCCGCCGCGCTCCGGCCCGCCCCGTCACGCCCCTTATTCCGGAGGACTTTGTGCGCTCAATACGGCGCACAAATCCGTCGGGAATAAGCGTGTAAAACACGGCCTCTATACAGGGACTACTGTAATTAAAAACCAACCTGGGCCAAATGGTGGAGGAGTGCTGGTCCATTGTGAAAAGAAAAGACTATGTATGACACCCATGGGAAGAAGAGGTTATGGATCACACATCCCCACACTATACGTTGATATACTACTTCTCAAGCTTGTGCTCGGGTTGGTGGTTTTATATTCCACAGAGTTGAAAAATCCAGATTTCCATTACAGGTGTTACTACTTTGGATTTCAGTTGATGTCAAATTTGACCTGATTCTAAGCAACACTCGGATCAAATTTTGGCAAATATTGGCAAAAAATTCGCGCCTGACCCTTAATCTGAGTTTAGGATTAGTGCTATGCATTTTATTGTTTTTTAAGAGGTTTGCTTACTTTTTAGTTGTTGCTTCAGGATTCTGTGCAAACCAACTGACATCCAATTCTGGTTTCTGATAGAATACCATATGTTTTGGGCACAGAGGTGAAATTGGCGTGTGATGTTCCAATGTTCTATATTTACTATTTTGCCATAGGAAAACTTAAAACTCTATCAGTTCTCAATCTATAAGACACTCAAACGTAACTTTTTATTATGTACTTAACCTCTATACACACTATTTAAAACCCGATTCTAACCTCTCAAATTTGGTCCCTTCCTACTTCTGAAGGAATACTCCCTTGCCAATTATCAAGGCTGGTGGAAACCCAACCCTACTAACAGGAAAAACTTATATATACACAGTAATTTACTAACTCCAGTTACGGGATCCCAAGCATCCTTACTTGGGCAGTTATCCATAATCTAATGGACATAAAAACATATAAGCTTCCTTGTAACACCTCTGCAGTGGGTGGTGCTTGCAGACAGAGGTGAGAAATCACAATTTAAAAATGTCATGCCCTGAACTCCCAACCATGTTTCACCAGCTAAACTGGCTCCCATCAGGGGTTAGAGGTCCGGTCCCATTGTGGTCTAAGCTCAGGGGAGTCAGCATGATGCTGGCAGGGGTGTTTCAAGGGAAGCCTTTTATATTTTTTATGTCCATTTAGATTGGATAACTGCCCAAGTTTAGGATGCTTGGATCCCGTATGGAGTTAGTAAATTTACTGTGTATATTATAAGGTTTTCTGTTAGTAGGTGGGGTTCCACCAGACCTTGATAATGAAAAAGGGAGTTATTCCTTCTGAAGATGGGAAGGGACAAATTGAGAGGGTTAGAATCAGGTTTTAAATAGTGTGTTTAGGTGGTTAAATTACAGAATAAAAGTTACGTTTTAGTGTCTATAGATTGAGAACTGATAGAGTTTACGTTTTCCTATGGACAAAATAATAAATATAGGTGATTCATAGTCACTCTCTCTGTTTTCTCTTGCGGAGATTCCATATTTTTTGGAGATTAATTGATGTCCAATGGTGGGACATTCATTGGCTCTGGCCACAAGGGATGTTACTATTAACAAACATAAATCACTTAGCACAGCTCAGCACTCATCAGCAAGGTTGCACGAAACATGTGGTTTCCTTTGGGCTACATCACACTTGTATGACGCTTATTGTAACCAGTGCCCTGCGGAAACCAGATTGATGAATGCAACACAACTCTAGACACGTTTAGGGAGATGAGAGGCACCAAGTGTGATATCAGACCATAGTAACCATTTACATCAGCATGGTCTGCGTTCTAGTTACAATAGAAGCAAGATACATGGCAGATTGGAGTCTTCAGTAGGCTTCCAGCTGCATGTTAAACGATTGGTTTCCTACGGGGGGGAGCCGATCGGAGTGAAGAAATTGTGGCCTCGTCTAAGAAAGGTTAAAACAGCGAGTTTGGGATGTCAGCTCCGTTCCCTGCTGTATAGCAGTAGATGTCAGCTGTTATACTGCACTCGCAAAGCACCTGTCATGTATGGAGTGGACCTACTTGGTGAGCCCATTCCGTGCAATCTCACCAGCATTATGATGTAAAAGTACATCAACTGTTGGTAAGGGATTAATGCATAAAGCCTGTTATTAATGCAAAGGCCCATTTTCTGCTTATTTGGTCCTTGCTCCATGGAGCCCCCCTACACCACTCTGTAAGGGCACCTAGATGTCACACTCACTACTGACTACAACATTAGGGAGTTAACTCTCTGCAGGAGACTGGCTTTAAATCATGGCTGACGCCTGCTGCCAAAGGCGCAGGGACATCCTAGCCTTGGGAGCACTCCCCATTTTCTGGGAGTCTCAATTGGACGATCTGGGAGAGTAGGGCAAGTATGAGTGTTAGATTTGATGTTTTAATGTGCACTAAGCTGAATTGGTGTACATAAACATTATCTACTACAAGGGGTCCCCAACGCGTCCGCATAGACTGGCACGGGCCTTAGCGCGTCCCCTTACGGTCCGCGGCGCCGGCTACACCAGATGCCGACGCCGGTGACTTTAGTCCGGGCGGTCGGATCTCGGTCTGTGCGGCTGCTGTAATCCGGCGCGTAGACCTAGCAGCTCGCGCTCAGCGTGCGGCTGCATTACAGGGAAAGCAGGGACAGTTCATTACCGCCCTGCTTTCCTATCGATGTAGATGCGGCGCTCACTGGCTTGCATCTACAGCGATGAGCAGCGCAAGTGAGGTGGATGTATGCACGGGAGACGTCACACCCCACATTACTCCTGGGTTAGCTATGTATCACTTACTACCTGGGGGCAGCTATTTATCATTCACTCTGGGGGCAGCTATGTGTCATTACTACTGGGGGCAGGCTATGTATCACTATACTGGGGGTAGCTATGATATTACTACTGGGGGCAGATATGTATCACTACCTACCTGGGGGCAGCTATGTATCAATAAAACTACTGGGGCAGCTATGTATCATTTTACTACTGGGGGCAGCTATGTATACTACTAATGGGGAGGTGCTATATATCACTACTACTGGAGGCAGCTATGTGTAATTACTACTGGGGGAAGCTATGTATCACTACTACTGGGGGCAGCTCTGTATCATTACTACTGGGGGAAGATATGTATCATTACTACTGGGGGCAGCTATGTATCACTACTTGGGCAGCTATGTATCACTATCACTACTGGGGGCAGCTATGTATCATTACTACTGGGGGCAGTTATGTATCATTACTACTGGGGGCAGTTATGTGTCATTACTACTGGGGGCAGCTATGTGTCATTACTCCTGGGGGCAGCTATGTATCATTTACTACTGGGGGCAGCTATGTGTCATTACTACTGGGGCAGCTCTTTATCTTTACTGGGGGCAGCTATGTATCCTTACTACTGGGGACAGCTATGGGTCATTACTATGGGGGCAGCGTGTTATGTGTCATTACTTACTGAGGGCAGCTATGTGTCATTACAACTGGGGCAGCTATGTATCATTACCACTACTGCGGGCAGCTATATATCATTACTACTGGGGGCAGCTATGTGTCATTACAACTGGGGGGCAGCCTATGTTTACTATATGGGGGGCAGCTATGTATCATTACTACTGGGCAGTATGTATCCTTACTACTGGGGGCAGCTGGCAGCCTATGTATCATTACTACTGGGGGCAGCTATTGTGTCATTACTACTGAGGGGACGGCTATGTGTCTTACACTGGGGGCAGCTATATATCATAACTACTGGGGGCAGCTATGTATCATTACTACTGCGGGCAGCTATGTATCATTACTACTGGGGGCAGCTATGTATCATTACTACTGGGGGCAGCTATGTGTCATTACTACTGGGGCAGCTATGTATGTATCACTACTACTGGGGCAGCTATGTGTCCTTACTACTGGGGGCAGCTATGTGTCATTACTACTGGGGGCAGCTATGTATCACTACTACTACTGGGGGCAGCTATGTATCACTACTGGGGGCAGCTATGTTCAACTGGGGGCAGATATCTATGTTCACTATGGGGGCAGCTATCTATTTATCACTACTGGGGGCAGCTATGTATCACTATCACTACAGGGGGCAGCTATGTATCACTATCACTACAAGGGCAGCTATGTATCACTATCACTACTGGGGGGCAGCTATGTGTCACTATCACTACAGGGGCAGCTAGGTGTCACTATCACTACTGGGGGCAGCTAGGTGTCACTATCACTACTGGGGGCAGCAATGTGTCACTATCACTACTGGGGGCAGCTATGTATCAGTACTGTGGCAGCTATGTATCACTATCACTACTGGGCGACATTATCACTACAGAGAGGGCAGAGCTATGTCTCACTATCACTACTGTGGCAGCTTATGGTATCACTATCACTACAGGGAAAAAAATAAATCAGTTATGTATCATCTCACTACACGGGGCCAAGGCTATTGTATCACCTATCACTACAGTGGCAGCTATGTATCACTATCACTACTGGGCAGCTATTATTCATTATCACAATCTGGGGGCAAGCTTGTATCCACTATCAGGGCGTCACCTAGGCTGTGTTTGGTCCTAGGCTGCGGCCCCGACTAAAACCCCGCTGTGCCCCGAACCTCCTGGCTCCAGGCTTGCTGCCAATCTGGCCCTGGAGCACCGACTGGCCCTGCAGCGTACATTTGCGTCCGCTGGACCATCATACAACTGCGGGCTTCTGCGGAGCAGAGGAGGCAGTAGCGCTCCCCTTGCCCCGCAGACAGTGTCGACCGTCTCCGGGTCCGACACAGCGGGGGCCGGCGCCGTTTCCCTCCTTAGTGCTAGGACCCGGCGCGGCCGGGTGCGGCTCAGCTGGCAGCGTCGCGAATGTAAAGACCTCATCACTGCCTGCTGCCTGTCCCTCCTGGGCGCGACAGCGCTTCACAGGCTGTGCGCCCGAGGAGCTGCCGGAGGAGCGGCGGGGGCTGAAGAGAGGACGGAGCGCGCGGGTCGCCGGGGTGCTAAGAGGTTGAGTATTAATGTTGTTTATTTTTAATAGCGTTTACCCTGCCTCGGTGCCCCTATATATCTGCCTGTGTGGCCCTATATACTGCCTGTGGCCCCCTATACGGCCTGGGGGCCCCTATACCTGCGCTGTGCCCCATATAGCTGCCGTGGCCCCCATAACTGCCTGTGGCCCCCTTTACCTGCCTGTGGCCCCATATACTGCCTTGTGGCCCCCTATAGACTGCCTGCGCCACCTATACTGCCTGTGGCCCCATATACTTGTGCCTGTGTTCCCCTATACCTGCCTGTTGGCCGCCCTAACCTCCTGTGGCCACCATATACTTGCCTGGTGTGGCCCTATTTACTGCCTGTGGCCCCCTATACCTGCCTGTGGCCACCAAAAACTCCTGTGGCCCCATATACGCCTGTGTCCCCTCTATACCCTGCCTGTGCCCATATACAAGCCTGTGGCCCATATACTTGCCGTGGCCCCATATACTGCCTGTGGCCCCCTATACCGCCTGCGGCACCTTACTGCCTGTGGCCCCATATACTGCGCCTGTGGTCCCCTATACCAGCCTGTGGCCCCCTATACCTGACTCCAGTGCCCCTATAATACTGCCTCAGTGCCCTATAATCATGCCTCAGTGTACCCCATATACCTGCCTGTGGAGCCCCATAAAAATACCTGCCTCAGTGCCCCCATATACCCTGCCTGTGAGCCCCCTAAACTGCCTGTGGCCCCAATATACCTGCCTGTGCCCCACTATTCCTGCCTGTGCCCCATATCTATATACCTGCTTGCGAGTGGCCCTATTATCCTATATACCTGCTGACCATTGACCTTATTTTTTCCTATATCTATATAACCTGCTGACATTGACCCTAATCTGTATCCTGCCTGACATTGACCCTATATCTATATACCTGCCTAATTTGAGGGGACCTATACACCTACCTAACGAGGGACTTATATACCTATAATTAATGAGTTTGCTGGACAATGATGAGGATTCTAAGACTATTTTGTGTCCAAATCTGCAGGACGAGTATCTGCCGGGAGCAATCAGCAATGAAGGTGTGAACCGGATGGAGAAGAAAAGGGAAAGTGAACGACGCGTATCAAAAAGACGTCTCCTGTGAGATCCACTAAATGTAACAGCAGTTGTAATCTCTTATATTTCTGCAGAGCCTACATACAACTAGTATCTACCATAATTTGAGTCCCTGTATGCGGTAATATAAACGTCTTAGAGCCTGTGTACAATCTGATATGTCACATGTGGTGGTTGCGTTTGGTCAGGGTCTGGCAGGTTTATTTGATCCTTAGAGTAGTAATAGTTGTGGGGGTCTTGTTTTTGTAGGAGGTGTTTTTAGGACAATCATTCTTCTGGTAGGATTTATTGTCCTAGTGTAGTGTGTATGTTTTGGGTGGATCTGTTAATTAGTTGGGTATAGTACACTTTTACATACGGAGGTGAGGGGTTTTGAAAAGTAAATTTTGTCATTGTGTGTTTTTATAGTGCTGTGACAGCTGAGGCAGTGTATAGTGTATATCAGGTCAGCTCTATGTTGAAATGCTGAAAAAAAGTTGACAGAGCAAAGGTTTTTTTCCTGTAAAAAACACATCATGCCGCAAAGTTCAACAATGTGGCGTAAAAAATGTCATGTGAAACCCAGCCCTACCTGAGCAAAACACAAAGGGCCCGGCCGCAGATGTTTGTAGGACCCTAGCATCGCCCCTGATCACTATCACCTACAGGGCAGCATGTATTATTATAACACTACTGGGTCATCTATGTGTCATTACCTACAGGACAAGCTATGTATCATTAACTGGTGCCAGCTATTATCACTACTGGGGCAGCTATGTGTCCTACTGAGGGGGCATCTTTTTATCTAATCACTAACTGGGTGCACTATTTTTCATTACTGGGGGGGCAGCTATATGTCACGACTGGAGGCAGCTATGTATCACTACTCGGGGCAGCTATCTATCACTACAGGGGCAGCTATGTATCACTATCACTTACTGTGGGGAGCAGCTATTATCATTACTGGGGGCGAGCTATGTATCATTTACTGGGGACAGCTATGTATCACTACTGGGGTGCAGCTATGATCACTACTGGGGCACTATGTATCAGTACTTGGGGCAGCTATCTATCACTACTGGTGGGCAGCTATGTATCATTACTGGGGCATCTAAGTATCATTAATGGTGAAGCATCTATCACTACTGGGGGGCAGCTATGTATCATTACTGGGTGCAGCTATCTATCACTACTCTCAACTGGGGGCAGCTATGTAACATGTACATGGTGGGCAAGATATCTATCACTACTGGGGACAGCTATACCTATCACTAGCTGGGGGCAGGCTATGGATATTCTCACTACATGGGGGCAGCTATTTATCTTTACTGGGTGCAGCATGTATCTTTACTGGGGCAGCTATTATAATTACAGTGGGGCAGCTATCTATCACTACTGGGGTCCAGCAATCTATCTTACTAGGGGGCACTATGTATCACTACTAGGTGAGCAGCTATGTATCATTACCTGGGGCACTGTCTATCATTACTGGGAGCAGCAATCTCATATACTCACTTACTGGTGGCATCTATCATCACTACTGGGTGCAGCTATGTATACACTACGTGTGGAGGTCAGCTATGTAATCATTAGCTGGGGGCAAAGCTATGTATCAAAGCTCACTGGTGTGGCATGCTATCATTACGGGGGGAGCCCATATAAGTATGATCACTACTGGGGGCAGCTATCTATCACTACTGGGTGCAGCGCTGTATCACTAACTGGAGGCGAGCTATGTATCCACTACTGCGCGGCAGCTATCTATCACTACAGGGGCATCATGTATCCATTACGGGGGCAAGCTATCACACGGGGGGCAGCAATCGACTACTGGGGGCAGCTATTGTATCCTTACTGGGGGCAGAGCTATGTATCATTACTGGGGCATCTATTTAACATTAACTGGGCAGTTATCTATCACACTGAGCAGCTATTTATATCATTTAGCTGGGGGCAGCTATGTCTATCCACTACTGAGGGGCAGCTATGTATCATTACTGGTGGCAGTTATCACTACTGGGGGCAGCTATAATATCATTATTCTATCTACGTAGGGGGCAAGCTATGTATCATTACGGGGGCCAGCCTATGTGGATCACTACTGGGTCAGCTATCAATCACTACTGGGGGGAGCTATATCTGATCACTACTGGGGGCAGCTATGTATCCATTACTAGGGGGTCCAGTTAACTATCACTATCTGGGGAACAGCTATCCTATCAGCTAACTGGGGGCAAGGCTATGTATCATACTGGGGCAGCTATGTATCACTACGGGAGGCAGCTAAGTAATCACAATCACATACTGTGGCAGCGTACGATCAATTATCAGTACGGGTGCAGCTACATACATTTATCACTACTGAGTGCAGCTATGTATCATTACTGGGGGCACCTATGTACACTGCTGGGTGGCATGCTAGTATACACTATCACATACTGGGGGCAGCTACGTATCATTATCAGTACTGGGGGCAGCTTACGTAACATATATCATTACTGGGGGCAGGCTACATATTCATTATCACAACTGGTGGCAGCTATGAGTTAACATTATCACTACTGGGGGCAGCAATGAATCAATATCACTACTGGGGCAGCTATGTATCACTTATCACTACGGGGCAGGCTAAGTATCATTATCACTTACTGGGGTCAGCTATGTAATCATTTATCACTAACTGGGGCAGCTATGTATTATTATCACTATCAGGGGCAGCTATGTTAATATTATCACTACAGGGGCAGCTATTTATCCAATAGTCACTACAGGGGCATCTATGTATCATTACTCACTACAGGGAGCAGCGATGTATCACTAGACACTACTGGGTAGCAGCTATGTTTCATTAATCACTACTAGAGGGATGCAGCTATATTTCATTATCACTGGTGCCTAACTGGGGGGGCAGCTATGTATCACTATGACTACAGGGGCAGCTATGTAAATTATCACTACTGGGGCAGCTAATGTATAATTAATCACTACAGGGGCAGCTTAGTATTATTCATCACTACTAGGGGGGCGCAGCTGTGATATCCTTATCACTACTGGTGGCAGCTAAGTAACAATATCACTACTGGGGGCGCAGTTAATCATTATCACAAATGGGGGCAGAGCTATTATCATTATCACTACAGTGGGCACTATGTATCATTATCACTACTGGGGGCAGCTATATGTTATTATTATCACTACAGGGGCAGCTATGTATTATTAGTCACATACAGGGGCAGCTATGTATCATTATCACTACAGGGCAAGCTATGAATCATTATCACTAATACAGGGGGCAGCTGCTATGTATCACTATCACTACTGTGTGCGAGCTTTGTTTCAATATCACTAGCTGGGGCAGCTATATTTCATTATCACTACTCGGGGCAGCTATGTATCACTATGACTACAGGGGCAGCTATGTTATCATTAATCACACTGTGGCAGACTGTTGTATCATTATCACTACTAGGGGTACAATGTATCAATAACACTACTGGGGCAGCTATGTATCATTATCACTACAGGGCAGCTATGTATCACTATCCACTACAGGCAGCTATGTATCATTATCACTAACTGGGAGGCAGCTATGTATCACTATCACTATCTGAACATCTATGTATTATTATTATTACAGGTGGCAATATATCTCTTATAAAGACCGAGAGCTTATTACATATGCTATATTATATACATGTATAATGGCTGACCCACAGAGCTGATCAATATTAACTCGCATACTGATTATCAATCTCTGTGGGGTGAATCATTTACCTAATATAATAGTGACCCACAGAGCTGACAATCAGGTCCTCCATTATAAAATACGTGGATACCCCATAACGTATACCCCTAAATGACACAGTATACACATATTGTGGTTTTTTTTATGTGTGAGTGGTGATTATAAACATCCAACCCCCTCTCATAACCCTGGCCCCTAGTACCCACGAGCCCCCACCCCCACCAAAAAAAAAGTTGGGGAACGCCGTTGTAGCCGACACATTTCGGTTTGATACCACCCTTACCTCATTCACACTTCCACAGTACTAACATCTTCACTTAGTACCTGATACAACTAGTCACATGTGCAACATAATTGCTGTAGACATCTAAACACCAAATATTAAATAACTGCTCTTACCTGATTTATACTTGAGATCAGTTCTTTCTTGTAGTCTATTTTGTTCTAGTTCAGTTTGTGTCTAGCCTGAAAGTATCTCCAGTTGTTTCTTGTCTCTGTTTCATTTAGCCAAGTTCTAGACTTTGTAGTTTTTGATTAATATAGATTTGGTGTTTGTCTAGTTTCTGTTGGGACCTGCCAGTGACTCTTTACTGTATTTTGGTCAGTTGTAGCTTAGGGACATATTTGAGGAGAGTACTTTAGGGTTAACTTAAGGGATAGAGGTTCCAGTGTTAAGGGTAATAATGGGGCAAGCTTTTGAAGGATAGCATTAGGGGCAGTTAACTAGGTACAGTTGCTGGAGTGTACCCGCATTTCAATGTCCACCAAACTGTGCACCTGTTTCCATCCACTTGCTGTCTGTTTGCCGAATCATCTAGTGGTATGTCTTTCATTGATATACTTCATATTGCTATTTCACATGATGTCTTTCATTGGTATACTTCATATTACTATTTCACATGACTGCTGACATAATTCCGTTTACTTGCTATTGGAGTCCACCAGCATTATTACAGTAGCCAGAAAAAAGACCTGTTTTGGGTGTTCATTGGGTACTTAGCTCTAGGCCCTAGGAGCAGCCATACAAATTGCTGTGGTATTCTGATTTCCAACAAGGCACCCCTTGATAACCCACAGAGGCATATAGCTTGTGAATAATGTCTAGCCATGGACAGGCTCTGGTGGAATCTCCTTGTAGTGGTCCTCGCTGTGGTCATACCAAGAATTTCTGAATTGAAACAAAAGCCAGTTTGTTTTTCAAAGATTGTGTTTCCTGACCACGACGGGCATCACACATTACACTTCCACTTTCATATTAGCTGGTTTCAAAATTCAAAACTATTTTCAGAACAGAACTTCATTTGTACAATATGAATATAATCAGCTCTGTCATGATAGAGATATATTTCACCTCATAGGTGTAACTTTAGGGGGGTACAGAGGGGACTGGTCCCCCCCACTTTTTTCTGGGTGGGGGATGGTCCCCCCCCCCACTTTTTAGCCACTTCAATAAAAAAATAATCCACATGAAAGCATGAGAATACTGTAAGTGGGGAGAGAAGAGCACAGAGGAGGAAGACATTACCCCTTTGCCTCCTATATTTCTCTGCATTTTGGGGGGACAGAGTAGGTAGCAGCGTCAAGTGTCAGTGCAGAGTGAGAGCAGTGCTGATTGGTAGAGCAGGAGTCAGCAGGGGCTGCTTTACCAATCAGAACACTGCTCACAGTCCAGCACACTCTGTATCTATGACTGTATCTTTCCCTCCCATTGTATACCACTTCCCCTATTCTCAGCCCTCATCAGAGAAGAAGGGAAGCTCCTGATGAATGCCAACTGCACCAGACTACAGGAGACAGGTAAGGAGGGGACAAGGGCACTAGGCGGTGTATGTGCATGTGGGGTATGTACTGTATATGTGAGATGTGCATATACGGTATGTGTATATACTGTATGTACAGCCATGTGTCTAGCCATGTCACGTCTTCCCTGCACTTATGTGCTGTGGAAAATGAAAGTAAATGAAGCTAGCCCCGCAGTATTTTAGAAGTGTGCACTGGCCAGCACGTACTTCTAAAACACCCAGCATATAGCAGAGCGCATAGTACGCCCCGCTATCTGCCGTGTGAACATACCTTAAGGGTACATTTATGCAAATTATATGAATGCTGATTCTGGACGGATTCAGTGCTGGATCTGCCTCAGAACCAGCATCAGTCCGGCAGGAAACTGATTTACATAATACCCTATGTAAAATCAGTGTTCTTGTTTGTATTTTCAGCGCAAACTGTCAGTGCCTACAAAGTATTCTTCGAGGCATTTTCCGCACTAACAACACTAAAGGATAGGAGGCAGAAATCTTCCTCAGGCAGTCTGGGTCGTTTGTTCATCGTAATTCTGCGTTTGCAAGCGCCAAATTTCCAACAAGCAAACACGACACTGCCAGTGCCAATAAACCGTTATGTGAACCCACCCTAAGTGTGTAGTGTCTCTGTGTTCTATATATGTATTGCACACACAATTTTCAGGGTTACCTTTTCTAATGTAGTCTTTAGGTACAGTGGGTAATGTAATAATCTCTGGGGTACGGAGTAATATGATCTCTGTTGTACAGTGAGTAATTTAATCTCTGGGGTACGGTGAATAATGCAGTTATATCTGGGGTACAGTGGTTAATGCAGTAATCTCTCGGGTACAGTGAGTAATGTAATCTCTGGGGTATGGTGTAATATAATCTGTTGTACAGTGTGTAATGTAGTAATCTCTGGGGTACAGTGAGTAAAGCAGTAATATCTGGGCTAAACTATATACACTGTAAACTAATCCAGGGTACAGTGTAATGTGTAATCTCTGGTACAGTGAGTAATTTAATATTTGGGGTAAGGTGTGTAATTTGAGTAATCTCGTGGTACAGTGTGTAATGAAATTCATTTCTAGAGTTCAGTGTGTAATATAATACATTTTTGGGGCACAGGGAATTATATTATTTCTTGCAGTTAGTAATGTAACTTCTGTGGTTCCCATGTGTAACATAATTAATTTCGGGTGTATGGTATGCAATAAAATAACATTTTGGGGCTACAGTATGTGACATGATTCCTGGGGTAAATGAGATGGATTCTTTTATTTTCCTCATTCTGTTGTGTATATAACACATTTAATGAAGTAGTGATGGGGGATGGGAGTGGTTAAGCGACATTTCCTGCATTGCACAACAATTTTATTTCCATCTAGAGGGGGAAATATTATAGGGGGGCTGGTTCGGTTTCATTGCCAGGGCTGCTTTTTAGTCCCAGTCCGGTTCTAAACTTCAGTAATTAGAGAGCCACTCATAACCTTACGGATTGAACCAAAAGTGTTTGCCATAAGGACTCCGCCCGGACCTGCAGGGGGAGCTCACAGCAATCCTCAGACCTCCTAGCTGGGTAGAGGGGGACCCCTTCACTGCAGGAGAGGAGGAGAGAAGGGAATGGAGGGGAAGTGAAAGGGAAGTCGAGTGAAAAGGCACGAGGGAAAATCCGTCCCCCCCAGTTTTTGTATTAAAGTTACGCCCCTGTATCACCTCTATAATGACAGAGCTGATTACATATGTCCCCTGTAGTTATTAGAGATATATATATGCCCCCTGTAGTCATTGTAGATATAGGTCCCCTGTAGTAATTCGAAATAGATATGGCTCCCCTGTAGTAATTAGAAATGGATATGGCTCCCCTGTAATAATTAGAAGTAGATATGGCCCCCTGTAGTAATTCGAAATAGATATGGCCCCCCATGTAGTAATTAGAAATAGATATGGCTCCCCTGTAGTAATTAGAAGTGGATATGGCACCCCTGTAATAATTAGAAGTAGATATAGTCCCCCTGTAGTAATTCGAAATAGATATGGCCCCCATGTAGTAATTAGAAATGGATATGGCTCCCCTGTAATAATTAGAAGTAGATATGGTCCCCCTGTAATAATTAGAAGTAGATATGGCCCCCTGTAGTAATTAGAAGTAGATATGGTCCCCCTGTATTAATTAGAAGTAGATATGGCCCCCCTGTAATAATTAGAAGTAGATATGGTCCCCCTGTAATAATTAGAAGTAGATATGGCCCCCCTGTAATAATTAGAAGTAGATATGGTCCCCCTGTAATAATAAGAAGTAGATATGCCCCCTGTAATAATTAGAAGTAGATATGGCCCTCCCTGTAATAATTAGAAGTAGATATAGTCCCCCTGTAATAATTAGAAGTAGATATGGCCAAGGATGTAACTAATAACAGCTAACAGCTAGGTCCATGTGATGCTTTCTTATCTCAAAGGTATAAAAACCTGCCATTTTCAGAATAAAGATAGAAAGTGTATACAGACCAATGTGGGCATTTGGTGTGATCTCTTTCTTGGTGCACCTTTACCATCTTAGGTTAATTTGGAGACCCCACAAGGATAAAGAGCCCCTTTGAGGTTCCATCTATTTCAACGACTCCTCTGCATCACTTCCCCTGCGTAGCTGATGAGTATTGTATATGCGGCACTCACATCTACAACGATAGGGAAAGCAGGGATGGTAATGAACTGCACATGCTTTCTGTCTAGTGAAGCAGCCGCACACTGTGTGCAGCTGCTAACTCTGTGCGGCCGGATTACAACGGCCGTGCAGAGTAGATGCTGAACGCCCGGACTAAAGTCAACGGGCGGTCGGCATCATGTTAGCTCGGGGCCGCGGACCAGCGGTTGGGGACCCCTGCTTTAGACACTGCAGCAATTGGGTGGCGGGCTTCAGCTGCTTCTCGCCGGAGATGAGTGGACAGGTTACAGGTAAATTGTGAAGCACTGGAATTCTGGTTTGGCAAGAAACTCAGAAAACAGCGAGTAGAACATAGCACTCAACAAACTCTTTCGTCCATGTAGAATTTTGTATTGGAAACCAAGGACAACATGCATGCTATGCTTTTTTGGTGCCTAGGTGCCTTTTTTTGCACGCATTAGTAGTGTAGAATGCATCAGAATGTATGAACCTGTTCTACTGCGGGTCATCGATTAGGTGCTGTCTAGCTCCAAAACGACAATTCAGACTCAGGTAGACCACTTATAACTTGGTCTGGTTGTTCTAAATGTTTTGCGCCTGGTTTTGCCGTCCTCCCGTCATAAATGTGTAAAATCATACGGTTGTGGTGCGACACGCCTCCAGAACGGCCATGTATCTAGGGCACATTACAAAGGGACGTGGGCACCCAATTATGCGCCTATTTCTGGAGTGTGCCTGATTATAAATCTAGAGAACTGAGTACTGGCGCAGCCTCGTACATACATGTCACCCCAAATGTAGTAAACCCAGTTTTTGTTTCATGCAGAAAATTTGATCTTTTAAATGGGCAAAGTACCTTTAGGACTTGTTTTTATCGTAAAGTCATGGCTCGCCGCCCCCCTTTGCAGGATCCGTCAGGACGAATTTTTATAGTACCAGGAACGGAAGGCGAAATTGTGATGTGAATGGGGCCTGCAAGAGGCGTGAAAAGCCCCCTTCTCAGGGGTGTCTGTGTACTAAGTACAGTCATCCCAAAAATTTTGAGAATGATACAAATTTTAATTTTTTACAAAGTCACTCATCAGGTTTTTAATGGCAATTTGCATAACTCAAATGTTATAAAGAGTGATCAGCTTAACACAATTAATTGAAAATCAAAGTTGCCTAGAAAATGAACTTTTCCCCCAAAACACATTTCCATTCATTGCAGGCCTGCCTTAGGACCAGAAACTCGTTTCAGTGAATGCCCCATTAACACAGGTGGGGTTTTGATGGGACAGGGGGGAGTTTAACTGTCATGATTAAGAAAGAACACCCCACTGGACACTTTAAAAGGAGGCTGGTGTTGGCACATTGTTTCTTTCTGTTAATCAGGTTTTCTCGAAAGAAACACGTGCGTCATCATTGCCCTGCAAAAAAACGGGCCTAACAGGGAAGAGTATGCAGCTAAAAAGTTTGCCCTCAGTCAAAAACTGTCGCTCATAAAGGAATTCAAGGAGAGAGGTTCCTTTGTTGCCAAAAAGGCTCCAGGGGCCCAAGAAAGACCAGCAAGCGCCAGACTGTCTCTTAAAAGGGTTTCAGCTTCAGAATTCGGGCCTACCAGCATGCAGAGCTTGCTCAAATAGCAAGCAGGCAGGTGTGAGTGCTATCTCACGCACAGTGAGGCGAAGAAAGACCCTCATGGGAGCAAGCTTGTGTCAAGGAGGCAGCAAAGAAGCCACTTCTCTCCAGAAAAAACATCAGGGTCAGACTGATATCTCCAAAGGTACAGGAGTGAACTGCTGAGACTGGGTAAAGTCATTTCTCTGAGAATCCCCCTTTCCGAATGTTTTGGAACATCTGGAAAACAGCTTTGATTCGGAAGACGACAAGGTGGAGTGATACCACCATCTGGGTCTCATGCCAACTGTAAAGCATCCAGAAACCATTCATGTGTGTGGAGGGTGCCTTCTCAGCCAATGGAATCGGCTCCTCTAACAGTCTTGCCTAAAAACAACATCCTGAATAAAGAATTGTACCCAGAATGTCCTCTAAAAAGAGCAACTTCTCCCAACCGTCCAAGAGCTAGTTTGGTGATCAACAATGCTTTTCCAGCATGATGGAGCACCTTGCCATAAAGCAAAGGTGATAACTAAATGCTCAGTGAACAAACATAGGAGAATTTTGGGTCCATGGCCTGGAAACCACCCAGATCTTAATCCCATGAGAAATTGTGGTCAACATCAAGAGACGGGTGGAGCAAAAAAAACAAACAAAATTGTGACAAAATCAAGCATTGATTGTGCAAGAATGGACTGCTATCCGTCTGGATTTTGGTCCAGAAGTTTTGACTTGGAGAGCATGCCAGGGAAATAGCATAGGTCCTGAATGAAGAACGGGTCAACACTGCAAATATTGACTTGCTGCATTAACACATTCTGTACATAAAAGCTATGTTAAATCATAAATGATTGCACTTGGCATTTCTGTATGTTTATAAAAACATCTGACAAACACACATAAACAACCACCAGGAGCAACAGATCATTGAAAATAAAATATTTGTGTTATCTAAAACATTGTGGCCATGACTGTAGTCAAGTGGCCCCTTCATTTTAAAGAGCTTCTCAAAAAAACCTTTTATTATCGAATACATTTCAGATACGGTTTTTTCACTTTGGCGGAATAAGTGGGGGGGGGGGGGGGGGGGGGGGGGGAGGAGATTATGGGGGGGGGGGGGGGGGGGGGGTTTTTTATAGAGTTATGTTATATGGGGTTGGGGGGGGGGGGGTTGTATTATTTGGTGTTGGTTGGGTTTGATTTTGTTTTGGGGGGGGGCGTATGGGGATATTATTTTTTTGGGTTGTTGGGGTGGGGGGGGGGGGGGTTGTGGGGGGATAATAGGGGTGTTGAGTAGGTGATGTTGGGATGAATATTGGTTGTTTAGTATTTGTGGGTTTTGAGTATAGATTAGGTGAATAGTTTATATGTATTTAAAATTATAATGAAATACATATAATTTTTTTATATTTCTGAACATGATGAGGAAATGGCGGTGTATCTGAGCGCTATATCATCACTCCACGCAGTGGAAAACAGCCACAAATATCCATGGGTCGTGTCTACTGCTGCAGCTCAGCTCTATAGAGGAAACTGGGACTGAGCTGCAGAACCACGCACAACCTGTGCAGAAGTGTGGCACTGTTCTCAGAAGCCACCCTGTTTCTCTAATTCTGTACAAACTCTCCAGGTTCTGGATGAATAAACTTTAATTTGAATAATCTTTTCAGAACTGAAAACCATAAAGTTAATGGAAATCTATACACTACAATGATTTAATATTAATACATGGTCAGCAGCTGACACACTGCGCACCACATCCTTCACAATGGCTAAATCCAGAGTCATTACGGCCTCCCACCTCCAGATGGCGACAATGCTAGTAGATTCTTCAGGTACCAGCGAGCAGCGAGGCTGGCGCTGATTGGATGGGAGGGAATAAAGGAACGTGATGATTGGTGGAGCTCAAACGCTGGCGAACGATAACGATAAAAATTTTTTATAAAAAAAAAGTTGGGGAAAAAAAAAAAAAATGGAAAAAAAAAAAATTGGGAAAAATTGTTTGAGACATTGACGCCCCTTTCTCGGTATATGGTTACAGATATTACTCGGGAAGGCACAGTAATTGCGGTACATTGCCGGTTGGTCGGATAATCGGGTGTATAGCGGTAACGGGCGGGCAGTGTTGGCTCCATTGTGGGCATACAGTTCACCCTGTGATTGCACTGCGGCTGAGCACTCTTCCGTCTCGAGGTTTGCTGCCTTGCCTGTGGTTAATGTGTCGCTTCTCGCAGATGAGCGTCTAGTTAATGATTTCTGCTGCCTGGTTATATTACAGTGACCTCAGTGCCCGGAGGGGTAATGTCTGGCGTCCTGAGGCTTCCCTGCAGGATGGCGTCCACCTGCGCCTCCCATCTCCTGCGCTCCGCTGCTTATGTTGGGGGCTCCTGGGTGCACTCGTCTGATTCCGCCACCTTCCCGGTTTTGGATCCTGCCACTGGAACAGAACTAGTTCAGGTTACAGACTGCGGACCCAGAGAATGCAGGGAAGCCGTGAGCAGTGCAGCCAAAGCCTTCCAGAGCTGGAGAGACGTGTCCAGTAAGGTGAGCCCCGCTCGCCCTGTAACCATGATCAATAGGCGTCTGACACCGGAAGATCGGCCGCTAACATCACCGCAAAATAGTGATTGATCATATAGCTGTGTATCCGCCAGTCCAGAGCCGACCGGCCGCACTGCTCCATTTCATCAGGTCCTTTCCTAGATGGAAATATCCTAAAATGGTCATGAAATCCTCATCGAACCATCTCCTCGGGGGAGAATAACCTCCGATCACTGAGGAACCTGTCTACTTGTCAGATCCAGGTTCTAGGTCGCCCAAGTACAGCATCTGATGACAGCCAGAACCGGTCAGCGGGTCCACCAGATGCCGACATAGCGTGTTCTGTGGACGGGTTTATGGAGAAGACCATCCATAGCCCCCCTATAAACCATTACTGTTACCAAAGTTGTTGCTGTTCCTTAATGATATTTTCCTATCAACCCAAAATACAATCTATTATTCCTGCGTCAGTCTATAAGTGGTGAGATACTGAATCTGCCCTCCAAAACGAGGCCACACGGATTGTGCGACTATGATTTCATGTGGAAACATCAAAATCCAAAGGTGCAGCTTAAGAGATGTATATATCATGGCTAATCCCAGCTCACTTATTAGACGAGCCATCTCCTCCCCGATCCCGGCCCGCTTATTATTAGACGAGCCATCTCCTCCCCGATCCCGGCTCGCTTATTATTAGACGAGCCATCTCCTCCCCGATCCCGGCTCGCTTATTATTAGACGAGCCATCTCCTCCCCGATCCCGGCTCGCTTATTATTAGACGAGCCATCTCCTCCCCGATCCCGGCTCGCTTATTATTAGACGAGCCATCTCCTCCCCGATCCCGGCTCGCTTATTATTAGACGAGCCATCTCCTCCCCGATCCCGGCTCGCTTATTATTAGACGAGCCATCTCCTCCCCGATCCCGGCTCGCTTATTATTAGACGAGCCGTCTCCTCCCCGATCCCGGCTCGCTTATTAGACCTGAGCCTCTCCCTCCCCGATCCGGTCTCTCGCTTATAATAGACGAGCCATCTCCTCCCCGATCCCGGCTCGCTTATTATTAGACGAGCCATCTCCTCCCCGATCCCGGCTCGCTTATTATTAGACGAGCCGTCTCCTCCCCGATCCCGGCTCGCTTATTATTAGACGAGCCGTCTCCTCCCCGATCCCGGCTCGCTTATTATTAGACGAGCAGTCTCCTCCCCGATCCCGGCTCACTTATTATTAGACGAGCCGTCTCCTCCCCGATCCCGGCTCACTGATTATTAGACGAGCCGTCTCCTCCCCGATCCCGGCTCACTTGTTTATTAGGACGAGCCGTTTTCTCCTCCCCGATCCCGGCTCACTTATTATTAGACGAGCCGTCTCCTCCCCGATCCCGGCTCACTTGTTATTAGACGAGCCGTCTCCTCCCCGATCCCGGCTCACTTTGGTTATTAGACTAAAGCCCGTTCCTCCCCGATCCCCGCTCACTTGTTATTAAGACGAGCGTCTCCTCCCCGACACGCTCACTTATTATTAGACGAGCCGTCTCCTCCCCGATCCCGGCTCACTTATTATTAGACGAGCCGTCTCCTCCCCGATCCCGGCTCACTTATTATTAGACGAGCCGTCTCCTCCCCGATCCCGGCTCACTTATTATTAGACGAGAGCAGTCTCCTCCTCCGATCCCGCTCACTTATTGATTAGACGAGCCGTCTCTCATCCCGATCCCGCTCACTTATAATTAGACGAGCCGTCTCCTCCCCGATCCCGGCTCCTTTATTATTAGACTCGAGGCCTTCTCCACCACCCCGATCCCGTCTCACTTATTATTAGACGAGCAGTCTCCTCCCCGATCCCGGCTCACTTATTATTAGACGAGCCGTCTCCTCCCCGATCCCGGCTCACTTATTATTAGACGAGCCGTCTCCTCCCCGATCCCGGCTCACTTATTATTAGACGAGCCGTCTCCTCCCCGATCCCGGCTCACTTATAGTCGAGACGGCCTCCTCCCCGATCCCACGGCTCAACTTATTATTAGACGAGCCGTCTCCTCCCCTAATCCCCGCTCACTTATTATTAGACGAGCCGTCTCCTCCCCGATCCCACGCTCCACATTATATTAGACGACCGTCTCCTGCCGATCCCGCTCACTTATTATTAGACGACCGTCTCCTCCCCGATCCCGGCTCACTTATTTTTAGACAGCCGTCCCCCCCCGATCCGGCTCACTTATTTTTAACGACCGTTCCCCCCCCGATCCGGCCCACTTTTATTAGACGAGCCGTCTCCTCCCCGATCCCGGCTCACTTATTATTAGACGACCCGTTTTTCCCCCGACCCGGGCTCACTTTTTAAAAACGAGCCGTCTCCCCCCCCGCCCCCCCGGTCACTATTTTTTAAACCGGCCGTCCCCTCCCCCACCGGGGCTCACTTTTTTATTGACGAGCCGTCTCCTCCCCGACCCCGGGCTCACTTATTATTAGACGACCCGTTCCTCCCCGCCCGGCTCACTTATTATTAGAGACAGTCTCCCCCCCGATTTTGGCCCCTTTAATATTAAAGATCCCCCCCGATCTTGGCTACTTAATTTTAGAGAGCAATCCCCCCCCGATTTTGGGCTCACTTATTACTAGGTGAGCAATCTCCTCCCCAATCCCAGTCTTTTGGGAAATGTTCACACGGTTTTTTTTGGGAGGTTCCAAAACCGGAATTAGGGGCCTACTTTTCGGGCGGGGAAAATGGCCCTTCGGGGAAAACCCTTAAAAATCAAAATTTCAAGGGGGAAATTTTCCAACCCGGTTTAATTTTTAAAGGGAGAAACTTATTCCCGGTTTTTTTCTAAAACCCCTCCCCTCCCCCTAAATAGGGGATTTTCCCCAAAAATACATTACAGGTGGAATTTAAAAAGGAATTTCTATTGGGGCCCCCCCCTCCCCGGGCCCCCTTATTTGGGGGCAAATTTCCCCCTCCCGCCAATTTTACGGTGGAAATTAACCCCTTTGAAATTACTTTGGTGAGGGAATCTCCTCCCCAAATCCCAGCCCCATTTTTTTACTGGTGGCAAACTCCCACCCCAAAACCCCGCCTTCTTTTCTAGGTGGACAATCCCCCTCCCCAAAACCCCCTCACTTATTACTTTGGTTTAGCAAAACTCCTCCCCCAAACCCAGCTCCTTAAATTTTTGGTTTACCCAATTTTCCCCCCAATCCCGCTCACTTATTATAGGTGACCCAACCCCCCCCCAATCCCAGGGTCACTTTTTTAAAAGGTGAAAATCCTCCCCCAACCAAACTACTTTTTTATAGGTGACCCAAATTTCCCCCCAATCCCTTTTTTTTTATTGGGGAGCAATCTCCTCCCCAAACCAGTATATTTTATTAGTTTAATTTCCCCTTTCCCCAAACCCCGCTTACTTTTATTTTGGGCATTTTTGATTGCACCCAAAGTACGCCGCAAATCCCCTTTAAAAAAGGGTGGTATTCCCCTTTGCACAGTTACGCGCCTAGAGGGAAAGGGGAAATGGCATGCCAAATGCCCCTTTCTTTTGGGGCCGCGGCGGGTTTTTTAGCGGTGCCCACAGTACACCCGTAAGATGCTGTTTTGGGAAAATTAAACCCCTTTGGGTAAATGTTCACACAGCGAAAATTTTATCTTCAAAAAACTGACCAAATTGCTTCAGAAACATCTGACTAAAAGGGATATTTTGGCCTTTTTGAAGGTATTTAGAAGCATCTTTCCCCTTTTTTTTTTTTTTGGTGATTTTTTTGAGTGAACCACCTCAGGGGAAAAATTTTTTTTGGGGGGGGCGTCCCCTAAATTTTTATGGCCCTTTTTTGTCCCAAAAAAACATTTGGCCAAAAAACGCTTTTTTTAAATGCGCCAAAAGTGAATGAAAGGTTGTTTTTACATTATATTCAATAACCGAAGATTTTTGAAGCTGGGTTTTGAGGGTGATTTTTTGGGCCCGTTTTTCCAGTAAATTAGCTAAAAATTTGGGCCCCAAAAAAGCTGTGTGAACAAAAAAATTAGGGCCCTTTTTCAACGGCCTTTTTAAAAATTTTTAAAGTATTTTCAGTCCGTAATTAAAGGGCGGAGTGGCAAATTTCGGTGGAAAACCGTTCCCCGTTTTTCGGGAAAAACCCCAGTTCTCATAGAAACTAGGATTACGTTTCCCTCTTTCCCCGTCGGCGAAAACCCCCGAGGGGCAGTTTAAATGAATGTTTAATTACCGGGGCGTATATGCGCCGTAGTTAAGGGAAAAATTCCCATCGGGCCGGCGAGGTGCCGCCCCCCCCCCCCCCCCCCCACCAACCCGGGGTAAAATTGCGGGGGTAATTTTCGCCCCCAAATACACCGTGTGAAACCCCCGCTCGACTTTAAACCCCCTCCCCCAAACCTCCTTATTTATATTATTTAAAAAGGCCCCAACCCCCTCTTCCTAATTTTGAAGACCCTTGGTAAAAAACCCAAAGTTTATAAATTTGTTTTAAAATCTTGCAAGCAAGGCCCCTACCCCATTTGGGGGGCATGTATGGGAAAACCGTCTAGGTTTTAAAACATTTCTTTGTGGCCCCTTTGCAAACCCTTGGAGCTCCCTTTAATTTTTTTAGAGACTAAGGTGAAAAAAAAATGGGAGATCTGATTTGGGTTTCTTTTGGGCAACAAAAAAAAGTCTTAGACCAAAAAACCGTTTTTTACAAAGTGTTTAATTGTAAACCCTTTTCACTAAGTAATGTTTTGGTTTTTTTCGGTATTTTATTCTCTTTAAATTTTAAAGTGCTGTGGATTATTTTTGGCTTTATAAATAAGATTTCTTCTTATTTGTTGGGAAAATTCTTAAATTTTATGCCCTTTTTTCTCTATAGGAAACGAAAAACCTGTTAGTAGTTTGGGATGATGGGTGATCCAGAACAAAGAAGAACTTGCTCGAATTACACAAACTGAAATGTTTAAAGTCCGATTTTTTCACTTCCCGGTTGGGGGAAAAACCCTATAAAAGGGACCCCGTCAAAACTTTTCTCTTAGATTTCAGTTTAACTTTTACAATGAAACTCTGCATTTGCTGGAAACCATTGTATAAAAACCCTTGGCCGGGGTTTCACGGCTTTTTTCCCGGGATTTGTGAGCCGTATTTTGAGATAAAAATCCCCCCTTTGGAAAAAGGGGCGGGGGAAGGAGGGGGGCCCGGGGGCGGGGGGGCGCCGCTCCCGGCCCCCTAGGGCAAAGCATTGTTTTACGGCGCCGGGCCGGCGTTTTAAAATTTAAAGTGCATGTCACTTTCTCCCCGCGGGGTTTTTCCGGGGGGGGGGAGGAGCGACGGTTTCCCCCTGTTCTTATTGAGAAACTGTGGATTACCTAATGACAGGGTTTGGATTGGGGCCGTACTGAAGGGGCAAAAAAAGCGCGGAGTTCGGCGGGCCTATCCGTGCCAAATAAGCCGTGGGGAAAGGGGGCCTTTAAAAAGGGGGATTCCCCGGGAGTTATCGATGTTCGTTGGTCTGTTGGAGTGTGATAAAAAAATAGGAAAGGGTAAAACTGTTTCCTCCCCTTCGGGCGCTTCCCGTTCAGTCTTGACGGTCGTCCCCGAAACAAAGGGGGCCCCTTTATCCATTCCCAAAACCCCCAAAAGATCCCCCCGGGGAGGTGGGCCCCTTGTGCAATGTGATTGGTTGCACCTGTCACCAAAAAAACAATGGTGTTTATCCCCACTTCCTGGGTGAACGGACCGGCCTGCCGGGGGGGACCCTTTTTTTTTTTGTCAAAGCCCCGATGGATCAATTTACTTTGTTAGAACCCAGAATGTCCCTGTTAAGAAATATATAATAAAAAAATAATCTTTTTCTAATCCTTTTGTACATTAAACCTCCAAAGGGTCTTTTAACAGGGGAAACAAAAAAATTTCTTAGTGGTTAAAACTGTTAGGACATGTTACCTGGGCCTTAAATGGCCCGTATTTTTGCGAGGCAATTTCGGCGTATTGCACTTTATATGTGGCAAAATGCGCGCCCAAAAATTTTGGGTAAGTTTTATTTGCTCTCAGAGAGGGGTAATTTATTACGTTTTCGTCTCCCCCGGTACAAATGGGTTGTATTGTGGCGCGGGGGGGAGAAATTGGGCATTTTTAATTTTTTAGGGGGCGATTTTCGCGGACTGCCCAAAGCAAAGTCTATGGGGCCGTGCTTTGGATTTAAAGCGTTGATAGCGCGGTGTTCCAAAAACCCCACGGCGTAATGCCCGGGAAAGTACCCTTGACACGCCAAAAATAAGGTTGGGGAACAAAACTTTCGGGGTATATTCACACGAAGTCTTATGCCACGTACCTGTGCACGCCACAAGACGCCGTGTGTGATCAGTGCATACTTCTAAAGCGCAGAGAGCCATTTACTTTCATTATCCCTGCCGCTTATACCCCGGAAAGAAGTGACATGTCACTTCTTTCTGCTGGCATTCAATACGCGGCAGGGAAGACGGCAGGTAATCATAAATTTCTATGAGAGCTTTGAGTACCAGGGGTAATTTTACAGGACGCTTTTTTTTTTGGGGGCAACCCATTTTCAACCGGCCCCGCAAAAATTAACTTTCCCGAAAATTTCCCCTTTTCCTGGCCAAAGGACAATTTTTTGTTTTTTAACTACCCTTAAAATTTTGGGGAACAATTTTTTTTACCCCCCCCATCGGTTTTCAAAAATCCCCCTTTTGGAAAACCATTTTAGGTAAGGAGGGGTTGGGTTGGTTTTCCCCAAAAAAGTTTGTGGGGTTTTTCCCGGGAACCGGGCTCAAAACCCCCTTAAAGGGGGGATTTTTAAAGATTTTAAAAAAACTTTAGGTTTGTGAAAGGGGCCCCAATGGGGACAGGGAGCATTGTGAAATAAAAGAAAATCTCTTTTGTACAGCGTGTAGAAAAATAATGAATAAAAAAAATTAAAACCCCTTTTTATTTTTCCTCTCCCTTCAGCTAGTGTGGATTTATTAGAAAGGTTTCAAGTAAGTTTTGTTAAACGGGGTATCCGGTGGGGTGAAAATTCCCGCAATAAAATTTCCTTTAACACACTCCAATTTTGCCCCCCAAATACCCGGGAATTTTATAGCTTCATTTCCTGAATTTACTGCCCCTTGGGCTTAAAAAAACCTGGCATATTGCAGCCCCGTTCCAGTAAGTGCCCCCAAAGCGCCATGTGAAATACCCCCAAAAAATTTTTTTTCCTTTTAAAACGGGCCCCCTGTGTTTTTGAAACAGCTTCATCGCCCCCATGAAAACAATTTTGTTTTGTTTTAAAAGGGGAAAACTTAAAAAAAAGCCCCTTTGGAAAAGAAAATTTATGCAGCGGGATTTTAGAGTGGTTTTTAGAGGAGGCACGTCGGATAAAGGAGGAAAGTCCTTTCCGTTTCCCCTTTAAAGAACCCCCCTCGCTTTAGTTCTGAAAAAAAAAGGTTGGCGGTTTTGCCTCCATTTTTTAACCCCCGGGGAGTGCTTAAAGGTTTAAAAACCAAAAATTAATTGTTTTAGGTGTAAGACTTTCTTTTTTTGCCCAAAAGGCAACCAATTTAGAGCTCCCCTTTTAAATTTTTTTAGAACACTATAAAGAAAAGAAAGAGGAGCCCCCTGATTGGTTTTTTTCTCAAAGGGCAAAAGAAAGTCTTAGGTTTGGGCCCAGACAAATTTTCATTTCATGGGCCTCAAATCCAGCGTGATTCAAGTTTCACACTCCCTTTTGGTATTTGCTTTTAAAAAAAAGCCCCTTTCCCTTTAGAACAAACCTGAAAACCTTCTTTTCATCAGCACCAGGAAAACCCTTTTGTGTGCACTAAAAGGTGGCGAAATCAAAACCCTTTTTGCCCCATGGGAGGCCCCTTATATGGATTTATTTCTGGGGTTGCTTTAAAAAACCCCAAAACTTTTTTCAAGGCTTTTTTAATGGGTTTGGGGAAAGATTTGTTTTTTTTCCCTAGGGTATATTTGAATATTTAAATTCTAGTACAGTATTCATGGTTTGTAAAGGGCTCCCCACAAACCATATGGTTTTCCCTCCCCAAGAAAAGCCTTTCCCCCCCTTTAGAAGGTACGTTGTGATTGCCCCTTTGCCCTGGGGTTTATGGATTATTTGGGCCCTAATTGGGGAAAGGATTTTTTCCCCCAAATTTTGGCTTGAATAAGGGGGGGGGGGGCGCAGCTCCCCCCGGCCCCCAAAAGACAAGCATTATCCAAGGCGCGTTTTCCCGCCGGGATAATGGCATGTCGTTTCTCCCCCCCCCGGCGGTTGGCCCGAGCGGGGAAGGAGGCCCGGGAATTTTAAAAGATTCTCTATGGAAATTTGGGGTTACCGTAATGGTGGGGGGGATTCCCCGCCCTATTGCCGGCCCGTACAGGCGGCCTTCGGGGTGCAAACCTCCCGAAAATTTAAACCGGGGTGGGCCCCGGGCCCCCTACACCCCCCTTCAAAGGTTTTCCCCTTGTTTTTTTCCCCGGGGTGTAAATTTTAATTTTTTAAATTCCGTTTAGATTCATGGCTTTTTAAATTTTCCAAACCCCCTTTAGGCTTGGTTCCCCGGCTGATTTACCCCCAAAAATTTTGGGGGATTTCGCCCCCCAATTTTCCGGGGGGTGGGGTTCGGGGCGGGGTTTTGGGGGGCCCCGGCAGCCGCTGGCCCCCCTGGTTTCATTTTCAACGGGATCCCCTAATGTGCATGTCACTTTCTCCCCCTGCCGTATTTCGCCGGAGCAGGGAGGGGGAAACGGAATCCAAAAGTTCTCTTGTGAAATGTGGTTCCGTAATTTTTGGGCGGATTTAAACCGTTTTTGCGGCGCGCAATCGGAAAGAATCCCTCCCCCAAAATTTAGCCCTGGGGTCATTGCCTGTTTTTGGTGGCTTTCCCTAAGGAGAAATTTCCCTTTCTCCTTTAAAGCGGGTGCTGGGTTTAGTTTAAATGTGTTTTGGGAAAAGCCAAGTTTTGTTTTGGGAAACCCCCCTTTTCACCTGTCCCGCAGGAAAAAGGGTGATAAATGTCTTATAAGGGGGTCTGTCCAAATTTTACCCCCAAGAGAAAAAATTTTTGAAAAAATTATGAATTTTTTATGGTCCCCCCCATTTGAAATGGGGGGTGTAAATTTTATGGGAATGAAGGATAGCCCAGCGCTGTACCCCCCTTTTTTCGGGTTCCCACAGAAATTTTAAAATTTCGGACAGTGCAAATACATGACCACGTCCATTTAGCGAGGGGCCCGGGCCCCATTTTTTTAATCAGAAGGCAGTGTGGGAAGGTATTTTTCAAGGGTTTTTTTTTTTAGTTTTGTTGGGGCAAATTTTGTTTTTTTTTTCCCCTGCAATTGTTTTTATGGGGGGACGAACATGTTGTATAAACGCCGGCGCAGAAACGGGCAGAGAAAAAACAGCCTGTGGAGGACTGCCCCGGTCCCTTTTTTCTATTTTCTAATGGGGCCCCGCCAAGAAGGAAAACTTTTTTTTGTCAGTTTTTTTTAAAAACCTTTAAAAACCCCCCGAAAATTTTATTTTATTTTTTATGCCGTGGGTCATAGCCCCAAGAATTTTAATTTAGTACAGCTGTAAATGATAATTTGCTAACTCTTCTTGTAGCTTTGTAGGTTTGCCTGCCCCCTTAGATTGTCTTGATTTCTTGTGTTTGGTTCTTTGTTTTTCCCCCATTAGCCTATCTCATTTTAGGTTTTTGTTAAAAAGTATTGTGTAGCCCCCCGCTTTAAAAATATTTCTTACTGTGCTGTTTTCATTTTACCTATTTTTAGGGTTTTATTTGAAAAATGGGGCCCCCCATGACCTTTTCGGTTTGTTTTCATTTTTTAATCTTGGGTTATAGTTTTGGGTTGACATATTGAAGAAAATTCAGTCAGGACCCTCTTGTAACCCGGAGGATTTCAAATTTACGTTTTACTTTAAAGCACTCAGGTGGGGGGGGGGGGGGGGTTTGGTTGCTTGGTCCAACCCTTTTTTGTTTCTATCCGACTGAGGGAAACACCCTTAAACCATAAACCCCTTTTTTTCAGATGTTTCCCCATTTCTACCGATTTTATTTTCTTTTTTGGGGAAAATAATTTCTTTTCTATTAAAGGGGGGCCCTTTTATTGCCCGAATCAAAAACAAAACCCGTGTTTTTTAATAGTCATTACAGTTTCTTAAAAGGGTTTTTTGAAGGTCCCATAACATGAGGGGCTTTTTAGGAACTGTGACCTTTTTGTCCCCAAATTTTGTTCTCCTAGGAAATCACGTCCCAATTCCCAGTCTATTGCCGGTGTTGCCCCCACTGAGTGATTGCCATATAGCACAGCACAAGTTAATGTAATTGTAGAGAAGGTGTAATGCCTGCTTTGGAAATTTCAACAGTTTTTTTAAAAACCCTTTAAAGGCCGTTTCAAAAGGCTTATTTCCCGACGGGGTTTTGGGGCCCCTTTTTGAGCACACAAATTCCCGTGAATAAGGGGCGGGACGGGGGGGCCCGGGGGGGGGAGCGCGGCGGGGGGCCCCTCCCGGCCCCCTAGACAATGCCTTGTTTTCGGCGGTTTCGCGCCGTAAATAAGGGGGGATGTCCCCTTTTCCCCCCCCGGCGGGTTCGGCCGAAACGGGGGGTAGGAGCGGCGGGTTCCCCCTGTTTCAATGAGAGCAGGGGGGATTACCGTAATTGCTGGGCCCCGGGAATTTGGGGCCTACTTTAAGGAAAACCCCCCCGCGCAGTTTCGGCGCCAATTCGCGGCAGAATAAGCCGTGTTAAAGAGGTAAATCGGGAAAGTCCTCCCCTTTTTACCTTCTAGAACAATAAACCCTTTGGGAAAAAAAGGAGACAGTTTATTTCACACAAATTTTTCCCCCAAATGGATCAAAAAAGATTTTTGGGGGCAGGAATTTTTATTTGTTAGAAAAAAAATAAAAGGCAAATTTGGGGGAACCCGATTTGGGGATTAATTTTGGTTCAGGTGTTGGGTAAATTTCCCGGGGTGTGGAGTCGGCAAGCCAAAGGACTCGACTCTCAATTTCCCAAAAACCCCCGACTCCGACTCCGACTCCCCCAATACATGGGGCCATGTTTAAGTGAAAATTTACTGTAGTAAAATGGTAACTTTAAAGGGTGTTTTTCCCCCTTATGATACTTATCAAGTTTTTTAGGTGAAAAACACTGAAAGGGAAAAGGGTAAAAATGTTTTGGTCTTTTGAAAATTGTGGGGTTTGGGGTTGAAGGAAAAAATGTATTTGTTTCCCAAGGGCCAGTCTGCACCCAAAATTGGGGGGTATGGAGAAGAGAATTTGGGGTCAGTTTTGGTTTGGGCCTGCTTGAATTGATTCCAAAACCCCGAAGGATTCAGGGAGTATTGGAAAACCAAAAAGGGGGATTTTAAAAAACTAACAAAATTTAAAAAGAATTTTCCCTTTTGATTTTTTTGGGGCAAAACAGTAAAATATGCAGTTCAGGGGAAAAAATCCCAAAATGCTAAATACTTGCAAATCAAAATTTTGTAAAGTAAAGGGCTGTAAAATAAAATTTTCAAATAGGGCCCCAAAGTGCAAAGCTTTTTGTGGATGGAGAGAAAATGGAAACCTTAAAGTCACAAGTTAAAACATTGTTTCCCTTTTGTTTTTAGTGTAAAAAATATTTATTGGATTTGGGAATTTAGAAACCCAAAAAATTGTAAATATCAAAAAAAATGCGGGAAACATTCGTGGAGTCTCCCAAATTTTTTCTGAAAAAATAGTATTGCCTCCTCAGATCCCTTTATACTGACCTCACATTGTTCTTTATTTCCGGCTAGAGAAAGGGGCCCCTTTTAAAATAACTTGGGTTGGGGGCCAAAACGGTGACCAAGGGGGAAGGCCTCTTCACAGGCTTTTTTCGCCGCGGATTTGACGAGGAATTTACGAACCGCGTTTGTTAAAACCGTCGGCAAACAGAAAAAATAAGGGAAAAGCCCCTTTTCTATTGATTTCCCTTAGAAAAAACGGTCGTCGTTTTCCCCCCGAAGCGGGATTTTCGTGGGATTTCCCCCGCGGATTGACGACGGCAATCCGGAAGGAAAAAAAACAATGTGCCCCGTCAATTATTTTACGGGGCGGGGTTTCCCCCCTACAAAGAATAGAGGGGGTGAACCGTGGGAAATCGGGTTTCAAATAGTGCCCCCAAATTGGTTTCACTTATTTGCAAACCCGTTTTTTTAAAATTTATTTTAAAAGTATTTTTGACGGCAATTCCGGGTAAATAAGTTCTGAAAAAAGCCCGGGGGGGGGAAAAAAAAAAAAAGCCTTAAAAAAATTTAACAAAGTCAGGGTTTAAAGGAAAATTTCTTTCCGCCACAGGGAGTTTTGATGAATGGGTTGATTCCCCTTTTTTTGAAAACCCCGGAGAAAAAAATTTTTCTGAAACCTGGTTGGGTAAAGGGAGCCACCCCGGGGCAGGCTTTTTCCTTTTCTCCCTGTCATAAAATTTCCAATCCCCTTTTGGGGTTTAAAGGGTGAAGTTTTGGGGGGGTTAAGCACTGGCCCCCGGCCATTGTCTTTGCATTGAATAAAAATGGAAACCCCCCTTATTTATTTTTGGGGTCGGGGTGTTCCCTTTTATTGGGACTCCGAAATTCAGCAAAATGTTTTCCGTACCAAAAGCCCTGACCCTTCTGGGGGTTAAAAATTGGTTTTTTTAAGGGGGGGGTTGTTCGGGGAAAAAAGGGGTTTAAAAAAACAAAAAAATGGGAAGGGAGTTTATTTTTGACTAAAACATTTTTTTTGTCCATTGTTTTAAAAATTGTTTAAATTTTTTTAATGAAGCAACTTTTTTTTGGGTACTGCTTTTGAAAAAGTAAAAGACTTCTTCCTAAATAAAAAAATTGTTAAAAAAAACCCTTTAAACCCAAACCCCTTTTTAAAGGAAAAACTGTTACCGTTTTTTTTTTTTTTTTTTTTAACTAATTTAAAACCCAAAAAACTATTTAAAATTTTTTCTTCTTATGCATTTTTTTTTTGATTTTTAGATTTTTTTTTTTTTATATAAATTATGGGGGCACCAAACTTTCCTGAGCTGCTTTTAACAGCATTTGGGGATGCTTTGCATGGGCATAGCAGCCTCTGAACAGGAGCAGACCCACTGACTTTTATAGGAGCTTTCCAGATATGCTGTGTGGGTCTGGGAAATTGCACGTCAGGGGGGGAGGAGAGGGGAGGGGGTTTCTTCTATTGTGAATGGTGGATCCTGTGTTCTCTATACACACTTGTGTCACTTTTCAGTGTAATCCTGTCCGTGCTGATAATGTGGAGACTGCTGAAAAGTTTTCTCTACAGCCCAGGAAATGTCAGACTATTAGGCCATGTTCACATGGCTTAAAATTGGACGTATTTCAGTCCGTAATTATGCGCCGGAGTGCGCAAATTACGGCTGGAATACGTCCAAGTTATTACGGTAATCCACAGTTCTCATAGAGAACTATGGATTACGTCTCCTCTCCCTGTCTGGCGAATACGCCGAGGGGGGAGATACTTGACATGTGAATTACCAGCGGCGTATACGCGCCGCTGGTAATGCAAGTCTATGGGCCGGCGAAGTGCCGGCCTCCCGCCCCCGGCCACACGGCGTAAAAACTTTCGTTAAACCATAGGTCATTTTTTAAGGACACCTTCCCTTCAATTCCTCGTGGTCTCATTTAAATAACTATTTTGGATGGTAAATGACTTTTGTGCCAGAAGTAATTTTGTACAACTAATTTACTCCTTCTACTTTTCTCTATATTAGTGGAATTTTCCCAGTGCCATGATCACAAGGAAGGTGGGTGCAGCGTTAGCTGCTGGTTGTACAGTGGTAGTGAAGCCAGCAGAAGATACCCCATTGTCTGCCTTGGCACTTGCACAGGTAAATATTTAGGTTCCTTATCTAACTAGCATGTCAAATAAAAGTGCCGGTGCGGTCATGCTTCTTGTACGCCTCTTCTGATGTGTTTTTGTAGCTTGCTCACCAGGCTGGGATCCCGGCAGGAGTATATAATGTTGTGCCTTGTTCCCGGGAGAAGGCTCCAGCAGTTGGAGAAGTTCTCTGCACAGATCCATCTGTAGCAAAAATTTCTTTTACTGGGTCAACTGCAACAGGAAAGGTAAACACCATGTGTATGTCTGACGTAAAGGAACCTGCCAAGATAATGTACTGTCTTGAACATAAGAAATAAACGGTGAATAAAAATAGGCTCACACTGAGCGACTATTCATGATGAAATAACTCCCATCTCTTACATAATTACATAGTTTGTAAGGCCGAAAAAAGACAGATGTCCATCAAGTTCAGAATGTGCTAAAGTCTTGATCCAGAGAAGGCAAAAAAAAAAAAACATGAGTTAGAAGCCAATTGTCCTCATTTTAGTCGAAAAATTCCTCCCCAACTCCAACCTGGCAATCAGAATAAATCCCCACCCCCAGAATCCTAGTCACTATAACTACACACTAGAAATGCATTACATGGATGAGCCATAGACTCCACCTGGTGCCATGTAGCACATAGCAGATTGCTGCGGGTTTTTAGTAGCACTGATAAGAAGAGACAGCTGAGCACATGTTAATGAGCATTAATATGGACCTGTAACATCTCATAAGAGGTCTGTTTTAGTAAATACTGTACAGGCAGTCCTCGACTTATATCATTCCGACTTACATACGTCCCCTAGTTACAGACGGAGATTTATGGGGCGTGGCTGACATTGAACACTGAGTCTCGCCCCATGATAACCAAGTGCCAGCATGCCACAGCTGCACATGAGATACAGAACGTTAGCTGAAATCTTCTAAATAAGGGCAGCAGACAGCAAAACAAATGTAAAAACTGTTCCCTGCACTATCCAAAACTAAAAACATTTTTTTTCCCTGGAATTAGATTTAATAAATCTACCTGTTCTGACTTACATACAATTTCAATTTAAGAACAAATCTACAGTCCCTATCCCGTTTGTAACCCGGGGACTGCCTGTATTCCCAATATGTAACAATTCTGGAGCATCTTCTCTTATAACTCTGTGTTGTGCCGTTCCTCTATTATTCCTTCTAGAATTGTATTACTTGATCAGTCAGATGGGTGTTACTGTTAGGAACGTACGACCAGGGAGAATAGGTAGGGGAGACAAGACCGTGAACCCCAGTACAAGTCCTGCCCAGCTGTCCCTGCCTACATGCCGGTCCAACCCTAAATGGCCAGTGACAACTGGATGACGTTCCCTGCTTACGCTAAAGTGTGCACAGAGACCAAACAAGACAAACACAGAAGAATAGTCGTACAGAAAAGTCAGAAACCAAGCGAGCAAAGCGGTACAAAATCGGCAAGAATACGGAGGATTTCGGAGAGCAAAACAAAGGGCAGAAAACCAAAGTAGTAAACCAAGGGAAATTTCCCAGTCAAATCCAAAGCAAATTCACAACACTGGGAGAGGGGGTAAAGGTATTCTTAGGATTCAGAGGGTTTATCCCGGACACGATTAGACCAGCCCTCTAAGGCCTGTTCACAGGGTTATTTGGGGGGATTGGCGCCGTACCCCGCACCATTTTTTCCTCGTACGGCCCAAAACGCCCTGTCATTACGGAATCCACTGCCCATAGAGAACAGTGGATTCCACGCTCCTCCCCCCCTGGCGAATCCCCGCAGGGGGAAAAGTGACTTTCACATTATTTTGGGGCGGAGCGCCCCTAAACAATGCATTGTTCCATGGGGGGGGGGGGAGCGGCCCCCCCCCACGCGCACAGCCCCGCCCCAGTCCGCGCCCTGAATTCACGGCGGATTTAGTGAGCTACAATACGGCTGTCACAAAATCCTCGGTAGAGGTATAAGCGTGTGATACCAGGCCTAAGCCACATTCAGACCACACAGATCAGACTGGTAAGGAATTAATGCGAGTGGTGAAAGATCTGTCAATCACAACTAGCTTTAACTATGTGCAGCCCAAAACAGTCAGCAGGAGAACAGACGAGTATGGCAGACTTCAAATAACACAGCAAGGAGTATGACTCTGTCTACACAGCAATGTTAAAATGGCGTCCAAAATCTGACGGCATTTTAACATCGCTGTACTTCGTTGTTTTGTGGTAAAATCCGTGGTCAGTTTTCAGATTTCTGACCGGCCTCGTACATTGACTGTACCTGAATCCAGCGGAAAATACCAGATGTTTTAAAATCCAATGTTTTCAAAACTGGAAAAAATCCGTGCTGTGTGGACTGCAGCATGGATCTTTTATTGCGGTCTATGGGGCACTGGGTATAGTCGGATTTTCGGTGGATTCTAAATACTGAATCCGCCAAAAATCAGACAAAAAAAACAGTGCTGTGTTAGTCTAAGATAGAGTAGTGTTCAGACCAGTGCAAGACAAAATGCAATAGAATACAAAATCATGGTCAACAGGACATCCTCCAGCGCACGTTACGGACAGTGGATGGCGCAGAAGCCTGAACAGGCACAGGTGTAACAGTTACCATTCTAGCTTTCAAAGTGGTGTGTCCCTGCACACAGTGACTGTCAGCAGTGATTGGACAATGTCAGACTGTGCAGGGTTACACCCATCTGACAGATTGGTAATTAATTTCTAGGAGGAATAACTGTACAAGACAGACGTTGTCTCATTACAAGCTTTCAGCCTATCTCTGTGCCTGGCAGTTGAATTCAGGGGCGTGCTTCTTGTCTGCCTCTTCTCCTCCCTCTTCCCCTCTCCCCTCCGCACACAGACAGCTCTCCTCCTTAACTTCTATACAGCAGAGGGGGAGAGGGGGGGGGAAGGGGTTTGCTGCCAGAGTTAACCCTGTGTGTGCCTGCCTAGGTCTGCTGCAGGCTCCTGGATCAGCTGTATTGTTAGCTCCACGGAGACATAGAGAGAGGGCTGATCTATGAGTGTGGAGCCAGAGGTCTGTGAAGCTGTGTATGCTAATAGCAGAGCAGGGGGGATACAAGTGTTCCTATACCCCCTGCTCAGCATACAAATCTCCACATCTCCAGCAACAAACAGACCCTGTCAGAACAGACACAGGGCAGCTGTGAAGTGTTACTATACTCGGGATGTGTCACTAATACAGCAGAGCATGAAGCGTTCACATGCTCCCCTAATCTGTTCTATTAGTATAGTCACAGCTCCACAGACACATCATGATTATAGTAACACACAGGTCACTCTGTCAGCCTCCCCTCTGCTCTCTTCAATCTGTGTAGAGAACAGGAGGAAGCAGGCACACACAGGGTTAATCCAGGCAGACAGACACAGAAGCCAGACCTTCCCCCTCCCTCCAGAAGCATTCTGTGCAGGAGGGCTCTCTGCTCTGACCTTTTATTCCAGGCTGATGAGTCATACAGACCCTGACAGCCAGTGAGATAAGGATCAACAGGTCGGCTGCTATAGAGATTTGAGAAGCTGATGTACTACTACTAACAGGGCTAACTCAAAATCAGTAGGACATTTGTAATGAACATATATTGCAAAGCTGCTTGTTTTTTTAAAGATCTTTTAATTAAAACCCAATCATTGTAGCGAGACAACCCCTTTAAGAATTGTTATTTCATAAGGAACACAAGTATTTACTAAAATAGACATCAAGAATGGCCACAGGTCATCTATAAGATAGAAAGTGAAAAGTCTTTATTTTTATATATATATTTTTATCCTACACATATTTTATTGTAACCGTTACTTGCTGCACAACAATTAAACTTAGCTGCTTAAAAAGTTTTCCAGTATTAGAAATGACCTGCTTTTCTCCAAAACCAGTACCAGGTCTACCCATGGGCTGCACCAAATGTTGCCGTTCAGCCCTTCACCTGAATGGGTATGAGTGCATTATCAATAGAAAATATAATATCACTGCAAAAACCCTTTTGTAGATTTTCAAAAATTTTTTAAAAGATAAACAAATAATACAGTGAGCCAAGGATCCACACTGATATACAAATTACTCAACAAATGTATCTTTTTTTACATCAATATTACATAGTAGGGAGTCCCCAGATGTTGAATGTATTCGACGTTTCGGGTGATAGAGCCTTTATCAAACACATCCAATGGAGTACCAAGATCTGTCGTATAGTAATATGGGATAAATATATCAGCAGTACATAGAGTGCAGAAGGGAGATGACTGAAGTATAAAAATTGGTGAAGGAAATAACGTCTCCAATAGTAATTGGCGCTTTGAAGCAGAGTTGTGGACTTGGCGTCCGAGGAAGCAGGCGCGCTTCCCTGCTTCTTTGGGCGCCCAAATCCACAACTCTGCTTCCCAAAATGCCACTTTCTATTGGAGACGTTACTCCTTCACCAATATTTATACTTCATTTATCTCCTTCTGCACCTATGACTGTGATATATTTATCCCCCTATAAACTAAAATACTAAAAGACAGATCTTGGAAATCCTTTTTATTTTTGTTTGATAAAGGGTAAACAGCCGAAACGGTCCAATCATTCCCCAAACTTGACTCCCCACTATGTTTAAAATTTTATGTAAAAAAAGATTTCATTTTTGAAATATATATTGAAAATCAGTGGGGGGAAACCTTGGGTCACTTTATTATTTGTTTTTTTAATTTTAAAAATTTTGACAAAACTAAATAAAGGGGTTTTTAAATGGTATTTTTAAAATTTTCTTTAGATTTGGATCGCATGTCCCCTTTTCCCCTATTTCACCCGCTAACCCTAAAATTTTCCCAAAATTTGCTTACTAAAATTTTACTCCCAAAACGGTGCATTATCAGACGCAACCCATGGACAGAAGCGGCTCCCACTGTTTTGAAATATCTTATTTAGAGACAAAATCCAGCAAAAAATGATCGTAAAAAATTTTTTAGGGGTCTCTGTGAACCCCTATTTGTATTGCTTTTTTTTTTTTTTTTTTTTTTTTCCAACCCATAGGTTCCCCCTCTCATTTTTTAGTTTAGATTCCCCCCTTTAACCCGGTTTTTTAAAAATTTTTTAAAATGAACCTACTTGTGATAAATTTGGGTTTTGTAAAGGCTGTTTCTTGGGTACCAAAACCCATAAAAAAAAAACCAGTTGGTTCCCTAAAAAAGTTTTACCCCCAAAAACCAAACCCTCACTTAAAATAACTGATTTAAAATATTAAAGCCAAAAGTGATTCTAATTAAATTGGGGTTTTAGGGGAAATTTTGGGATGTAACTAGTAATTAACAAAGATTTTGTGAGAAAAATGGGATAGCCGGTAACGTATTCTCCTTTGTGTTTGAAAAACCCACCCCGTATTCCAAAAAGGCCCGATTTTACTTCGTCCCCAGCCATTCTTTTGGGAAAAGGGGTTTTCCAGGGAGCTCGGTTTGGGCAGCACCCTTCATTGTTTTTTGCAGTGCTGAATTTTTGACAAGGGGGTGTTGGAGCTCTTTGGCTCTAAAAATTTTTAATTCGGGCTGGAATGAAATTTTTTTAAAATCATTGTAATTTATTTCACCCTCTTCCAATTTAAAGAAAACTTTTTTTTTAAAAAGGGTTTTTTCCAAAAAAGAAAAGTAAGCTGATTTTGCCCAAAAAAATAAAAAAAAAATTTAAATCCCAAAATTTTCCATCCCTTTGTTAACCCCGTGTGAAATCCATGGTTTTTTTTCTTTTCTTCTTAATAGGACGTTACTGGGGGCAGCCCTGATTGGCCCGCAGAGGTCCCTTGCTTTTGGGTTTTTTCACCGCTTGGGGGTTGGGTTTTTTATATAACGGGAATCACGTGGGCCGGGGTTCAGGCCCCTCAACGCTCAGATCGACATTTTTTTTCAGAAAAAAGAAAGTAAACAAAAACCGGGGGTAAAAAAATACATATTTGTCAGGGCCGGGAAAAAAGACAGACTTTCCTCCAATTTTTGCCCAATTTTTCTAAAGTCAAAATTTTAGAGGAAAGGGAAAACCCCCCTGAGGAAAGCCAATTGTCCTCATGTAGGGAAAAATTCCTTCCCACTCCAACTGGCAATCGTTTAATAAAACCCTGGATCAAAGACACCTCTCCAGAATCCTAACACCAACCCGTTTTATTATCCATTTAAAAATATCCAACCCCTTTTTTGAAATTTTTAGTAAATTTTTTCCCCTGACAATTTTTCCCCTGGCAAAAGTTCCCACAGTCTCACTGCCCCAAAAAGGGCCATGTTCCAAGGCTTTAAAAAAACGAAATTTTGGTCCCCTAATTTCGCGCCGGAGTGGCAAATTCGGGCTGAAAACGGCCCCGTCAATTTTTGTAAAACCTTGGGTTTTATAAGAACTTTGGTTTTCGTTAACTTTCCCCGTCAGCGAATTCCCCCACGGGGGGAGATTTAAAAAACAAGTGAAAACCAAAGGGGGTAAACGCGCTGCTGGAAAGGAATTTTATGGGTCGGGGAGGTGCCGGCCCCCCGCTCAAATCCTCCCCTCCCGTCCACAACGGGGTTTTTTACGTCCCCCCAGTTACCGTGTGAACTTTGCCTTACATAAAAAAATCCCTTTCTACATTTTTGTAGAAACTTTTGTTTTCCCCAAAAGACGTAGAAAGACCCCCCCCTTTTTTTAGTACAGTCCTGGGTATAAATTTAAATTTTTGGGAGAGATCTCTATATTGGCCCTTTTAAAATTTTTTTAAACATATTTTTATGTTTCCCCCCCAAGCCGGGTTTTTTTCCCAAATAAATAACCCCAACCTTGCTAAACTTTTGGGTTTCGGGAAATCCACCCAGTACATTTATTATTTTTTTTTCCCCCCTTTGTACCTGTTAAACTCTACAAAAGTCCCCCCCTTTCACGGGTTCCCCAACGGGACACAAAATTCCATGTGTGGGCTAACCATTTACTTTTATAATGGTTTTAAAAATGTTCTCCCAAGTGCCTTATGCCCCTTTTTAAAACAAACCCCTAAAACCCATTAGCCTGGTGCTGCTGCCCGACACACGGTTCTTTAGTTTTAATTTACCCCGTCCCCAGGATTTCCCCAATCTTCCCCTTCTCCCCTGTAAATTTTTCCCAGCTTTTTTTCCCTTTAAAAATGTAATGGGGTTTTTTTCCCTTTCCCCTGGGGAAAAACCCTTTCATTTATAGTGTTTTAAAAATCATCTGCCACTTTTCCCGGCCCAGGCCCCCAACCTATCCCGATTCCCCCGTAATAACAAAAATTAAACCTCAAATTTTGTGGATTCCCCTTTAACAAGTTAGTAACTCTCAAAGTTCCCTTTTTTTTAAAATGATGAGGGTTTTTTTTTTGGTTTTTTTTTTATATTTTTTATATCAAATTTTTTTTGGAAAAATGGACAAAAATCCCTTTTAATTTTCAACCCGAAAATTTTTTGAAATTTTTTCCCAAACACAAAAGATTCAGGAAAATTTTTGATAGTGGTCGTTTTTTTTCTTTCATTTTCCCAAACATGTTTTAATCCCGAAAATTAAATTTTTTCATGACTGTTTTTTGGGGGGAATTATTTTCCATGTAGCATATTTTTAGCTAACTTGGGTTTATGATGCTTTATCAAACCCATTTTAGCAAAATGGGAAAAAGAGAATGGGTATTTTTGGGACATGGAAAACCCCTTTTTATTTTTACAAGAATAGTCCCTTGTGGGGGGGAAGGGCTACCTGCCAAATCCATCGGTTGATGAAGTTAAAACTTTAGTGTAAAACAAAAAAGGTTTTTTCCGTCTCATAATTTTTGTTTCTTAAACCAAAGGGTATGCTTTTTTTTTTATGACTTATGTTTTTTTACACGACTGAAAATTTATTAATTTTCTCATTAAAATTTTTTGACCTTTTTTTGGGCAACCCCATTTTCCCTGTTCCCAAAAAAATTTTTAGTCAAAGCTTTTTTTTCGCAGCAGGTGAATTTGGGAGTACTTACCACTATTTTTTCCGCCCCTTTATTTTCAACCCTGAGAACAGCTGTTTTTTTCAAAATCGATTTGGTTTTACAATTAATTTAAAGCTGGCTTCAGTTGCTGTTTAAATACTTAATATATTTCATCTTTTTTTCCCCAAAGGGGGTTTGTTTCAAAAAAGTTTTGGTTTTAGAAAGGGGTTTCAAGACGCCTTTGTGAAAAAGCTGTCGGCGCTAATGGGAAAGGAATTATGTATTGGAAATGGATTTGATGAAGGTGTGACCCAGGGACCCCTCATTAACGGAGACTGTAACAAGGTTTAAAAAATTTTAAGGGTTTCTGAAAGGGGCCCCTCTTTAATGCGTTATTTAAAATAGCAGAATAAAATCATTTAATATTTTTCCCATTGAAAGCCATCTGATAGAATATTTCGCCCAGCCCAATTTTTTTGAAAGTTCAGTATACTGAAAAAGTTTTTTATTTTTTAAAAAGGGGGTATTTCAAATTTTTTTCCCTCCTTTTTTTTCCCCCATGGGAATAAAAATATAACTTATCCTAAAAAAAAGGTTTTTTTTTGGGGGGGGGGGGGGGAGATTGTTTTTAAAAATTTTTTATTTTTTTTTTTTTAATCCCCGGGAAATTTTTTTTGGGGGGGAGTGTAGGGGGTTATGCCCAAAAAAAAAAATTTAAATATTAATTAAATTAAAAAATGGGAGGTTGGAAACACCATTTTAAAGATGCAGGTCCCCAAGGGGCTCAAATTGTTTTGGAGGGAAGCGCTCCCATGTTTTGGGAAAAAACTTCTAAAGAGCCCACCCCTTTTGAGTAAAAGGGTTAACCCCCCAAAAGATGCTTTGCGCTAAGAAGAAAAAATTTCGGACCTCGGCTTTGTTTACAATTAAAGAAAGCATTTAATTTTTTTCAAACTTAGTCTTCATAAAATTAAATTTTTTAAATTTAAAAAAATTTGGAGTTTTGGAAAAAATTGGAAACAATTTTCCCCCCCCCCCCCCCTTCAAGGGTTTTCCCTACAATTTATTTTAGTAAAGTCCCCAAGGCGTTTAGGTCCGTTTTAAAAATACTTTTTTATTTTAATGCAATGTCTGGGTCCATCTGGGAAAGGACCCCGAAAAGCCCCTCTAACAATGACATTTATTTTAAAAATGCCGGCCAAAGGGAAACGCGTATCGGGCCCTTTACATTAGTGATCGCCCCTTTTCTTTTTTGCCGCGCGTCCAAAAATCTTTTAATCCATTTTTAGAAGTGACCCCGACAAAGCACACAAAACCATGCCACACGGAAACCCCAAAACGCCGTGTGGGAAAATACCCAACATTTTAAAGAAAAGAATCCATTTTTAAAATTTTAGACGGTTTGGGTTTCAAAATGAGTATCACTTATTTTGTAATCGGTACGGCAAGGGCCCCCTAATTTTTCCCCCATCTATGTAACCCTTTGTGCTAAAATAGGGTTAATTTGATAAAAAAAGTATCTATAATGGGAAAATTTGGTTTTTGTAAATTTTATATCTAGAAGTCTTTAGCTTTCTGCATCAAGCTGCAGACTGTTTTATTACAGTCTGGAGACTGCTGTCCATAGAAAGCCTGCCTTTTAGTGACCCTCCTGTACGCCCTTTAAAACTAGGTTCCACTTTTAAATTTTCGGGGCGAAATTTCGCCTCAATTACCCCGGGTCGGGGGGCCGGCACCTGCCGGCCCCATAGTTTTTCATTACCGCAGCGCTATACCCCTGTAAATTCATGTCAATTTTTCTCCCCGCCCGGGGGATTAAGGCAGGGAGAGGGACTAAACCATAATTTTCCCATGAGAAATGTGGAAATTACCCTAAAAACCCGGGTTTCCACCGTAATTTGGCACCCCGGGGGTAATTACGGGCTGAAATTGTCCATTTTTTGGTGTGAAAAGGGCCCAATATCAAAGAAAGAGCCACGCAAAGCACTTGTTATAGAGGACTTAGCACAACCATGTTTTATGTGGTCCCTCCCTTATTTCAGTTAGTGTCTTGTAATGTGGTATTTTCCCTGCAACAAAATGTGTTCAGTTTCCTCAGCAATAACAGCTGAATAATATGGGTTACCCTAGCCCCCGTAAAAGCAGTGGTCAAACCCATGGCCTGCTTTTATGGGCATTTTCCCCGAAGTTGCAAAACCCCTTTTTAAAATCTGCTAGGAAAAATTTCTTAAGTAATAGCAACTTTTTCATCTTGTAATGGTGGTTGTACCTCAGTTATATCCTGGCACAATGACTGCCCTCTCTCCAGTTACTCCCTTTTTCCTGTTTGTAAACTGTTTAAAGGGAATGTGTAGCCAATTTTTTTTTTATTAAATCAAGACCCTGATTCATATTCTTTTCTTTGTAGCCGGTTTTATTTTCTGATTGTAGTTTTTTCTATTCAGTTATCTATATATGATTGTGGGGAAAGCTGCTCCTCTGGCTCTCCCCTCTGCTAATCCCTTCACTGGCTTCCCATTGCCCAGCGAATTCATTTCAAGCTACTAACCATGACCTACAAGGCTCTCCCTGACCTCTCCCCTCCATACATCTCTGCCCTAATTTCCAAATATCTCCCCTCACGCACTCTCCGCTCCTCACAGGGCCTTCTCCTCTGCTCTCCCCTTAGCTCCTCACACAACCGTTTCCAAGACTTCTCCTGTGCTTCACCCACACTCTGGAACTCACTGCCCCAACACCTCAGACTCTCCTCCACTTTCACCAGCTTCACAAGCAGCCTGAAAACCCATCTCTTCAGGCTTGCCTATAACCTTCACTAAACGTGTCACTACTTCCTCCACAGACATGTCTGCCCCTCACCTCCTGTCTCTTTACCCCTCCTTGTAGATTGTAAGCCCTCGCGGGTAGGGTCCTCTCTCCCTCTGTTGTGCCATTTGTCATTATCCCTTATCACTGTACTCTTGTTATGTATGTAACCCCCTCGAATGTACAGCGCCCTGGAATCAATGGCGCTTTAAAATAAATAATAATAATAATAATAATAAAAAAGCTTGCACTGCTTTAACAGCAGTCAGAGAGGTACTTTACAGCAGCTTCATGCATATAGGAGTCTTAAAGGAAATTTGTCATCAATATATGCCATATTGTTTAACTCATTTTTTTATGTTAAACACATTTTTTAGGAATTTTGGCTTTCCATATCACTTTCAATATTTTTTAATAATTCTTAAGTCCTGCAGTTTTCACTTTTGCCACTAGGCCTAATTGTCTGACACTTCCTGTTTTGTAGAGAAACACTTTCAGTAGTCTTCTAATTATCAGTACAAGCAGGGTCAAACTGAAAGGTGACACCAATGTGTATACAGTAGATAACACAGCATCCACCAGTCACAATAGGAGATGGTCACAGCTCTCCTTCTCTTCCTCCCTGCAGACTGACTTCTTCCCAGGTCACAGAGCATGTCTAGAAAACTCTCCTATAGAAGTCAATGGGACTGAGTCCGTCTTAAAGGGGTTGTATCATTATATTAAACGGCCTTCAGAATAAGGGGACAGTGAAAACAAGCAACTTTGCAATTGGATGTCATTTGCAATGCTGTCTTGTTTGCACTGTCTCCCTTATCTTCGTTTTGTGTAAACACAGTTCCCCAGTACCAGTCGGATTCCACCTCCTTTTATTTCATTGGCTGACGGCTGTAGTAATTTACATTCTTTCTGTATTCACGGGAGCGTGCATTCCTGCCTCTCTCACTCAGAATAAGGATCTGGCAACATTTCACTCTGCACAGTCAGCAGAAGCACAGTAACACTGCAGCTGCTTCTACAATCAGAAAACAGCAGAATTGTGCTTGGGGCCTAATGCTCCTGCATGTAAACATAGAAAGGAGTCAGATATGTGCTGCTCCGGATGAGTTCATAGAAGACTGGATTCAACTGTAACAAACCTCCAGCTGTGAGAGGAGAAGAGATCAGTGCTCTGAGTTCATAGAAGACTGTATCCAGACCTGTGGCATGTAAACAAACAGCTCTTACAAAATAAGACTGCAGAGGGAGAGGAACGACACATGTGGATTTAGACAGGGGGGGGGGGGAGCATTAACAGTGAACGGGGGGATGATGATGTCATCCCCCTTCAGTTAAGAAACACCCAGTTGGGAGGGGAATTAAATGCCCCTGGATTTGTAGAGCTGAGAAACTTAAAATACAATGAAACACATGAACTGATGAAGCGATACATCACGTTTAATGCTCCTATGTGCATGAAGCTGCTATAAAGCATCTCTCTGACTGCTGTTAAAGCAGTGCAGGCAAGAATGCTGTCCCCAAAATCATATATAGACGACTGAATTTAGAAATGTACAATCAGAAACTAAAAACTGCTAAGAGGAAAAGAATATGGATCAGGGTCATGATTTAATTAGTAAAACAAAAAATTGGTGACTGACTCAGTCCCATTGACTTCTATATTGGAGTTTTCTAGGCATGCTCTGTGACCTGGGAAGCAATCAGTGTGCAGGGAGGGGGAGAGGGTGACCTGTGACATCTCCTATTGTGACTGGTGGATTCTGTGTTATCTAAACGCATTGTGTAATTCTGCTTCGACTGAAGAGGAGATTGCAGAGAATCTTCCTCTAAAAGTGTCAGACGATTATTAGGCTTAGTGGCCAAAGTGAAAACTGCAGGACTTAAGAATTATTAAAAAATATTGAAAGTGATCTGGAAAATTAAAAAAACATAACCAAAAATTCCTAAAATAATGTGTTTAACATATAAACAAGTCATTTTTTGATGACACATTCCCTTTAAGGTAATGAACATGTGCTTGACAAATCTTAATATAGATCTCTTTCTTTATATCAGGTTTGACACTGAAGAAGAGGCACTTGCAATTGCGAATTCAGCCAATGTTGGCTTAGCAGGTATACTTTCATTTATAAAGAGACAGAACTTAAACTGTAGAGTCTCATTTTTATATATTATTTACCCTCTTGATAATATCTGCCATATATATATATATATATATATATATATCTGCTGCTATGTAGATAGTGGCAAATGCTGCAAATGTATGGCACTGAATATTGTGTTGGAGCTGTGTCCAGACCATCCAAAGTGGATGTCAGTTGTTTATTACAGCTGACATGATGCAACTCCCCCCCCCCCCCCCCCCCGCCCGCACAGCTGCCGGGTGTTACTGCCGGGTGTTAGCTGCAATTAGGCGCTAACAGCGCCGGTGGGTGGCTCCGCCCGCTGCCGCTGTTTTACCCAACGGACACCGCGGCAAAGATGGCCGCGGCGTCTAAATGAACGGCATCGGTGCCGCGCACTGATCGGTACGGTCATCGGCACCGGCGCAGCTATGCTGCACCGATCCGATGACTGGGCATGGTGGTGGGGAGCCTTGTGAAGGCTCCCGTCACTTACCCTGGCCGGTTTGCCCCACTTCCATACGCAGACAGGAAGTGGGGAAACCGCCATCTTTGTACACCCTAATGCATTGCCTATGCAATGCATTAGGTTGTATTAACAATCGCGCCCCCTAGTGGTCAAGCACCAAAGGGGGACTAAATGTTACAGTAAAAAAAAAAATAAAGTTTTAAAGTACAAAAAAAAGTATTAAAAGTTCAAATCACCCCCCTTTCCCTATTTTACAAATAAAATCATTAAAATAATAAAAAAGTTACACATATTCGGTATCGCCGCGTCCGAAAAAGTCTGATCTATAAAAATATAACATCATTTATCCCGTACGCTGAACACCGTAGAAGAAAAAAAATTCCAAACGCCAAAATTGGTTTTTTGGTCATTTTACGTCACTCAAAAAATGGAATAAAAATGATCAAAAAAGTTGCATGCATTCCAAACTACTAGCGATAAAAAGTACACTTCAGCCCGCAAAAAATGCCCCCTCACTGACGTCCGTAGGTGTTAGTACAAAAGAGTTATTGGTCGCACAAACTGGCGCCGCGGCGCAAATGTCAAAAATAGAAAATGTTTGGAATTTTTTTACGGTACCAAAACATAATTGAAACCCTACACGTTTGGTATTGCCGGATGCGTAACAACCTGTAGAATACTGATAACACATATTTACCGAAGATTGAACGCCGTAAAAGTAAATTACCCAGAAACATGGCGAAAATACATTTTTTTTTCACAATTTGTCCCACTTGGAATTTTTTGCGGTTTCCCAGTATATTCTATAGTATAGTGAATAACACCATTAGAAAGTACATCTTGTCCCGCAAAATAAAAGCCCTCATGTGTCTATGTAGGTGGAAAAATAAAAAAGTTATGGCTTTCAGAAGGCGAGGAGGGAAAAACGAACGTGTCACAAAAAAAAAACCCCGGGTCCTGAAGGGGTTAAAGCAATTAAGAACTTTTTAAATATAGTAAAATCTGTTTCTTATAAATTTAGCAAATATACAGATAGAAATTATGTACTGAAGTGTAATAAGTATGTACACTCTTTGCATTTGCTTGTAAGTCTTAGAAATAAACTAATATATATTTTGTATGTATATGCAGTAATATAAATTGTTTCTACACATACTTGTGTACTGTGTAAATTGAGAAATGAAAATGTTTGTATCTGTATGCAGGTTACTTCTATTCCCAGGACCCAGCACAAATCTGGCGGGTGGCTGAACGTCTAGAAGTTGGGATGGTGGGGGTTAATGAAGGCTTGCTGTCATCTGTTGAGTGCCCATTTGGTGGAGTGAAGCAATCGGGCCTCGGAAGAGAAGGATCCAAATATGGCATTGATGAGTATTTAGAAGTGAAATACGTCTGCTTCGGAGGGCTATAACAAGCTATTTGAGTTCAGTGTCATTGTTTCAGATGAAAGTCTAGTGCATATATCGCTACATTGTAAACATCTGACTTCTAGAACTGACCTGCAGTTAGGTATCTATTACCAGAAAATATTGATTGATGTTTCAGAATTATCTTTTAAAAAAGAAAAAAAGTGCTGATTTCGTATGTGTATGTGTGTGTATGTGTGTGTGTATATATATATATATATATATATAATTATATTTTTTTTTTTTCTGGAAGTGTCCCATAGACCGTTAATAGAGCACATCGTAACAATCCTTTTAGACAGGGCACTCAGAACCTTTTGTTTATTTCTCACCGAACGTGCAGAGAAGCCGTAATGTTATACTATGACGTAAATTGAAGAGTATTAATATTTTTTTTAATATTAAAAAAAAATATTAAATACAAACAAAATAGTAAATACTAAATGTTAACCTTTGCTCCTGAATTTCTACTTTTTCATGTGCCAAGTAGTTGTGTTCTTTTAAGTCAGCTAAAGCCTATTTAACACAAGAAAATAACTGAATAAATGTCTGACGCCAAAAAATGTTGTTGTTTGAAGAAAAACACGGATACAAACTTGAGTATAGTGATAGGATACGTCAATATAGAAAAATGATCAGACGTTAAATGCTCCTTGTTTAAAATAATTATGCAACACTAAGGGCGACATGTATGATTGGGGCTGCGCCAGTTTTCTGGTGTACTTTGAGCCAAAAAGAATGTATTATCAGGCGTACTTCAAACTTTGGCGCGATAAGTTCCTTTGTAATGCACCAAAGACACTTTTTAGTGCATCAGAGACTTGGGGCATTCTGGGGGCGTGTCGCACCACATTCCTAGAAGTAGACACATTTAGGATTCTTTGACGCCAAATCAAGGTGCATAGACCAAGTTAATGGTGGTCTGCCTGAGTTGTCATATTGCACTAGACTGCACCTGTATGTGTGAACTGCAGAAGAACAGGTACATACATTCTGGCACATTCTACACTGCCTTAAAGCTATTTAGAACAGGCCTGTCAGTGCCAGGATTCATACAGGTCCGTCCTAGAACAGGCCTGTCAGTGCCAGGATTCATACAGGTCGCCCTATCTGTTATTGGGTGGCCACTGATATATGTTGCTTTCAGTGTTTGGTCATTGATATTTTTCCTCAGAGGGTGGATCCTGGTGATCAGTGGTTCAGTCATCATCTAGATCAGTGTTTCTCAACTCCAGTCCTCAAGACCCACCAACAGGTCATGTTTACAGGATCTCCCACAGAATGCACTGACAGCAATTATATCACCTGTGGAGAATGCACTGACAGTAATTATATCACCTGTGCAGAATGCACTGACCATAATTATATCACCTGTGCAATACTGAGGAGATCCTGAAAACGTGACCTGTTGGTGGGTCTTGAGGACTGGAGTTGATAAACACTGATCTAGATCGTGGTAGACAATAATACAGTCAACATCTGAAGGTTAACAAAAGTCTCCTAGCTGCTCAGTAATACATTCATATGAAGCTCTTCCTCATGTTTGTGAACAATTTTATGTGTTTTTATATTTTATGTAAGGCTATGTTCACTCGGCTTAATGTGGCGCATATAGTACGTGGCACAATACGCCGGGTGTTTTGGAACCACGCACTGATCAGCGCGTAATTCCAAAGCACGGGTGGAGCCGGCCCCATAGATGAGCATTGTCAGCAGCACGTATTCGCCGCTAATAATTGACACGTCAATTCTCCCCACACTCGTACAATACGATCATATTGTACGCGCAGGGGGACAACACGTAATCCATAGCTCTCTGTGAGAGCTATGAATGACCGTAATTGCGGCGCGCATTTCACCGCATATTAAGCGCAGTACGTTGCGAGATACTTGCGCAATTACGCTAGAAAATAAGCCGTGAACATACCCTAAGGCCGAATACATTTTTGGAATCTCCATTCTTTAGATTAAAACTATTAAGCGGCATTATACAAGCACAATATTGTAAAAGTATATATAGTATACTTTTAAACTATATCACTTTATACAGAAATAATAATCATTTGTCTAACATAGAAACTTATTTTGGAAAACCGTTTTATAAATGGTCCACAAGCACTTCCTACTTGTCTAAGGAAAGTCCATTACATAAACCTGTTTGTCATATAGAAATAAATATTTGTCTGTATTATCCTGTGGAACCTTAAACGCTAACTTGCAATGAGATGATTTATCTTATAACATACTGTATAAATATGAATACTGCATAATGAATTGTGTGCAGTCGGAGTAGAAGTATGTTTAGCCGTTGTAATAGTCATTGATTTTAGTGGTTTATTGACTAATACTTGAAATTTGTGGTACTTGTGGTAATGCCATTTGTAATATGATAATAAACCATTTCTAATAATATCCCATGATGTTGTTGTATTTGTCTTTTTTTCAAAGTGCTGTTGGATGAGGTAGTGTGTGCCACTTCTCACACAGTTCTAATTGTGACATTATTAGTAATTTATAGATTTGTGTGACAGGTTCGTGTTTGGTCAAGCAATACGAACATCATCACATGGACATCCATTCTGCAGCCTGCCAGTCAGACTGGCAAGACAAGGGGTATTAGTCGTCATTTGTGGTCAGGATTCCTATTGCAACTGGAGTCCTGGCCAAATCTGATGAATAATACGAGAACATGACGTGCCGGATACTAAAGGGCCACACTATCAAAGATAAAGGGCCACGTGTATGAACCTGTTTAGGTCTAAAACTCACTTTTTTGCCCATTGCTTACTATGGGCAAAAGAGTGATTTTTAGACCTAAACAGTTTCATACATGTGGCCCAATGTGTTAAGTATATCAGGTTATAATGTTTGCTGCTATCATGCAGATATCACTCTACTAATGTGTCCTTTTACTTCAAAAGAGAACAACATTGGCCCACATTGTTATTGACTTTGTTTTTACGCGAGGCTTATTAAATGAGGTACTTGATTGATTTGCTCCAGGTTTACTAAAAAGCACACAAGTCTTTATACATTTCTACTTGACCAACAGTCAGAAAATTAAATCTATGGCTCCTACAGTAAATTTGTAAAAATTCTTGTGCCATTTCCACATTTCGTAACTTTAAGGGTTATTTAGGATTAGAAAACCTATGTTTCTTCCTGAAATAGCGTCATACCAGGCTGGTATTGTAGTTCAGCTCTATTGAAGTGAATAGGGCTTATTTTCCAGAATAAAACCGAGAGACAGGTAGGGCCATGTTTTAAAAAAACAAACAAAAAACGGTTACTGATTCCAAACAATCCCTTTAAATTAGCTAGTTTTAGCCATGTTTCCTTTGGTGACTACATCCACTTCTCGCATTACTCGTCTCACTTTTTAAACTTTTCAAGTAATGCGAAGTGCCTAGTCACAAGACTTTGATAGATATGTCAATCAATATAATCTTTGGAGCTCCACCCTCTCTGACAAGAAGCATCATTTTTACCCATCAATGCTGTGGACTTCTTAGGCAATTCTTCACACGGTTTGGGGCGTATATTCGAATTACCCCAAAGTACAATTAAGGAAAAAGGCACTTATTACAATCACCAGTCTTTCTGGCGTATAGCGGTCTAGTTCATGGTAGTTTGATATGATGGTGTCGGCGAACCTGTCCCTCTTACTCCCCCGCCCCCGTCCACACGGCGTAATTGCGGGGCGTAATTACGTCCCGCAATTAAGCCGTGTGAAAATAGCCTTAGTCTCAATCATCTGTGTCAGGTCTTGCTGTATCATTGAATGACCCTCAAAGTAACAATAAAGGAAAGGGGCACTGTATGTGACAACTCCCCTAGCTTTCTGGATGTAAGAATGGTTGTCTTTGGTAAAATGTTTGAATATGATGGATGTCTTAAAGCGAACCTGTCACATAGATTATGCCCCCCTTGCTGAGGACAGCACAAGCCAGTGTCAGAACTGCTGTTTCCAGCACTGTACCCCTTTATTCTGTAAAATGCAGCAGTTTTAGAGCATTTACCCCTCAAATCTTATTCATGAGCAGGTGTTAGCCCCACCCACCAAATGCTGCCCCGCCCACTGAGTTATTCACATGTGTCTACCTATTCAAAGTAATAGGTTTATCAGTTGCGGCGGGTGGGGCTAGCCTCAGATGGGCGGGGTTTGAAAAAAAACTGACTCTTTGAATGACTTCTGGCTTAAAACTGTAGATTTGAGCATTAAATACATGAAAACTACAGCATCCTACAGGATAAGGGACACCGCGCTGGAAACAGCATGTCTGACACTAGCTTGTGCTGTCCTCAGCAAGGGGGGCATTAACTATGTGACAGGTTCTCTTTAAACATTGGATTGCAATTGCTGCATACGGGCTAATGACAAACTTAGCGCTTCAGTACTTTATTAGAAATCTTTATCCCTTGCTCTAATAGTCAGATTTTGACAACACCTGAAAATTGAGACTTAAATTGTTTACAGTACAAACTTTACTTGATTAGTATTCAAAAACATCATTCACTTCATCAAATTTTTCCATATGACTACATTTTCTATATACATTATAGAGCTACTATACACCTTTTTACATGGTGGTATTAAGTTCATAAGTATTGTATCACAACAAACACCTGTAAAAGTAAAATACTCAGTTAAAAAATATACAATAAAATGCTAGATAAGTCACATTTAAAAAAAATCACCCTGGTCCATCCAGTTTTCAGTATATGACAAGTATTCAGTTTTCAGATCCTTTAAGCAAAATGATTAAGCAGTTTCATGGTCATGAGAAAAAAGGCAACTTATCAATATGTCTGTGCCAATTTTGTCTCTAGTAAAAACCCATAGTTGTATGTAAACACAATGACATAAGACCTGTTCACACTCTTGATACCTTGTATTCAGCATGTACATTGGCAAAGCTCTCGATGTACACACTTAACATGTCCATAGGGTTACATTAGTCCGACGGAGTCTTTTTAGTGTCCATCAGGCCCCTATACTTTATTATCTGGCAGAAAAAAAACAAGTATAAAAAAAAAAGCATAGCCAACTACACAATTCCATCCAACAGGGTTCTGCAAAAAAAATCTATTCCCTAAACGAGTATTGTATAAGCCTATAGGTGTTGGATGCGTTTAAAGCAGGGATGCAAACTAATTTGTAAGACTTTATAAATACTCCTTAACATATTAATAAATAGCCTAAAACACGAAATGCACCAAATCAAAGTGTCCCATCAGGCTTTCTTTGGTGTATACACCTTTTTTTCCGGGTTGCTAATAAAGTAGTTAATATTGTTACACCCGAGATGCTACGGTGTGCCATGTGGTCAGTAAAAGGCCAAAATGTCCTTTAAGGCCAGCTCCTTCCACCTCTTACACACCGAGCTTCCTACCTTGTTAGGTGTCTATGATGCCTGGATAAGGCGGTCAGTGCTGTGCCTATGCCCATGAGTTGGTAAACAAAGCAGTTCTAAATTCAAAGTGGCACCTGCTTCCTGTGCTCGTGCCACCACCTCTGTAGGTTGCTGCCTGCCTGCCTCCATACCTCCTTCAGGGAAGTGAAGAGCTAGTCCTCCTTCATTCAGACCTTGTGCATCTTTGATTGCCGTGTCTAAGCTCTCATAAGCCATGTAAAGTGATGTGTTGGGCCTTGAGTTTGACACATCGTTAAAAGGATACTTTGGGAAACTCCAATGACATCACTTTCTATATATGAAAACTTATTGCTGGAGCTTGTAAAAGGTAGAGAAAATTATACTCTATGTCCTTTGTCACCTCCTCCTAAGGGTAGTGGAACTGCTAACAGCCACCCAATACACCTAAGATGAGCGTTGGCAACTGTCAGCAGTATCACCGTTCCAGACGAGAAGAGGAGCACACATTGGCTTACCTGGCGAAAGCCCTGATGATGTTTCTGTCACAATATAACAGTTATATAGACAGTGCCGTCAATTGAGCTTCCCCTTGTGGAGGCTAGGCCTCTCAGTCTCTGGAGTGGTGGTACTGTTGGAGGTGAGCCAGCATACAGTTTGTGTTGCAGGTGGTTGTCAACAGTACCAGGGCAATGTACCCCCACTATATGCAAACAGAAAGCCTAAGCAGTGTCACCAGAGCCTATGAAAAAGTTAAAGGGGTTGTATCATTACATTAAATGGTCTTCATAATAAGGGGACAGTGAAAACAAGCAACTTTGCAATTGGATGTCATTTGAAAAGCTGTCTTGTTTTCACTGTCTCCCTTATATTCATTTTCTGTAAACACTGTTCCACATTCCATCTCCTTTCATTTCATTGGTTGACGGCTCTACTAATTTACATTGTCTGGCCCCCTCTCCCCTTCTCCCCTCCGGTCGTATTCACGGGAGCGTGCAATCTGCCTATCTCACTCAATAAGAGGCTGGCTACATTTCACTCTGCACAGCCAGGAGCTGCACAGTAACCCTGCAGCTGCTACTACAATCAGAAAACAGCAGAATTGTGCCTGGTGCCTAATGCTCCTGCGTGTAAACATAGACAGGACACAGATATGTGCTGCTCTGGATGAGTTCATAGAAGACTGTATTCAACTGTAACAAACCTCCAGCTGTGAGAGGAGAAGAGATCAGTGCTCTGAGTTCATAGAAGACTGTTTAAATTCGTGTGAGAGGGTCAGGCTGAGTCATAGAAGATGTTGACGTGAGACCTGTGGTATGTAAGTAGCTCTTAAAAAATAAGACTGCATAGGGAGAGGAACAACACAGTGACATGTGGACTTGGACAGAGAGGTGGGGGAAGAGCAGGGATGTGCTATCCCCTCCCATTGATCTCAAACAAACACACTGACTCGGGAGCGAGCATTAACAGTGAAGGGGGGGATGACATCATCCCCCTTCAGTTAAGAAACACCCAGCTGGGAGGGGAAGAAACGCCCCTGGATTTCAGGAACTGAGAAAATGAAGCTACAAGAAAACAGCCGAACTGATGAAGCGATACATCCCCTTTAACAGTGGCTACTTTATCCATGGTCTCTTACCCTATAAGCATCTCTGTGACCATGTGGTTTACATATGGCTGCAGGTTTTGTACGGCACTAATCAGGGACACTATTTGTACTATATTGTAAAATGACTTCTTTTCTGATGAGTTGCTCATTTCTAGACTCTTCTAACTTGAGCATAGACTGTCCTAAGATCATTTAAGTAAGTCTGTAAAATGAGCAGATGTACAACACTGACTTACAGGGTATCTCCACCTTTGAGCACCACTACTGATAGATATAATTTACATAAAACATTGAGTAGTTTACATTGCTTTAGATAATTTTGTGGATCCTGATTTAGAGCCTACATTATTCTCTAGAGCTGCATTCACTGTGCCGCTGGTTGTCATAAGAAACAGTCATCAGTTTGGTGTCAAACATGTGCCTAAACTTTTAGGTGAGCTCCTATAACAGTGAGTTTCTCCTATACCCCATTGACATACAACACTAGCTGTAAAGCAGATATCACTTTACAGTGAACCAACAAAGAAGATCTTGGCTCTGAAGACTGCCGCATTGTGAGTGCTACTCTGGGGTATGATTCAGGCTGTAACCTAGGAACAATGCAAGACAGGTTATGCAACATATTTACTAAGTTACTCAAGCTTTTATGCAGACTTAAAGGGGTTGTCTCATCTCAAAGTTTCATAGGATGCATGAAGGAATAAATGCTGCTTTGCTCTGTCACTTTCTGGTCAAGCTGTCTGTAATTAGCATATGAGCTCTGTGTATTTAGACTTCTCTGTTTATTATGTTTATCAGTCTAGATTAGCTAAATTACCTTCTCTGAGGTCCAGAGAAGCTTCTGAGCTAATGTAAACAGTAGAGTAATTAGTCTTTTGTCTGAAAGAGCAGATAACACACAAGCTCTCACACTGAGCGCCACAACCTGTGTGATGAGGTCACTCCCTGCTATCAAATAGAACAAACAGCAGGGGAAAAGGAGTCGGTCACTTGGGCAACCTGAGAGCCCTCAGAAGGTGATAAAATCATTTGTAGCTCCTTAACAAAAAAAGATGAACAATGCAATATATTTGCAAAACGTCTTCATTTAGTGTTCCCTACATTTTGGAAGCTAGTCTTTGTAGTGAGACAACCCCTTTAATTAACATGTAAGCTAAAAAGGTATTCAAAGATAAGTAATGAAACTGTAAACATTTACATTCTTGGTTTTGGTCAAATATATTTTCCTGAAAATCCCTTTATTTGCTTTCCATGGACCTAAGTTTATCTGCATTTTGAACTGAAATTAAAAGGAGCACCATTTTTGAGAGCACCACTGGAAATATTTTTAGGATTATCCTGGTCCACCTTATCACGACTGAAAATTGTGTCTTGATCACTGTCAAACTCAGACTCCGAAACCATAAGGCTTGAATTGTGTTCTGTGCTTCTGTGTTTTATACCTGAAATAGATTACAGGACAATAGATCAATGCTATTAAAGTGTTCATGTACCAATAGCCTTAAAAATACAATTACTCGTGAAGCCCTTAATATGATTAGTAAAGAACACGATCTGTCTTTACTCTTCCCTAGAACAATCTTAAAGAGAAACGGTCACCACCACATAAACACAGCAATGAACAGGTTCTATAGACAATAAGTAGTGGTTACCTCTACTCATCATATAGATTATGATTTGGGAAAAATTAGAGGGTCCTACATGATACCTTTTTGGCCAATCAGATAACGAATGCTAGTACCCAGATCACTATGTATCACTTGACTGGATAAAAAGGCGCACATGACACGTGCATGCGATAAGTAGGCATCCTCTATAGAAGAATACTCTCTATGGATGTGCTAAGATTTTGTAAATGACTGCTCTATATTGAAGTATTTTACTACTCACCATACTTGGGTCTTAATGCCATTCTTTCCTGCTCATCAAAATTATCTAGGATCGTATATTTTGTTTTCTTCCGTATTTTTGTGCGTTTGCGGCTAAAATGTAAATGATAAAATTCTCATTCACAATTTTCAATTCTAGGACATGTATTTTATTATGAATTCTTGTGCTATTATTTTTACCATCAACTTCAATGGAGGAAAGGTAGTGGGTAATAGTTATCTACAACTGTGAATATTCTAACCAGTTTTAAAATAAATAGGCAAAAAATACCCTTTAGAACATCATTCATTTTTGAAATTCTACATAAACAAGTAAAACATAAAATCTTTATATGCATATGGTTTACCTTTTATAGCAACACATGCAGACCCATGTCAGTCCCATTAGGAAGGCAACCAAGGCAAATGTTAGTACTATAATGTAAAGAACACTCCATTCTGGAAAAGAAGACATGTTAAGACATTATAAGGAACACTATCACTTTAATGAAGTTTTATTTTAAAGGTGTTTTTATATCCGGTTACTCTTCATAGCCAGCTACATGTTTCTACTTCTGTTCAGGCTGTAGGTGATTCTACAGCAATGACTGACATTTCAGCTCTGCTGTTCCTAACTAAGCCTGTTACAGGGACATTGGTGATGGAGGGCTTTAACACATTGACACTAGGCTACAGAGCTGTAAAGAGTTAACATTGGTCAGTAAGAAACATAAGCTTCAAAAGTGCAATGCATTAGAAAAGGTACAAACCCAACAACTGGTCAGCAGTCAAATCAAGGAATAATATAGAAGAGTTTCACACCCTAGTAACTGACTATTTTAGTTGAAATTTAACAAAAATATGGAATATTAAGTTATATTAGTGTGTATTAATTACTTTTCACTAATTGGTCCAAGAATATATGGCTTGTTTTTGGCTATGCTGCTTCTTGCTACCTGATAGCATCTATAAGGTTTTAAGGTATTTTTGTATGGCTGTATCTGCACACTATATCTTTGCAGAAATGTACTCATGTGAAGATAAGCATTACCTAAAAGTGGTTCATGCTTTATGTGAAGATTGAAAAATAAAATATTAAGAGAAAATTACCTGATTCTAAGGTAGTATGCGGGTTGATCAATAGTTCGAGATTTGTTTTTGGCTATGCCCATTGATTGTGAGCTACTCACCATATAGGACTAGGGATAAACTTACCGCAATTGCTCTCTCCATCACCGATATAACGTTGCAACCAATTCTCCATCCAAAATGGATAGCAAATGCAAGCTTTTGTTATTGGGTCACAGTGTCCATGGCCCGAACATTTGAGAAGACACACTAAAGTAAAGAATCATGTAAGTGTCACATATGTGCAAACACCTACAGAAATCAATGACAAGCTTCATGTTGATGTAGGTAAGTGCAGAAATGTGTCTGTATTAGTCGTGTATAGGCACTGAGAGATTTCCCATTGGGCACAATAGGCAGAGAGAACAGTGAATGACAGATAATGACAAATTTGGTTATTGGCTGTTATAATCAGGATCTGTCCTTCTATACAGTATTTGGTGTGATTTTAGATGCAGTTTTGTTTTTTGTTTTTTAAATACCAGAGAAATATTTCAGGGAAATTTTAAAAAAGCATAAAGAATTGCAGCAAGACTACTCCAAGTATGGCCCATAAAAATACAGCCTGAAAAGCAAATCACTTGTGAATTCAGAGATGATCAAATGAGTAATTTGTTTGCTATACTTATATACAGAGTTGTAGTACTGACATGTGGTTTAAAACTTTTAATACAAATACAGCTCTGGAAAAAAATTGAGACCACTGCACAGTTTTCTAAAAATCAGCATCTCTACATGTCTGACAGCCATTCCATTCCAGGGTCTGTTGAATTCCAACCAAAGTCCACCTCATTCTACTTAATGTGCTTCTGATTAGGTGATCACCTGAACCAAATCTTATTTAATAGAGGGAAAAGTATAGAAAACACTGCTGTGGTCTTCACAATCCTCTTGCAATAGGACAAGCTGGATGGCAAAACAAGGGCTAGGAATAGGCCAAAAGAAATTTGAATGACAAAATCATGGTTATTTCACCAAATATTGATTTCTGAACTCTTCCTGACTTAAAACATTAGTCTTGTTTCTAAAGAAATATGAACTTGTTTTCTTTGCATTATTTGAGGTCTGACAGCACTGCTTCTTTTTTATTATTTTGAAGATTTCTCATTTACTACAAATAAATACAACATTTTTTGCTTTGAATTTCGGAGACATGTTGTCAGTTTATATAATAAAATAACAATGCACATTTTTCTCCAAAAATTTACCATTGAAGAGAAAAATCTGAGAAACTGAAAATGTTGCAGTGGTCTATTAATTTTTTCCAGAGCTGTATCTAAAAGTGGATAATCTCCAAAATACTACTAAGCAGCAGCTAACACTGACTGAACAAGTAACTGATACATGTTATGTGGCCTTTGATTTCATTTCCAAGAATTTCATGATCTATTCGGAAACTTATCTAGATTGTAAGAATTTACATGACAACCAACAAAGATCTTATTCTGCTATGTTTCTTATCTTTGTATGTGCACATTCAAACCAAGATAGTTTTATACCATAAGGAAGATTACCACACTTGGTCCTCTTCAAGACAATTTTAAAGAAAGTACAACGGATGGTTTAGCTAATAGAATTGATTTTCATCCATGGAAATGTCTCGGTGGCATAGACGTAATAAATATCGCTAACAGTCATCATGATCTAATTATCTATTCATTGCATACAGTGAAACTTACCAGCAGTGTCTACTCTGAGTACTCTGTACAGTAGGAAATCTGCCTTTTCCTTTAGAAGCTGCTTCTGTAGCGTGTGCGCAACATCGACTGACTTTCTTATTTTACCAGGATGACTGCTCTGGACATAGAAGAGAATCACAGAGCTGTATACGGAAAGAAATGTATAGCCTGTCATACTGAGGTTAAGAAAGAACGCCACAGTGTTAGGCCAGGAAAACAATTAAAAAATATATTTGAAGAAACAGACATAAAAAGCACCATAAATAGTTTTTACTGAAGCAGCAAGAATATACCAATTGTGGGAGTACAGCTACAAGCCTGCTTTACAGCGCTCTCTTGAAATTTCACTTTTGATTTAAAGGCTATGTGCACTTCAGAAGATTTTTCATTGAGGTCTAAGAAACATCATTCTAATCCTTGTAAACATACATAGCATAATGCAGAAGTCGCAGATTTGAACATTGTGTTTTTGATGCATGATTATGATGTCGTTTTGATAAAATTACACAAAATTGCATTGTGAGCTAGTGCCTTGTGGCAGGAGACCAATGTATTAATAAGAAGTGGGCTCACTCGTTACTGATGAACAGATTTCTTCCTATTAATCTACAAAGGGGAAAGCTGTCAATCAGTGTCTAGTGGGTTCTTGCCTATCACCTCTACTTGCTGCTCTCAAAGCGGGCAGCGCGAAGCCGCTGGTATATTCCCTTTACCTAAAGTAACGGTTGGACAGGAGACCAGTTGGTAGCTGAACAGGCTTAAAGGGGTTGTCTCACTACAAGGATTGCTTTTTATGTTAAAGATCTTGCAAAAACAAGTCACTTTGTAAGATATGTCCATTAATAGTATCCAACGTGAGATATCTCCTCTTGTATGCGCTGCATCAGCTCTGCAGGTTGCTATAGCTACAGACCTGTTTGATCTCTCCTGACAGGCTGCCAGCACTAGTTGCTATAGCTACAGACCGGCTTCTACTGCAGCCTAGTAGAAGCCAGTAAACACACACCTGAATTCAAAATGAAACCAAGAAAACAGGACTGAGATAAGATGAATCAGTGTAGTGAGACAACCCCTTAAAGCTCGCACCTAAGTTTACTTAAAAATGCAGTTTCTCTTCCATAAAACGAAGGTACGGTAATTTTAGTTACAAACTCTATACAAACTTCCATATGACAAAGGCAGGAGTGGATTGTGTCTTATTCTCTTCCTCATGGTACCCAATCATTAGGCACTAGCTCTTTATGTGTGCAGCTCCTACAGCTCATCCCAACGGTACAGTTCAACACTCTCCTGCTCAACCTGACAGTTGGCAAACAATATTGGGTCAGACTGGGCACCAACCAACCCAGCTATGGATGTGTGGACAACAAAGTAGATTCAACTAGATAAACATAACAACCTTATCCAATATGTGTACAAGACCATGTAAATGCAAGCTACCTCCCAGCCTGTATAGTCCACTTATAACACCAAAATCATGGCCAAAAAAGATTCAATTACAGATAAAAAAACATGTTTTACTATGAATATTAAAACATGTGCCCACAAAGTGTCAATCCATGCAAAATTTAGGGCACACATGCAACCTAGATTAGCTTCTCAAAGAACATAGGTGGCAATATTAGTCCAGGAATGGCTCCCTTCCTCAGATTAGTTATCTGCAAACTTCTATTACTGCACCCTATGGTTTGGGGAAGCCTGCCTCTGGGCCATAGGTGGGTTAGGCCCAGGGCCATAGGTGGGTTAGGCCCAGGGCCTTAGGTGGGTTAGGCCCAGGAGCAACTCCAGTTACTGCAAAATCAGCTTCAACTATATCTACATCACTCCTGACTAACTCTACTTAACTGGGGTTATATTATAAGAACTATGATTCCTCCCATGTTCCCAGGATACCTTGTTCACTCCTGAGCTTACATCACAGTCACAAGACTTCTTCTGAAAGTGCATAGAATTATGAAACTACTAGTGCATCTCAAAACATTAGAATATCACTGAAAAGATAATTAATATCAATAATTTAAATCAAATAGAGAAACCCATACATTGTATAGACTCATTAAAGTATGAATTGCAAGGTTTACTATAATACATTTGTGAGCTCTATAACAAATAAAAAGATAGTCCCAAAGAACCCAAAATTTCAATGATATTCTAATTTTTTTTAGATGCACTAGTATATAAAACAGTACAAAACGGATTTCAAGTATATCATCTTGGCAGTGTGAATTTACTCCACTCCACTGAAACGGTAAATGACTGTTGAAGGCAAATCATTATTCAACTGAAGGACATTGAACCCAATTTTGAAATAACAGAGTTTATACTCTGACACTAAAATGCCTAAAACATTACTTAATATAGAGAACAATAATAGCAAAAATCCCAAGCAGGTATCAATGTGTAACTGCAACTCTACAATGTATTTAGATCCTGGTTAAAAAAAAGTATTTTCCATTCCTTTTATTGCTATTTATTTTAAAATACAGCTTAATGATTCTCACTATAATTAAAACAGGAATAATCTTTCCTTCTAATTGGGTCCACGTCCAATTATGCAAACTCAATTGTGTGAAAACATGATAGAAAATGTTATTGTATAGCCGTATAACTGAAAAACTTTGCTGCGGAGAGGTTTGAAATATGCAACAGCAATAGGTAATGATCCCAAAATATTGTACTTCTGCACTGGAAATCCTTCACGTGAACAAGGGCCTAAGTGATCGATTTCAATAAATGATGAATATGTTAAAGGTCTCATCCTTCCTTTTAAACAAAAATCATCTCATAATTGAAACAGATTATGTTAATTTAGTAGTAAGACATCTTGTATTGAGCTCTTCTATCCTTAAATGAACTAGATAGATGACTTTACCAAGTTTACCTACTGTACCTTAAAGACTAGTTAAAGTATTTTTATTATGTTATAGCGCCAACACATTTCACGGCAATGTACACAAAATATCATCACCTACATCAGTCCCTGTACCCAATAGAGAAAGTGTGGGAGGAAACTGAAATTAGATTTTAAGAACTGCTTGATCCTCGCATGTTGCTAAAGTTTTTACAGATGGGTGATACTGGTTTGGCTAAATATCCCTTTTGCTTTCCAAAGACCCAGTGGGTCAAAAGCAAATTGAGGATTTGTTACATCCAATAGAGGGCGCTTGAGCTTCTCAGCTCCTTTCCCATAATGCCTTGTGATATGCAGATGCTTTGTGGAGTGCAAAAGGCAATTTCGAATCTCCACACGCCTATATAGGTTCTCTCCCTAAGGAGAGATCTTCCCTTTCTAAAGTATTTATGCATAACGCGGATCTTTTTTATATGCGATTATATCTTTTTAAGGTTCACCAACCCTCTAATGGAGGATAGAAGTAAAAACTTACCTTAAGTCGGAATGTGCTTGTATCTTCTGAACCTTCACTTCAGAATCCAGAACATTGAGGAGCACAGCCAGTTGTCTTACTAAGGTGTCTTTCTGCTGTTCACTTAGCTGGCTGACAGCCACTTCTAAAATCAGCTCCACCAGGTTTTCTTTCCGTGGATCTTTAAAAGGGTACAAAAAGGATTATAGTAAAAAAAGTAATATTCCTATCAATGCCGCTGCTTATTACATATTAAGAAATTCATATACATTAAAAGCATGCTTACTCACATTCACATACACTCTACATATACGCTCATAATATCTAAGTCTATAAGCATGACAATACAGAAGACATGAGTTGTTCTAAAACGCTATTTGCTCTAATTCTGAAGTAATTGAATTTTGGGGAAAAATTATGGCATTGTCAATATACAAATCCAATTAATACTATTGTTCCTCCTTGGACTTTTATGAAAGCCTAAATTCTTTGAGGCATGAACTTCACTTATGATAAACAATATTCTACATTTAGCTGGTTCCAACTTTTTTTAAGAGTGATAACAGATCTGCTTTGTAGGATGGATTCTTACCCAATAGTTTTTCTGCTTTTCACTACTTTTCAATTGGATTAGGTGAACATTCTCTAAGTGTCACGATTCCACAATTTTGCCGGCAGTTGGATACTTGCTGGCAAGATAATGGGTGTTATTGTACCCACTCTATTGCCCTACAAACCCATCTCTCATGGCATCTGGCAAAAAGGATCAGATTACCAGCTAATTGTGAAGTTGGTCAAGTGTGTTCCCTTAGAGCAGGCATCTTCAAACTGCGGCCCTCCAGCTGTTGGGAAACTACAACTCCCATCATTCCCACTGTTATAGATTATATAAATTCATGATGGGAGTTGTAGTTTCCCAACAGCTGGAGGGCCGCAGTTTGAGGATGCCTGCCTTAGATCTTATAATATAAATTGTGCTCAATAACATGAGTGATCATACCATTGGAGATGGCTTGAAAAAGCTGCCTTTTTAATATTTTAACTGAGATACTCATGGCCAACTCCATTACAATGATTATCTACACTTATTCCTTCTTCTACATCTCACATCTACTTGTCTCTTAAACTTTCATACCAGGACGCACTTCCACTGTTGCTGTGTCAATATCTGAATCTCCTTTGGTATCTGTGACTTTCAAATGAAACAGATATATTCCCTCGACCAGATTAGTGAGTTGTAGAAGTGGTTTATTATCAGATGAGTCCATTACATCCTAAGAATGAAGAAATGGACATGTTTAACATCTATGCAGAAGAATAATAGAGGAACATTAAAAAGAGCATCAGGTAAAGAATATCACCACAAGTTAAATATTTCAAAAATGCAGGAATTCCCAGACTTCTGACGGTCTCCTAGTTATGAAAAAGGGCTTTTATAGAGAATCACTTATGTGCTAACCATGAGATCGCCAGAAATCAGAGGTTAGTCGCAATGTAGCCTCCGGCCTCATGTTCCCCCGCCATTTCAGCATCAACCCCTTAGCATACTAGGGCTTATTGGAGGTATGGAGTGGGCTCACTCACTGAGCCCACTTCATACGCAGCACGTGCCAGCTGTTAGATAAAAATGGCACTTGCCACTAGCTGCCAGGATTGGCGACAGGATTTGATCTAAACATTTAACCATTTAGATGCCATGATAAATGCATTCTATTTTGGCCCTTGATTGCCTAACAAAAAATGTACATATAGATGAAACCAGAATTTTATATACACTATATAAAAAGACACATATGCTTTTTTTTCTCACTGTCTGACATGAAATCAGAATAAACCTTACCAATTTTAGGTCAATTAGGATTACCAAAATTGTTAATGATGAACCAGACTTGTGTGAGTCCACAATTCTCTTCCTAATATCTTGGCGGATTTCTTTAGACTTTCCCATGATGTTACACACAGAAGCAGTGTGTTTCCGGTGTGCTTTAAAAATAAATCCATAGGTTTGTATCTAATTAACTCAGATTTTGCCAATAAACAAGAAGCTTTCAAAGTCATGACATCATCATATGGGCTGTCCCAAATTGTTTAAAGGCATAATAATCCAAGTGAGTGTAAACTTTTGACTTTGTAGAAAGTAATAAAAATGCCTTACAAATTTTCTGTCTCATTATTCTGGCATTTGGCACATATAAATAATGTTGGTAATCCTTATTGACATAAAATGGGTAAAGTTTATTCCGATTTCTTGTCAGATAGTGAGAAAAACATGCATATGTGTCTTTTTATATAGTGTATGTAAACTTCTAGTTTCAACTGTATTTGGTATCACCATGTCCATAAAAATGCAATATATTAGTATATTATGTTATTTATACCTGATAATGAATGTTAACCACTTCCTCCCAATTTCAGGGTTAAACACATGTACTATTCATATGGTTGCAGATTACTACATGTGTTTAACATGAGTGGCGTGGCATGTTGGAACTTTTAGCTTTACAGCAGCTGCTGTGGAACTACAAGTAGCAGCAATTGACATCACACATTTTAAATACACGCACTAACAGGGGTACAGAAAGCAAAAAAGTAAAAGGGGTATTAAAGCACTAGCCAAAAAAAATGTAGCAATGTACCAAATGTTCCAACTTACATACAAATTCAGAATAAACGTACAGAATCTATTTATTTTGTAACCCGCAGATTGCCTGTACCCATGTTACATAAAGGATATGGCATTGTATGGTTTGTAAGGTTGGCTGGAATAACTAATGTATATCTTATTTGAACTGGCCCAATGGAGAGTAGGGGAAACCCCAATGGGCCCATGGTGATGGTAGGCCCCTCGGTATGGTAGGATAGAGATATAAGCAGGAGTTATGTGCAATATGTGTAGTCATGTACAGTGGCTGTAGGGTGAGTCCCAAGAGTGAATTCCACTGGTGGTCCCCAAGAATGAACTCCAATGGTGGGCCTCAAGCACCTCATTTTATATCTAGTTAAATTGAGGCAATAGTTGAACTAATTTTATTATTTCATGTAAAGCCACTTGCTGTGAATTGTTTCCAGTAGAATAAAAATGTTTGCAAGTACCCCAGCTGCTGGGCTCTGGCCATCTCTTGTCCACTTGAATGACACTATGCCCTGGTCATCAAAAGATTTTGATCCATCCAGTGAAATAGAACTGTTTGGAAGCACAAGAACACGTGTCCCACCAGCGTTAGCTTTAGGAGGACTGTTCTTACCTAAAAAATATACATATATATGTTATAAATGTACACACATAGTAAAAGAAACACTCAAAGTTTTAAATAAATATGTTATCTAGCGTGAATAATGTAATCATACTATTGTCTGCTGTGCAGTAATTGTATGACAGTTGGTGCAAATAAAATTCCTCAATACAAGTTGCAATACTACAGCACTTGGCTACACTGTAGAATAGAAAAAAATATATTTGAATTAGGAGCGTAAATGTAATGGCTAGTTGGCCAAAAAATACACAAGTATCAAGCGGTGTTCATGCTGCCTGCACCGCAGTCCTGAAGGCACTTTGGGCGACATGTAAGAACAAGGCTATGCCAATTATCTGGCATCAAAAAGCTGTAGTAGACCTGTTCTATAGATGTATGGACAGTCGCATTCCAAACTTTGGTGCCATAAGTGCAGGAGCAACACGTTTTAATACGCCAAAGATTAGGGACGTTCTGGGGGGGTGTCACACCACATTCTTAGCAGTAGACACATTTAGGATTCTTTGACGCCAAACTTTGGTGCATAACAGTTAGAACAGCCAGACCAAGTTAAAGGTGGTCTCCCTGAGCCTGAGTTGTTATAGTGGAACTACAATACATTTGTATATATGAGCTGGAGAAGAACATGTTCATACATTCTGGCGCATTCTACACTGCTTTAAAGAGAACCTGTCACATAGATTATGCCCCCCCCTTGCTGAGGACAGCACAAGCTAGTGTCAGACCTGCTGTTTCCAGTGCTGTGTCCCTTATTCTGTAAGATGCTGGAGTTTTAGAGCATTTACCCCTCAAATCTGCAGTTTTCAGCCAGAAAAGAGTCATGAAAAGAGTCAGTTTTTTCATGCCCTGCCCACCTCAACTGATACATCTATTACTTTGAATAGGTATAAACATGTGACTAACTGTCAGTGGGTGGAGCTAGCCTTTTGTGGGCGGAGCTAACATCTGCTCATGAATAAGATTTGAGAGGTAAATACTCGAAAACTCCTGCATCTTACAGAATAAGGGATGCAGCGCTGGGAACAGCAGGTCTGTCACTAGCTTGTGCTGTCCTCAGCAAGGGGGAATAAACTGTGACAGGTTCTCTTTAAAGCTATTTAGAACTGGCCTGTCAGCGCCAATGTTCATACATGTCGCCCTTTGTGTACAGCCATATGGTGCACAGAACTACACACATATTCTGCCCTAGAATATCTGTAATCATTCAGTTGAACATACCACAATTTATTTCTCTAAGATTGTTATTGATCCAAGAGTAAAAAAAACTCTCTCCAATCCCATCCGTACAACATTTGTCATATACTTTACCCTGTACTTCTTTTGGTTCTTGTACAAAACCATAATACATAGAGGTGGCAGCAATGCAAAATCTTTTATATTACTGTATAAAATGTCAGGACTGAAATATACTAATTTTAATGATTTAGGGACTCATTGGGACATCAGCAAATATGCTTTATCCTATGTGTGTATGTACTGGAGCAAGTTATATCTTTTAAAAGAACCTGAACCTTGCATGACACATCATCCTTCACCGTGCAACCTCAGTAACACAACAGCATTAATAATTTCTGGACTAATTATCTAAAAAGCTATGTGCTTGGTTCAATGTCTAAATAATTCATGTGATTCATAAGTGCATGTTGAATTGGCATGAAAGAATAAAAGAACAGTCTCAAAAGATGGGTTTAAAAGGAATGAATAGGTTTGCTATACAGTGCTATGGTTAAAAGTGATTAGCTTTAAACTTTTCTGTTGTGGGACTGCAAGTTTCAATGACAGTTCTACGAATCACAGGTAATGATTTTTATTTGTTAGAGATTAGATTAGAGTAGATTTAGATTTAGAAACATCCCTTAAATTGAACCTGTCAGGTGGTTTATGCTGCCCTATCTGAGAGCAGGATGTGATAGAGGGAGAGAAGATGAACTCTGTGATCTACAGGTTTATGTGATTTGGGTAAGCAGTACTTATAGTTTCACTTTTAAGATTTACTTTGCTTTTTACTCATTTATACTCAAAATAAATCAACATCAAATCATATAACTCTATAACGGACAACGTTCAGCTTATCTCCCTCTATCACATCTTGATCTCATATAGGGCAGCATAACCAGCAAACAGGTTCTCTTTAAATCCTTAATCCTGCAATCTGATCAACTCTGATCTAACACTTCTTTATGATATAAAACTGAACTAAAGACATACATCAAAGCAGAAACAAGAAAGCAACTATGAGTTTAATCTGGTTTCTGTCATATACTTTCTATGACCGTTAAATAATCAAAAATATGTGACAATCAAATCCTGTTAATGCCAGATTTAAGGAAGTCTACTGTATTATTTCACCGAAGCAACATAGTGTCATAGTATAATTTGTATAAAAATACATCACTTATCTCATTCCAATGCAGAGAAGAAGCACAATTCGTTTCTTACTCCTAAAAGTATACTTCCAATTATAAAATAACTTTCAAAAAAAATGAACCGCACCATCAAAAAAATAAGGAACTTTATAATATATCTTATTAGAGAGAAAAATGCCTTCTTATTCTCTTAACAGCTTCTTATCCCCTCTCCATTCTTAGATGTGCACTCAATCATAAATTGCTATAAGAATCTCTCTTGCAGATTATATGGTTCAGCTCTACTGAGAGTTAGTGCATGTCCCCACTGCACGGGTTTTCACCCGGTTTTACAGACGGCTTTCAGATTTGGTAGCCGTCTGTAAAGCGGGTGTCAACCTTTTACACGGACTTTAATGGAAAATCCGTGCAGTGGCCGTCTCCACTGCACGGATTTTCCACCGGACGGTTTGTTAGACCGCCGGCGGTCTGAAAAACATAGAACATGTTCATTCTACCGCCCTGTTTTCAGGCGGAACATGAGAGTGCAAAGGGGGATGGCTTTTCTCTGCAAACCACGGACAAATGCTGTCCCTCTGCATGCCAAAACAGACCAAATACCGGTGGGGATTTCCCGACCGGTATTTGTTCTGTGGCGTGTAAACGGCCCCTTAAGCTTACATGTAGAGGGAGAAGGAGGAGAGGCAAAGAGACACACAGAGATGGTGCAGGCTGTATAGTGAGTGTTTTATTTCACCTCAGTGCTGGACTCACATCTACACTGCTTCTTACTGCTACTTACTAATGTCTTAAATGCTGCTGCTTGTGTTTGTATGAATTGTTTTAAAAACAATGCAATTTTTTGGGCCATATTCACAGCTCAATGGCTGGACTAGACTGAACCCAGCAGCAGGCAGCTCTGGCCTATATGCTACCTGGGAAAAATTAACAGGTGCAGCTAATTGCTGAGCAGCAGCTCACATACCCCACTGCTAGGGGAACAATTAGATGATGAGAAATTACACATTAACTTAATACCTGTACACACCAGCATGCAGAAAAGCCACAGTATAATGCATGGGGGGATTGCACAAATGCAAAAATACCAATAAAACAACCACTCACACACTCTCAATTCATGAAGGTGGTGGTTGCTGGTACTACAATTGCATATAAATAAGGCGACACAGAAAGGTGCCATAAATACAGATACGAGTGCTACACGATGCTGGCTTACAACTAGTGGTTGTAATTAGTTCTTTTATGGGTAATTTTGCATTTGTGCAATCTCCCCATGCATTATACTGTGGCTTTTCCGCATGCTGGTTTGAACAGGTATTAAGTTAATGTGCAGTTTTTTATCATCTAATTGTTCCCCTAACAGTGGGGTATGTGAGCTGCTGCTTAGCCATTAGCTGCACCTGTTAATTTTTCCCAGGTAACATATAGGCTAGAGCTGCCTGCTACTGGGATCAGTCTAGTCCAGCCATTGAGCTATGACTATGGCCCAAAAAAATTGCAGTTTTTTTTGAGTAAGTAATGTCCCATTTTTTCTATATGAATTGTTTTACTTTCATGTTCACTTCCTCCCCCTCCACATCCCAATAGATTTATGTGGGCAGCTTAACTTCAGATCTAAGTAAAGCTGAACTTTCTCCAATGCAGGATGGATAAGAATGCAGGAGGGGGGAAGAAAAGAAGGCTGATAAAAGAAAAAAAGAAGCATTTTTCTCTAACAGGATATGTTACATAATAAGATTGGAAAAGATGTGTACAAGAAAAGAAATGCCCGTCATAAATTTGAAGATTTGAGGTTGAGGGATTGTTGTTGTGGACGGTTTTATATATGATACTTTGACCTATCACTATAGCTTGGTATATCCTTTGTTTCATTTGTACTGTAATTCGTGTATGATATGTATGCTCAATTTCTCTGCTATTGACTTTTCATAAAAAAAATTTGATTTAAAGAAAGCATATATTACAAAAGTTTTCTATTTCTGCTTCTGCTGTTAATTTGTAGGAAGTTATGTTATAATTGTAGGTACGTTTTAATGGTCAGTAATACTTTTCCTTCAGAAAAGAAAAGAAAGAAAATACCTTCCTTTACGGTTACAGAGAGGTCGGCTGAGCTCTCTAACCCTTGATGGTCTTTGACTGTCAAACGAAAGTGGTATGTCCCAATCTGAAGGTTAGAGACAACCGCCACTGGTTTATCACTGTCTCGAATGGTGACTGCAGATGGCCCGCTGAAACATCCACAAAGATATGGCTTAGATGAAGAACACATTTGTATTAGTATCCTTCTGTCCATTGTAAGTACATACAGATGCTGATGGGTGATAATAAAGATGATAATGAACAGAATAAAATTGCTGTTACCAATACTAATAATGGTGAAGTGGAGGTGACTGATGAATTAGTTGTTTCACAATACAAGGAAGGCTTAATTTATAATGCTCTTCAGCTTTATGTTGAGGATATATGTTGGGAGGATTTCCCAAATTATCCAAAAGGAGAAGAGTGATTCAGCCCCACTGGATGCTTGCTGCTTATAGTCCTACAAGGCAGTACGTGCACCCAGGGCCGCCGTACAGGGGGTACTCCTGTACGGGGCCCGGTGAAATAAGGGGCCCGCGGCAAGCAGGCCCCTTATTTAACATTACAGAATAGAGCTCGCATTTGAGTGCCGAGCTCTCCATAGGGGCCGGTGAGTGGTGGCGGTGCACCCTCTACTTTGTGACTGGTGAGCTAGCTTTAAAACTACTGAACATTTATTTCTGAAAGTACAAGAAGGCTGCAATACATGCCAGGCATATCAGAGAAGTATGGAGAGATGCGTCAGTGCCAGGAGAACCTAGACAGATGCCAGAACCCAGAGAGGAACCAGGACAATCTAAGTAATCTTTAATGTATGAAAACTTATATTTTGAGTTTGCTACAGGGCATCACTGCATTGTTCTAGGACTACAGAAATATATCTGCAATAACACAGCATAAAATGTTCTCTAATAATAGATATTTTATGTCAGAATTGTTATGGCGTACATCCAAACTGCAAACATTACAAACTACCAAAATATTGCACATCAGGAATGTAGCTATAGGGAATGCAAAGATAGCAGTTGCTACCATCCTCTGGAGACTTAGGTGGTCCAAAGGCCCCACTGCCAACAGAGGCGACAGCGGTATTATAAACGGCATATGGTAGGTGGGGACCCCTTTTAAAAATTTTGCTTTAGGGCCTTGGAGTTTTAAAGGGGTTGTCTAACTACAAGGATTGATTTTCATATTAAAGATCTTGCAAAAACAAGTCACTTTGCAATATGTGTCCATTAACAGTGTTCTACCTATTCCGAGATATCCCCTCTTGTATGGGCTACATCAGCTCCTCAGGTTGCTATAGCTACAGACCTGTTCGATCTCTCCTGATAGGCTGCCAGTGTTGACAACAGATCTGTTGTCCTCAGCTGCTCATCACTGCAGGCCAATAGTTGTCAGTAAAGCCAGTAAACACAGTCCTGAATTCAAAAATTCAGAACCCCTTTAAGTTATGACTCTGTTGCACATGCAATTAGGGTGAATCAAATATTACTTTCCTTATATATCAGTTGCTGTGGCTCTCAAATTTATATAACATACATGTTAAGGAGAGAGAGATGACTGTAGGCAATCAGTAGCCTCAGCGGTCACGCTCTGTTTCACTGACATCAACGCTCAAGAACTGAGCAGCAGTGCTGTTAATATAATGGCAAGTGATAACTGATTGGCTATAGTGACCACTAATTGGCTATAGTGGTCACAGGCTGACCAGAACTGCAGTAAGTAAAAAGAGAACGGAAACACTGCTGGCACCTTCATCGCTCGAATGGTGGTGAATACAAAGGTGGGTATATTTTTACTATTTTATGTAGTTGCACACTATTTTTAGTTTTTTAAGTCAAAGCACCCCTTTAGGGTGTCCGTATACCTGATGTTTTCCCATTGATAGGATACAATGCCATGGTCATCTCTACTTTTACTTCCATCCAATGTTGCAGATTCCACTGGGAAAAGGATTTCTTTATCAGGACCTGTCTCTGCGACTGGTGGGATATTATCCTCTACGGGGAAAAAAAACAGAAACAACTGAACTGCTTCCTTTGTTCACAGCACTGTGAAATACATTAGTGCTATTTAAGTTAAAAGAAAAACATACAAAGTAAAACAAAAAAAATAATTTCAAACCTTCCTTCTCTGCAATACCTATAAAAACAGAGATTTAAATATACAAGCCAATATTCTTAAATATTTTAATTTAATATTTTATTATTTTAATATTTAAAATGTTATATTGTATTATTTTAATATTTTATTTTAATATTTTTAAAATATTGCAAGCCAGGTTTGAAAGGGGTTGTGCAAGATTACAAAAAAAATCTTTTTTTGTCCAGCAACGACTCCACTATTACTGCAGCTTAGCTCCATTCAAGTAGAGAAAAGAATATCTATTATACTTTATTACACAATGTTGAGGATATGTTTTATCAGATAGTTTACCTACCAGGTTGCACAATCACAGTAACTTGAGCGGTGGATTGTTGTTTGGAAGAATCAGTCACTGTCATCTGAAAGATATATTCTCCAGGCTGCATAGCTGTAGCTTCAAGATAGGGAGAATGTACACCCTTTATGACACAAAATGTAAAATTCAGGTAAGTCGCTAAATTTTGGAAGAATTGTCTGATGCACTGGCAATCTATACCTTTGTTTATTTTAATGTATGATATATTATGAAAGTTAGATAAACATAAAGGGCCACATGTATGAACCTGTTTAGGTCTAAAACTCCCTAGGTTACTATGGGCAAAAGAGTGAGTTTTAGACCTAAACAGTTTTCGTACATGTGGCCTAAAATGTTAGTCCTTTTAGGCAATAAATACGTATGTACTGCATCCATTCTTATTGCATTACATCAGAAAAAAGGAAAAAACTTTGCAGATATCCTTTATTAACCCCTTTCTGAAAACCGGTCATAATTTTTTGGCTCTTCATTTTTTTCCTCCTTGCCTCCCACGAGTCATAATTTTCTTATTTTTCCATCTACATAGAAAATGAGGGCTTTTGTTTTGCAGGACAAGATGGAGCGTACCATAGAATATACTGGGAAACCGAAAAAAAAATCGAAGTAGGATGAAATTGAGCCATGTTTGCTGGGGTTTTGTTTCTGCCATTCACTCTTCAGTATAAATGATGTGTTATCTGTATTTTGCAGGATGATACGATTCTGGTTACACCAAATATGTAGAGTTTTGTTATGTTTTAGTCTCTATTTCTTAAATTTGCGCTGCAGCACCATTTTCTGCAACCAATAACTTTTTGTACTTCCACCTATGGACCTGCGGGCTGAAGTGAACTTTTGTGGGATACATGCAACTTTTTGATCACCTTTTATCCACATTTTTAGGGGATGTGAAATGACATAAAAAACAAAACAAAATGTTGGCATTTAGATTTTTATTTTCATCTACAGTGTTTAGCGTATGGGATAAATTATGTTATGTTTTAAAAGATTCGACTTCACTGACACAGCGATATCAATTATGTGTAACTTTTTTTATCATTTGTAAAATGGCGGCTGATTTGAACGTTTACTATTTTCTAAAATTATTTTTTTACACTTTAATACTATATTTCTTTTTTTTACTTTCACATTTTGTTTTCCTAGAGGATTTGACCACTAGGGTGCTTGATTGCTTGTACAACCTTCTGCATTATATAAATAATGCAGAACGGTGTACCAAGATGGTAGTACTATTACTTCCTGCCCAGGACAGGAAGTAATAGAATCCTTAACATGGTGGCTATGGAAGCCTTTATTAGGCTTTCAGCTGCCATAGTAATGGAATGGCACTCCGCGATCTCCCAGCGAGGGCTGCCAAATTGGGTGAGGATCAGAGCACTGCTCGTTTCTCATTCATTTAGATGCTGCAGCATCTAAAAAATTAAATAGCAGGGATCACAGCCGGTTCCATTTCCTGCTGTTACAGCTGTCAGCTGCAATTAGCAGTTGGCACCTGCCCCAATGTAGCAAACTTACTGAGTAAGACTGCTACTTAGGACCTTACCGACAATAGGAAAAACCCATACGTGTGCTAGCATTACATGTATGCATCTTCATGCAGAACTATTTGTCTCCATGTAGCTTGATGCTGCAAATTATCTGTTCCACTACCTCATCTGTCCCCTCTTTTTGATAACCCATGGTTAAACTACACACAGGATTTTCTTTGTAGTTTGTAACCAGGGAGACATAGGGGCAGTTTTATCAAGGCAGCTGCGCCAGAATTCTGGCTCAATTTGCGCCAAAAATAATGTCTTACAAGCTTTACGCCACATTTACTACGTGTTTTAGACTGTTTCAGACGCTTCTGTGCCTCGTCCGACAAAGGGGGCGTGATCCTGTAAAAGGGGGCGTGGCTTAAATGTGCAAAAATGCGCCAGCATTTTGTCGCGGTTTCTGGTGTAAAAGTAGTCAACTTATAGGTGGTACACACTTAGACTAGACAGTTCTGACCTGTGCCAGATTTATCAACACTGTAATAAATGTGGTGCATTGTAAGACTGTCTAGTCTAACTTTAGGTTGTCTAAGAGTTAGACACTACTGATAAATCTGCCCCATAGAATCTGTAAATTCACTAGTAGTAGATCATTATTATTGTCATTCCTACTAGCAGAAGAAAAATTGTTGACAAATTCTATTTACACAAAACAGGTCTATATTCTTTTCATCCTACCTAGATAAGCCCATATAATAAACCTCACAAAATCCATAAAATGTACCTTCATGGCCAATAGCTTTCCTGTACTACTGGGGCTTAGAGACCACTCATAGCCTATAATCTGGTGGTCATCACTGCTCAGATTTCCATTCAGATAGATGTGGTTTTCAGGAAGAGTTATGAGTTGATTAGGTCCAGCATTGGCAATGGGTGGGTTGTCCACAACCTCATTCACTGTAACATAGGCTTCAGTAGAATTTGTAGCTCCATCTGAATCAGTTACAGTTAACCTGAAAGGAGACAAATTGAATTCAATAGTAAAAATTAAAACTTGAATACTCCTAAGATAAAATATTATCCTACCTGAGTCACTGATATGAAAGGAGGGGTGGGGTTCATGTTAAACATAATATATATTTACAGGATACACCATGAAAGTCAGATATGTGCAGATGCTATATTTGGGACACTATCCTGTTGACCTATTCCAAATGCACTTTCTCTAATGATTCAGCCTTCTCCTTTAAAGTCTATGGAAATCACAGAAATAACTGAGCAAGCAACATTTGGCTTTTCTGTAACTCCCATAGAAAGAAAAATAAAACATGGCATAAACATTGTATGAATGATAAATTCTCATGTAGAAGCATTTCCTCATATAGGCACATCGGAGCCTACAAGCCTGTACAGGGTTTGGGAACGTGGCATACTTTGTGGCAGTTACCATTAGTGAAAATAATGGGGGGGCAGATATACCAGCCACCTATGATAAAGTCAAATTTACACTACCTCAGATTCTGAGAGTCACATGTATGAAAACTGTCTAGGTCTAAGATGTTCCTTGTTGCCCATAGCAACCAGAGTTCTCCTTACATTTCATCTAGTGTTCTGAAAAAATGAAACAGCCGCTCTGATTGTTTGCAATGGGCAACAAAGAAAGTCTTAGACCTAGACAGTTTTCATACAAGTGGCCCTTAGTTTTTAGTGAGGTTAAAGGGATTTTCTCACTACAAAACATTAGCTTTCAACATAAAGGGACAGTTAAATTAAGACTTTTTCCGAATACATTGGTCAATAGATTTTACTCAAAAAAATAGGAAATTCTCTAGCATCTTATATGATTAAAATAATTATTTTATTTCATCCTTTAAAAATGTACATTTACATGTGGAAACAAGATTATTTTCTTTTTAGCAAAATGATGAAATAAAATAATTCTTTTAATTATAAACTGGAGAAAATCCTATTTGTTACCCAGTGATCCACTGGAAATCTCAGTGCTTTAAGGATAACACACGCCCAACAATAACTGTGCAAAGATCAGAGGTGGTGACCAAAACAAACTTACCTTTTCTTTTAGAATGAGGTAAGAGTGCTTTTTCAAGTGTGGATCTTATCCACGTAAAACTTGTTCTTTTTCTCAAGTCACTAAATCTTTCAGCATACACGGGAAGTCATTTGACATTCAACAGTATTTAAATTGCAATACAGCATCAGTAATTTACTTAATCGAATGCACAGATTGCAATTTATACTATGTAGGCTGTATGTCACGTAAATTCAAAATCCGCATTTGTGAGCACTGAAACTATATACACAATCCGGGATTTTGCACTATTTCCAATGCAGCTCGCCATTTCATTACTAAACATAATTCCAATGTTAAATCTTTCAAAGCTTTTGCAATTGAAAAAGTTTCATTACCAAAAAGAGGTGGGAATATTCATCATCTCCTACGTGATAGGGAGGCTTTTTGGATAACCACCTTAAACACTATCTCACCTAATTGTCTCAATATTAAGAATGAAAGTATGTATCATTATTGAGGTGGGGGGTTTTTTCCCTCCTCTTTTGTATAAATATTCATTTGTGATATACATAGGTCGAGTTTCTTTCGTCTTTCCTTTCTTGTAAGTAGGTTTTTCTTTTATATATGTATATCTTATTGTAGTAAAGATTATTTAATTATGCTATTATTCAAATAGGATCTAGATATAGTGTATTATTTGTACTTATTCAGTATTTTTACACTATACATTTTCTTTGAGGTCACGCCGTGGTGGTCGTTTGGGTGCTTGCTGCCCGGTCCGGTGCGCCCCGCATTTGGATCACTGCGATAGTTGTTGGTCTTTACCAGCAGTTACCGGGTGTCTAATGCGCATGCACTCAGACGCTAGCAGGTGCAGATCATATGATCGTACAGCACGTCGTTGTTCCCGTGCTGGGCGCTTCCGGGGTGGGCGGGCGAGCACGCTGATCCGCATCTATGGCGTTTGAGTTCTCAGCAGGTGAGTAGGATATGTTATTCTTTACATGGCTATATATTGTGTCAGTTTGCCATGTCTTTTAAGCCATGAGTAAGGGGGTCACCCCGAAACGCGTCAGCAACATGTCCTTTGCCTGAGCTGTCTATCTGCCATTCTGTTTTTAATGGAGACCTTATAAAGGAAGTTTTTTATTCACATCTTTGGATATATTGGATCGCTGGATCATTACATCTTTTCTTCTGCTTTTATGTGCTCTGAAGTGCACACAGGTTTCTGTGCAGGTTACCTGCCTACAGGGCAGACTGTAGCTAGATTAGCTGAGAGCAGAGAAGTCTCTTATCTGATTATCTGAGAGCAGGGAGTGACATCACCCCACTGACTGACTGAGATTTAAGCAAACTAATTATATCTAACAAGATTAGATTCCTAAACAAAAAGGTTACATGTGTTTGGTGGGGGAATGAAAAGCATGGTTTTAAATCTTTTAATCTTGTTATAGATAACAATCTCCAGCATAACAGCTCACGAGAAGTTGAATATACTAATAACTGCTGTAGAATCACCCCCAGCCTGAGGAGACAGAGTAACTGCAAAACTGCTAAAACTCAGTGAAACAGCGTGCTGAGAAAACCCCTTTAAAGAGTTTTTCCATTACAGTAAGCAGCAGCGTAAAGCTAGAATCAGCACATCCTGATCGTGGGAGGCTGAATGTCAGTATCCCCACTGATGCTCAGAATAAAGAAGGAGCAGAGAAGAGCTATTTTACTGCTTCTGTTCTTTCACAAATTTTTTTTGCATAGCTGACAGCCACTTTCTGTGCACGAATTACAAAAAACCTCAATTCGCTTTGTAAGGAATGAGCTTAAGGGACTCCAGTACTTTTATTCCTTGGATCGGTAGGTAGATATGACATTATAAGATGGAAATACTCTAAAGGGAAGCTGTTAGGAGGTTTATGCTGCTCTTTATAAGAGCAGGATGTGATAGAGGGAGAGAAGCTGAGCTCTGATATAGGGTTATATGATAGAGGGAGAGAAGCTGAGCTCTGTGATATATAGGGTTATAACGGGGGGTATAGTTTTGGGAGGAGGGAAACTGGCTCTGAATGGGATTATATAAAAAAGGGGTTTATATTGATAGAAAAGGGGAGAAGCTGAGCTCTGGGATATATAGGGTTATATTATAGGGGAGAGAAGCTGAGCTCTGTGATATATATGTTATATGATAGAGGAGAGAAGCTGGGCTCTGTGATATATAGGGTTATATGATTGAGGAGAGAAGCTGAGCTCCGTGATATATATAGGGTTATATGCATACATGCCAACTCTCCCGATTTGGGCGGGAGGTTCCCCTCCTCCCTTCTCCCCTGTATGTACAGCGTTCGGCGAGCGCTATACATACAGTTCAGCGTCGCAGGAGGCGTGACGCACGGCTGTACTCACACCCCCTGCGACGCTGAGTCTCCTCAGTCAGCAGCCTCAGCCGGCCAGGAGATCTCCAGAGATGGATGCGCTGCAGGGAACTTGGTGAGGTAAGTAGCTTTTATTATTTTATTTTTATTAGCTACAAGGAGCACTACCTGGCTACAAAGGGGAACTACCTGGCTAAAGGGGGGACTAATTGTCTATAGGGGGCATCTACCTGGCTACAAGGGGGGCATCTACCTGGCTACAAGGGGGGCACTACCTGGCTATAAGGGGCACTAACCTGTTTGTACGCCAGCTACCTGGGCCCCATAAGAGGGCACTACACTCCATAGTAGAGGGGCACAGGAGCCTGGAAGAAGTGGCGCATCTTAACGGCTGGCTAAAAGCATTGGACCAAAAATACACTGGCTTTCAAAGCTGGAGTTACATTTTTAACCTGGCTTTACGCAGACGGGGGGCCCCTTTCCGTGCTATAAGGGGCACTACCTGGCTATAGGGTGCATCTACCTGGCTACAAGAGGGCACTACCTGGCTATAGGGGCATCTACCTGGCTATAGAGGCATTTTTCTGGCTACAAGGGAGCACAACCTGGCTACAAGGGGTCTCTACCTGGCTACAAGGGGGCATCTACCTGGCTACAAGGGGCACTACCTGGTTATAAAGGGGGAACTACCTGGCTTAAAGGGGCATACCTGCTATAGGGGTCTACCTGGCTATAAGGGGCAATCTTCTGGCTACAAGGGAGCACTACCTGGCTACAAGCGGGAATCTACCTGGCTACAAGGGGGCATCTACCTGGCTACAAGGGGGCACTACCTGGTTATAAGGGGGAACTACCTGGATGTATAGGGATAGACCTGATATAGGAGTACTACCTGGATAAAGGGAACTACTGGGGAAAAAGGGAGATAACTGGTAAAAGGGGATAAGCTAGCTCTGGCTATAAAGGGTTTATGGATAAAAAGGGAGATGCCTATACACATGGTTATATGATAGAGAAGAGAAGCTGAGCTCTGTGATATATAGGGTTATATGATAAAAGAGAGGAGATGAGCTCTGTGATACACAAGGTTATATGATAGAGGGAGATATGCAGAGCTCTGTGATATATAGGGTTATATGATAGAGGGAGTGAAGCTGAGCTCTGTGATACACAGGGTTATATGATAAAAGAGAGGAGATGAGCTCTGTGATATATAGAGTTATATGATAAAAGAGAGGAGATGAGCTCTGTGATATATAGGGTTATACGATAGAGGGAGATATGCAGAGCTCTGTGATATATAGGGTCATATGATATGAAGCTGTGTGTTAATCCGTATCCTGTGACCCTGTTAGGGATAAAGGACAAGGGATAGAAAAAAGGGGACAAAAAGACGCACAAATAGTGTGATAAATTTTAGCAAATAATCACCTGAGCTCGTTGTACATGAGATGGTACAACACATCAAAGACACATATCAATATGATCACAGATCCTGCAGCTCGTATCTCCAAAAATCCACTCTTACCCCACATACTTGGAGTGAGAGGAATATATATTCACATAAAAACTGCTGTATTGCAGAAAGGTGGGGGAGATAGATTATAGCGCTGGAATCTTCACGTAGATAGCATATAAAATTCAGCAAAAGAGGTTTATGAAAAAATAAAACCAATTTATTGCTAAAAAACAATAAAATATTAAGAGGTCTTATTTTAATATTGTTTTTTAGCAATAAATTGGTTTTATTTTTTCATAAACCTCTTTTGCTGAATTTTATATGCTATCTACGTGAAGATTCCAGCGCTATAATCTATCTCCCCCACCTTTCTGCAATACAGCAGTTTTTATGTGAATATATAGAGTTATATGATAGAAGAAGTAGCTCTTGATATATAGGGTTATAGATAGAGGGAGAAGCTGAGCTCTGTGATATATAGGGTTATAATAGATGAGGAGAGAAGTGAGCTCTGTGATATATAGGTTATATGATAAGAGGAGAGAGCTAGCTCTGTGATATATAGGTTATATGATAGAGGAGAGGAGATGAGCTCTGTGATATATAGGTTATATGATAGAAGGAGAAGCAGAGCTCTGTGATATTAGGTAATTGATAGAGGAGAGGGCTGAGCTCTGTGATATATAGGGTATATGATAGAGGGAGAGAGCTGATCTTATATAATATATATCACAATGAAGACATGCTCAATAGACTTTGATATTGAAAAAGCTACAGACAAAAAAGAGAGGGAGGGGAGAGACAATAAGGCGCACCAATATAGTGTACTATTTGGGTACAAATTACTAAAACAACTTGAATAATATTTTGCTCACCTGAGCAAGTTGTATATGAATCTTGTACAACTCATATGTAAATATATCATCCGATGAGGTCCGGCTACTCGGCCACTCTATAATCTTTTCTATTCGGCACAGTCCGAAACAAAGTGTAAATATACAGTATATCGCACAGCAAAGGAAGAGGTGGATATAGAACCCTGTACGGTCCTCAGCGCTCAGATCACAATCGGGTTCGAAAAGATACTTAATGTACACTCATAAGCTCAAGACAGAGTGTCCATTTATTAAAAATGAATAGAAGACAGAAGTTTAAAAAATAGAAGTTTAAAAAAATATATGTATATCTTTCAACGCGTTTCGCATGCTATCATTGCATGTTTCCTCAGGAGTAAATAAAACCGCTCACAACAAGCAGGCTTTAAATAAGAGTTAGAGACTTGGGTAGAGATATGCAAATAATTACATATATCATGTGTTACATTAAATAGGTTTCTGGCAATAAAAGTACAGAAACCCGATTGTGATCTGAACGCTGAGGACCCTAAGGGGTTCTATATCCACCTCTTCCTTTGCTGTGCGATATAACCCTATGTATCACAGAGCTCAGCTTCTCTCCTCTATCATATAATCCTATATATCACAGAGCTGAGCTTCTCTCCTCTATCATATAACCCTATATATCATCAGAGCTCAGCTTCTCTCCTCTATCATATAACCCTATATATCACAGAGCTCAGCTTCTCCTCCCTCTATCATATAACCCTATCAATATTTCACAAAAGCTCTGCTTCTCTCCCTCTATCACTATAACCCTGTATATCACAGAGCTCAGCTTCTCCTCCCTCTAATCATATAAAACCCTCTATATAACACAGAGCTCAGCTTCTCTCCACTATCATATAACCCTATATTCACAGAGCTCAGCTTCTCTCCTCTATCATATAACCCTATATATCCTCACTCCTCTATATATCACAGAGCTCAGCTTCTCTCCTCTATCATATAACCCTATATATCATAGAGCTCAGCTTCTCTCCTCTATCATATAACCCTAAATATCACACAACTTTCCTGCTTCTGCCTGTTTTTTTCAATTCACTGGTAAATAAAAAGGGTCTAGAATTCCTAGAGACTCCTAATGAAACACGTTTGGTTGCTCACATTGAGTGTAGAACAGGATACGAGTGGGGTCACTTTTTGAGGCTTGTGTTCCACTAAGGGTCAGCATATTTAGGGTATAGTAAGGTGAGGGTACCCTTTATCATTTGTTACAGGAGTACTAACCATAGGGAGAAGATCCCTTATAAGGTGCCACGGCACCAGGACTGTACTTCTGGAAATGACCCCAGTGCATGACCAGATCAGCTAATGGTTGTGGTAAGTTTGATTTTTGAATCTACAAGTTACCACAATATTTTTGTTTATATTGGAGCTTTTTGATAGGAGGTTTCTGGTCACATATATAGAAGTTATAAAACATTTTTATGAATACTATATTAAAATGAATTTTTAAACAGTAAGAAGAGATACCCCCTGTTTTTTTCTTTGTTCAATAACCAGACAGTCTACTAAAATGAAAAGGCAGGCAGCTCCAGAGTGGCAGCACTGGAAGGACAGGGAATATAATAGGGAAGGACTGTTTTTTTTTTTTTTTTTATTATTTTTTACAGTTTCCCATTGTGAATCTTGTTTTTCTAAAACCAGACAATTCCTTTCAATTAAGGGTCTGGGGTCCAAATTAACTTAACTGGTCGGATGTCTAAATCAATTTAGGGTTCTGGTTGGAGATCTGAATTAAGGGGTAGGAATTATTCAAATGTCTAATTTTAGGGTTAAAGGGGTTTTGCCATGATGTAATGTTGACGTGAGATCCTCCAAAATGGCTATTTAATCACTTTTCTAAATATATGTGATTACAAAAATTGCAGCCTGAGAGAGCTACAGGCTGCCTTACCTGCCCTTAGTTACTTAAAAGCTTCTATAAGATACGACCTGACAAGAGCTGCTGGCTGGGCTTGCGCAGAGAACACTTCTTATCTGATGAAAGGGAGCTGAAGAAGCTTTCAAGGCACCGGGTAGAAATATGCTGTCTTTTGTATACAGAATCCACTAGTTGTAGTGTGATTATCTGAGTAGATCCCTGCTTTATCTGATGACAGGGAACATGAAGAAGCTTTCAAGCTGCTGTGGAGAAAAGGTGTTGTCTTTTGTATGAGAGAGATCTTCCAGCACTTGCGCAGGGAGGAATCCAATTGTTTAAAGTAAAACGCACATTTTATTACAAAAATTTCTTTAAAAACACACTTTAAAATCAATCGCATGTCAACGCGTTTCGAGCCCATGTATCTTGGCTCTTAATCATAACATTCACATAGTCAAAATGAACCTTCCTATATACTTATCCCATAGTTTCATTAGAAAACACACCTGAAATTTAACCCCATGTTTACAAGTATGTTGCATAAATACTACTTACCATTTATAACATAACATTAGCTGCACAAATTCTTACCATATAAATACATATGTATCTAATAGATATATAAAAGATCCGATTTATAATTTAAACCTTGGGGATACCTAGAGTCCAACATAAGAATCCAAAGAGCCTCTCTATTGGTAAGGCACTTTTTTCTATCTCCTCCTCTACGAGGTTTATTAACCACTTCAATAGCTCTTACTCTAAAGGATTCCAAACTGCCTTGATGCATATCCCTAAAATGTTTAGAAGCCCCTGATGTCTTGCGCAAACTAGCATGTGTGATATCATATATGTGCTCACGTATTCTTATATGCAGACTCCTCGTAGTGCAACCCACATATTGCAATTTGCAAGATTCACACCAGATCATATAAACTCCGAAAATACTATGACAGTTAATAAATTGTGAAATCTTGAATGTTTTCTGTGTGACAAATGAAGAGAAAACATCACTCTTCACCATGTATTTACATAGATCGCACCTACTGGTGCCACATTTATATGACCCTTTTAAATCCAGCCATCTGTTATTATTTATTGTAGAATTGTTGGTAAACATGCTCGGAGAAACAATGTTTCCAATTGTTCTAGGTCTAGTAGATATAAACTTACAGCCATCAGCAAATAAAAACTTAAATCAGCAAGAATTTAGAGCTCTTAAGGATTTATTTTAACCCCTTTTAAATAATTGTACGGCATAACAAGGAGGTACTACGAAAATGGAAAGAGTTTTAAAATTTGGGGAAATAAACAATGTTATTGGATCAGGAAGTCTATAGGAAACTAACTAATAATCCCACGGAAATTTTTAACAAAAAGGTAGAAAGAATATTGGAGGAGGGATATAAATTACAAGTGTTGGATGATAAACAAAAAACAGCGGGGGGAAAAATTTCCAAAACCCCTATTTTTCATGCCTTGCCCCAAAGGTACAAAGGGGAATTTTTTTCCCCCCATTCGTCCAATCAATCGGGTTGGCTCCCTATTCGCATCTGAGTGTTGGTTGGATAGGTACTTTCAGCCCCCGTTAAGCTTCCCTTACCTTAAGACTCCAGAGTACTCAACTATGGGTCAATTAATTTGGAAAAAAACTATAAGGGGGTTTTATGTGACATAATTTCCCCATAACATCCATTCCCTTATTTTGGCAAAAAGCCCCTTATGCACAATTAGATAAATTAAAAAAAACCGCCCTAACCAAAGCCTAATCCCGTAATGCAAAAGCTCATGCCCCTTTCTGTGCTCCTCCTTTAGATGCCCTGCCTTTGCCACTGTCGACCATTCCCCCCTGCTACAAATCCTCTCCTCCCTCGGCATCACAGACTTGGCTCTTTCCTGGATCTCCTCCTACCTCACTGATCGGACTTTCAGCGTCTCTCATTCTTGCTCCACCTCCTCCCCCCGGCCACTCTCTGTCGGTGTCCCCCAAGGGTCAGTCCTGGGCCCACTACTCTTCTCCATCTACACTCTTGGCCTCGGCCAGCTCAGAGCATCACAAGGCTTTCACTACCACCTGTATGCAGATGATACCCAACTCTACATCTCCGGCCCAGATGTCACTTCTCTACTCTCCCGGATCCCTGACTGTCTGTCCTCCATTTCCTCCTTCTTCTCATCACGTCTCCTAAAACTAAATGTAGAGAAAACGGAACTCATCATCTTTCCACCATCCAACTCTACCCCTGCCCCTGATCTCTCTATTACAGTCAACGGCTCTACACTTTCACCGGTCCCACAAGTCCGCTGTCTTGGGGTAATCCAAGACTCTGCTTTATCTTTCAACCGCACATCCAAACCCTCACCTCTGCCTGCCGCCTCCACCTGAAAAACATCTCTCGCATCCGCTCATTCCTCAACTATGACACTACAAAAATGCTGGTCCATGCCCTTGTCATCTCCCGCCTAGACTACTGCAACATCCTTCTCTGTGGCCTCCCAGCTAGCACCCTCGCTCCCCTCCAATCCATCCTATAACTCTGCTGCCCGTCTTATCCACCTCTCTCCTCGCTACTCCTCTGCCTCCCCCTCTGCCAATCCTTCACTGGCTTCCATTGCCCAGCGAATTAATTTCAAGCTACTAACCATGACATACATAGGCTCTCCATGACCTCTCTCCTCCATACATCTCTGCCCTAATTTCCAAATATCTCCCTCACGCACTCTCCCTCCTCACAGGACCTTCTCTCTGCTCTCCCCTTATCAGCTCCTCACACAACGTCTCCAAGACTTCTCCCGTGCTTCACCACACTCTGGAACTCAATGCCCCAACACATCAGACTCTCCCCCACTCTCACCAGCTTCAAAAGTAACCTGAAAACCCACTTCTTCAGGCTTGCCTACAACCTTCACTAAACTTGTCACTACTTCCTCCACAGACATGTCTGCCCCTCACCTCCTGTCTCTTTCCCCCTCCTTGTAGATTGTAAGCCCTCGCGGGTAGGGTCCTCTCTCCCTCTGTCGTGCCAATTGTCATTTGGACTCGTTTGACTTATGTAATGTATGTAACCCCCCTCGTGTAAAGCGCCCTGGAATCAAGGGCGCTTTAAAATAAAAATTAATAATAAAAATAATAAATAATATACAAAATATGGAGATAATCTTAAACATTAAAATCATGGTAACGGAATTTTTCCTTTTGGGTCACAATTACTTCATTTTTCAATGGAAATTTTTCCCTATAGATACAAAGGTTCCCTTGGGGCTTGTTTCTCTCATCCGGGCAAATATTTTTTTTCACTGGGGGGAGGAAAATACAATGTTATGGAAAATTTTTTTCCCAAGAATATTCTGGTATGGGGTTTTTATAGACATACCCTCTAACTGCAGGGTCGTTATAGATATTCCCCAAAATTTGTAGACTACCAATTGTAACCAGGGAATCTTTGTTTACAATACCATTTTGAAAATTAAACATGGTTTTTCCGATTTGGAACGAAGGGGGCCCAACCCAGGGAACATAAGACATGTACACAAGAAAGCCAATTTCGGGCAATAGCATTTTTGGGAAACCACTAGTTGCCACCCGATCAGTTATATACAATCTCCCTATGGGAGAATTCATCAGAGCTAGGAGAAACTGTAGCGATGAAAACTCATTTCGGGATGAAAAATCACTCATTAGCAATAGATTACAACAAAGGGGTTACAAAAAATGGATGATACATAGAGCCATTAATAGAACTAATGCTATGAGTAGAGATGAGCTCATATGTGGATCAAAAGGAACTAGAGATAAAACTTTTTCCGTGATTTTTTCAACACAGTATAGCAGACAGTTTAAGGACATTTCAGATAATATCAAAAAATACTTACCTATCCTTACTACTGATCCAACGTTACGTTCAATTCTTGCTGATGGCTGTAAGTTTATATCTACTAGACCTAGAACAATTGGAAACATTGTTTCCCCGAGCATGTTTACCAACAATTCTACAATAAATAACAAAAGATGGCTGGATTTAAAAGGGTCATATAAATGTGGCACCAGTAGGTGCGATCTATGTAAATACATTCAAAATATCCAATAAAGGAAAGGAAGTGTATCTCACCAAGTCTTCTCCTTGCAGAAACAATCGTCCGTCTCCAATGTCCAATGTGTATCCGCACCTGTTAATCTCAGTACTGGGATTCACCTTGCTCCGCTCGGATCTAGGTCTCCCGGCATTGAGACCACAAACACACTTGTAAACAAAGGCAAAAGGAATCCAGCGGTAGCATGCAAAAAAGGTGCTTATTTATTCCTTGTTACAAAGTGGCTAAGGTACAAAAAACATGTTAAAATCCAACGCGTTTCGGGCTCTGCGTTAATGGCCCTAGTTCACGGTCATGATGGGAGCTGTAGTTTCCCAACAGCTGGAGGGCCGGCAGTTTGACACCCCTGGTTTAGAGTAAGAGCTATTGAGATGGTTAACAAACCTCAGAGAGGAGGAGATAGGAAAAAATGCCTTACTAATAGAGTGGCTTTTTGGATTCTTATGTTGGACTCTAGGTATCCCCAAGGTTTAAATTATAAATCGGATCTTTTATATATCTATTAGATACATATGTATTTATATGGTAAGAATTTGTGCAGCTAATGTTATGTTATAAATGATAAGTAGTATTTATGCAACATACTTGTAAACATGGGGTTAAATTTCAGGTGTATTTTCTAATGAGACTATGGGATAAGTATATAGGAAGGTTCATTTTGACTATGTGAATGTTATGATTAAGAGCCAAGATACATGGGCTCGAAACGCGTTGACATGCGATTGATTTTAAAGTGTGTTTTTAAAGAAATTTTTGTAATAAAATGTGCGTTTTACTTTAAACAATTGGATTCCTCCCTGCGCAAGTGCTGGAAGATCTCTCTCAAACATTTGCTCCTTGTATTGAGCCGTTACAGCCGGCGGCTCCTTCCGTGGACACTGTGCTAACGAGGAGGGTGCGGACTGTTATCCTGAGAGGAGTTACTGGTGAGCGTTTTCTTTTTTCGTATTCAAATGTTGTCTTTTGTATACATAATCCACTAGTTGTAGTTTGATTATTTGAGTGAACATTTCACATGATCCCTTATGCACGGCTCTGCGCTCTGGCTGTGTCTCTCTCTCTTTTAGCTCAGCTGGCTTGTTTACATTAGCATCTTAGCAGATAAGGCACGTCCTGGCAAAACCCCTTTAAGAGTCTGGTTCAAATGTTTGCTCTCAGGCTCAGCTTTTTGAGTTATATTTTCTCTAGATCCAATTCTTTAGGCAATATTACTTTGATTGGTACAGGTATAGTAATGGAGGTGCCTAGGGCAGAAGGATGAGAGGAGTTGTGTTGCTAGAGAGGCTCGGGATGGACTGCAGAAATGAGGGGCAAAAGCTGTCCTGGCAGCTCATCCCAGAGGTCTAGGCCAGATGGAGAAGATGGGAAAAGCGAGTGCCTAAAAGTACAGATTTGTATAGCTAAGCTTTTAACAGTAACAACAGATATATCCATCTGCCCTCTCTGCTTATTCTAGTTGACATGTCAGTACTTACCAGCAAGGTACAATGCTAAATTATAAATTTAAATCATATCCAATATTATATTGCCAGAAACTGTCCTCATATTTCACCTTCACATGGTATATTGTTGTTTAAACTTAAAACCTTTCATAGCTGATTTACAGCAGTAATAACCTTACCTAAATGTATAGTTTCCAGGTACTAGGTTAGACAGATGTAAGACTGGATTGTCTTCTCCTGTCTTCATTTCTTGCACTGATCCTTCAATCTGTTCCCAATGGTAGGCTACTATTTTATCATCATCTGTGCTTTCTGTATCACAAAATATAAGCAAACTCAGAATTTTATAAACTTTATACAGTGATTATACACACAGGAATATTGGAATCCTCAGTAAATCACTAGTGACATTAATAAAAAAATATTGCATTTATTTAAAAAAAATTGCAAACAATGACATTTATCCCTTGTTTGGTACCATAGAGTCAATGTGACCCCAAGCACATGTTCCACACTATTATGGCATCTTATGTATTTTCTTACATAGGTTCAATTGACATATTGCACATGCTGTTTTCAGTTTTACTCTTTTTAGTTTATAGCCATAGAGGATGGTGGGGTCACTTTTGATGCATGTATTAAGTTTATATACTTTTGTGTTATTTGTATGTATATTGAAGTTCTATTTTATTCAATATATTTGGGATCATCATTTTATGCATGCATTGACATTGTTATAATTGAGACTTTTGTTGTTAGAGGGAGCCTGTACATTATAGTGGAGCCGCTCTTTTCAGGGTGATGACCCCGCTGTCAGACTAAGTTAGAGGGTATTTTGCATTTGCTATTCCTTCTTCTTTTTCCCTCTTATATTTGAACATATTCTTGATATTACCTTGATATTATTGGCATAAGGAACTTATTTTGGTTATTTTTAAGTGAATCAATAAACGTTATATTTTAGCTGGGAAAATATATTGCAGTGATAGGTGGGGTCACTGTGACCAAATGCTGCTATGTGTGTAATAAGGCAATAATTCTATTTTTATTATTTTAGGAACAAATATGGCAAAGATGATAAAATTGGGGACTGAAGCAGAAATAACTGCTGTGCTAGAGTGATGTTACAAAAAGTGATGAGGACGACTTTCTTAGTTGGACAGAAAGTGGTACTGAAGACAAAAAAGATGTGACTGATGAAAGTGAACAAAGTGCTAGTGCATGTGATGACATGATAGAATAGTTTATTGGGAAGGATGGGTATGTCTGGAAAGTTAACTGTAAAGGATGACTTAAGGGGTGTATTTTATTATTTAAATACATCCTGACAAAAAAAAACATAATAGAAATACAAAATTTGGTGGTGTGGCCCCTTGGTACGACTAGTGATTTTTTCCATATAATTAGACAAGGGATATACCTGCTATTATGGTCCTAGAGACTTTATAGTTACATTGTACACATTACCTGTCTTGTAAGAGAATAACCACAGTACTTACGGCTGGCATCAATAAAGGCAGATGTAGTAGGTACTGATACTTCCTGTCTTTTTGGAGATACAACTGCATTTGGAGGCTGATTGATTCTGGCAGCTTTAGAAATGGAAATAAAGATTTTTTTAACAATGGTTATTTTTGTTTAGTTACCTATTTATGCTTTATAGTCCATCCACAATTACATTAATGTTATATGTAGTTATAAGGGATACAGTACAAGGAATAATTCAGTTCTGAGAAGATGGAGAATTGAATTTCTTTCATATATTTTATCATTTTTACTGTAATTGGCGTTCATCCCTACAGTGGAGGGCGATTCTGGATAATGTGAATATTATTCCACAATTTATTTATTTTTTTGGAAAAGAAGAGACCGGTATCATTATCAAGACCACTAATGGACAAATAGTAGATTGTTATCTACATGCAGGGAAAGTACAGTGGGGGGAAAAAAAAGTATTTAGTCAGCCACCAATTGTGCAAGTTCTCCCACTTAAAAAGATGAAGGCCTGTAATTGACATCATAGATAGACCTCAACTATGAGAGACAAAATGAGAAAACAAATCCTGAAAATCACATTGTCTGATTTGGACAGATCTCAGCCCCATAGAAAACCATTGGAGGGAGTTGAAAGTCCATGTTGCCCAGTAGCAGCCCCAAAACATCACTGCTCTAGAGGAGATCTGCATGAAGGAATGGGCCAACATACCAGCAACAGTGTGTGCCAACCTTGTGAAGACTTACAGAAAATGTTTGACCTCTGTCATTGCCAACAAAGGACATATAACAAAGTATTGAGATGAACTTTTGTTACTGACCAAATACTTATTTTCCACCATAATTTGTAAATAAATTCTTTCCAAATCAGACAATGTGACTTTCTGGTTCTGTTTTCTCATTTTGTCTCTCATAGTTGAGGTCTACCTATGATGTCAATTACAGGCCTCTCTCATCTTTTTAAGTGGGAGAACTTGCACAATTGGTGGCTGACTAAATACTTTTTTCCCCACTGTATGGGAATGACGATAACCAGATTGAAATGAATACTTCAAAGACAGGTTTATTGGATCTTCACTTTACAGTCTCTTGTTCCTAAAGGGTTAAATGAAGAATGTAATTATAATGTTTTCCTATGATCAGCAAAAAAAATATTTTTATTTAAAAAATGTAATGAGTGAGATCATTTTAGATAACAATGTTGCAATATGTGCGAGATAATGCCCTAATGTGTTCTTCATTAGTCTGAGGTTGTATTCCCAATAAAAGAAAAACAGGCAGGCTACTGTGCACACTTTAGAAAGGAGTTGGACCCTGAAACGTAGCAGAAGTCTGCGCACATTCATTTGAGCCAGAGGAGCTACAGATATGAAGATCTGCTTGGAAAACAAGATGGGCTAAATGCACATAGTATCAAGTCATATGGACACCAAAGGTCTATTATAAAGCTTTTTTCTATATATTATTGTGAATATGAGAAATGAATGCCAGGATATATGGATATAATGGCTAAAGAAATGCAGAATTTCTCTGCAAATTAGTTTTTCTCTGGATATTAGAGTGTCTACTATAGAGTTAAATGGATTGACTATAATAGGGTAATGGAAGGTTCCTACTACACTCTTCTCACCTAATAAGGTCTGGAGGATAGAAACTCTAGCATAGCCTTGCCATAATCTTTATTTTTCTTTTGCTGAGCTCCAGATAACTGAGGTTGGATGAGGAAAAGTAGTCACAGACTAATACTTTGCCCTGGCTACTCACCAAATATTAGTAAGTAACAAGGGCTATATGTTTAGCCCTTAGCCCGTCTATTACCTCTGACAAACATCAAAAACTTGGCCTTCTAAGGTGCCTTCACATGTTTCTACTATTTTCAGAGGTATATATTTACAGGATTTCCCAATGTATAACTCCCTTGTTAAAAAGAAATGTATATTGTATCATATATTTTTTTTCCCTAGATATCTCTGTATGCAATAACTCAGGTTTTCAACATACACTCTTTTGGGCATCAAAAGGGGCCATTGGATATGGCAAATGGACACTGCAAACCCAACATGATAGTAGCCTTAGTTCTGCTGATTGGTTTGTCCCCCAACTATTACACATTTAGGATTTTTCATAAGGATAGGCCATCAATGATAAAGATTGTGTACACTTTCACAACCAATTTCTTGAATTGCTGCAGTATGCTCAACATATTGTGCAACTGCCAAAGCACTTTGGGGGTTGTGTGTTACATTTTAAAAAGGGAAGTCTGTGCATGCGAAGATCTCAGATGATGATTACATTACTGGAATATAGCTGCAATGTGATTTCCTCTATGAATAAGAAAGCTGATTTTACCTGGCTTGACAGTAATGTTAACAAATCCTTCTCCATCCACATTTTCTCTTGACACAGACACTTTAAGTCTGTACAGACCTGCTGTAAGCTTAAAGAGATAAAAGAGACAAAAACATGTTTCTCCAAATGTAAATTTCCCTTATGGGGCTAATATAAAATTGTTCATTAAAAAATAACTGGTAATGCATGGGACTATATATGACGTGGAGAACACATGAAATAGTGCAAGTGGTATAATATATTTCACATAACTTATCAAATTAGACACTAGTATTGAGAGGATTCAGCTTGACCACAATTTTGAGCAACGATTCGGCAATTTTTTCTCCAAAAAGTGGAAAACCAACCGGAGTCCTGCCAGTCAGGCGGGAAAAAAGAAGTGTATGATAGTTGAAATATAAGTTGGGCTGAATCATCCTCACCTGAATCCATAGTACAACACTATTAGACTCTTTTTTCTCATTAGGTCACCTTGGTTGGTCACCTTGCTATGTGGTGCCAAAATACACTCACTGGCCACTTTATTAGGTACACCTGTCCAACTGCTCATTAACACTTAATTTCTAATCAGCCAATCACATGGCTGCAACTCAGTGCATTTAGGCATGTAGACATGGTCAAGACAATCTCCCTGCAGTTCAAACCGAGCATCAGTATGGGGAAGAAAGGTGATTTGAGTGCCTTTGAACGTGGCATGGTTGTTGGTGCCAGAAGGGCTGGTCTGAGTATTCAGAAACTGCTGATCTCCTGGGATTTTCACGCACAACCATCTCTAGGGTTTACAGAGAATGGTCCGAAAAAGATAAAACATCCAGTGAGGCGGCAGTCCTGTGGGCGAAATGCCTTGTTGATGCCAGAGGTCCAAAGGAGAATGGGCAGACTGGTTCGAGCTGATAGAAAGGCAACAGTGACTCAAATAGCCACCCGTTACAACCAAGGTAGGCAGAAGAGCATCTCTGAATGCACAGTACGGCTTACTTTGAGGCAGATGGGCTACAGCAGCAGAAGACCACACCGGGTGCCACTCCTTTCAGCTAAGAACAGGAAACTGAGGCTCCAATTTGCCCAGCTCATCGAAATTGGACAGTAGAAGATTGGAAAAACGTTGCCTGGTCTGATGAGTCTCGATTTCTGCTGCGACATTCGGATGGTGGGGTCAGAATTTGGCGTCAACAACATGAAAGCATGGATCCATCCTGCCTTGTATCAACGGTTCAGGCTGGTGGTGGTGGTGTCATGGTGTGGGTCATATTTCTTGGCACTCTTTGGGCCTCTTGGTACCAATTGGAGCATCGTTGCAACACCTTGTTGAATCTATGCCACGAAGAATTGAGGCAGTTCTGAAGGCAAAAGGGGGTCCAACCCGTTACTAGCATGGTGTACCTAATAAAGTGGCCAGTGAGTGTATTTCATGCATATTTTACGGAAGTTGGTGATTTTTTTTTTCTTTTGCTGACAGAATTCTGGAAATCTCCCCATTAAAAAAAAAAATCTTAAATGTGCGAAGAGTGAAAAATGTGAATATGTTTGAAGACCTAATGGACGTTCACTAAAGAAGAATTGTGAAGGAAAATTAAGATAGGGAAGAGGGAAGCTCACTTACTTTTAATAGTGTTGGTGATCTTGTATTTGTCATTTTCAGTTCACCCTGAAAATCTGTAGGTTGTGATACCAGCTTCCATTCATAAGTATAAGGTAAGTCTGTAAGTAATACACAGAACAGGATTAGAAAATACAGACATTAAGAAGATTTTCAACCTTTGTGCCCTGATGGTAGCTTTTATCATTATTCATATATTTATTGGTGGCGGGTTTCTTGGCAGCTTTTCCACACCCAACGTATAAAAAGCCAGAAGTCTTTCCATATTAATATCACTGTTCTTATAATACATTTTATTAATTTAAAATAATAATCTCTTTATATGTTGTATGCAAATATCTCATAAATGCATATACCCCCCATGATAAAAATAAATCTAAGTTTCATACTGCACAGATACAACAATAATATGATTACAACATAAGGTATATTCAGACACTTCTGCCAAGCAAGCACCTACTGACTGTGATCAAACTCATTTCAAGGATTCATATATGAGGCATATACAAGCTTTCTTCATTAATTTCTTACAGTATTCTTATATTATTTTATATAATAATTCATAGAATGCTAATATAATAATTTTATAATTGTAAAGTCAACTTGGATACATGGAAATATAAATTTGATATCAGTTCTTTCTTCCATGTGTCAGGCCATACAAAGCAGGTGTAAGCATAATAAATGAGTTAACATGCACTTTTATCAGGTTGGACTTATCCATATTGCATTGTGAATAGTTATAAACTGCATGAGTCACCTGCTTGTGCTTCAGGGCTCACAAAGACATTAAGCTGAACTTCACGAGTTGGCAAAGTCACTTCAATGTTCCCTGCAGTAGTCACTGTGAGTTCATTCACTGCAAAAAAAAAACAACAAATTAAAATTGACAATCTCCTCAATGCCATTCTTTAGCAGATCCAAAAAAAAACTTCCTATGCATAAGGTCTTGTAGAAGGGTTTCTACTCTAGTCCATTAAAGGGGTTGTCCAGTGGGAAAGAAATGACGGTCTTATTAATCTTTCTCTCAAAGTTAGGTCGCTTTGTAATATACTTTTATTAAAGTATGCTTTACATTGGCTGTTTGATCATAGGAAGTCCAGTAGGTCTGTTGAAGCTACACCTCTTTTGGTCCTGCCTCCCAATGCATTTAACATGAGGGATGATTCAGGGGGTGTGCACAGTGACTGAAGTTTATGTGGAGAAAGATAGGCAAAGCATAGCGCCTTGTAGTTTTATAGGGTAAATGGAAAAAGCCCTCAAACAGGAAATGCTGCTGCATAGTTGCAGAGAAGGGAGGCTACAGACAACACAAGAATAACCCACATTAGAACAGAAAACATAACAGGGGGATGAATGAAGCCATTTAGGTATTTTTGCCTTGTTTTTTTACGGTTGGATGGACAACCCCTTTAAGGCTTTACTGTCATTCTGTATACCTCTAATTTCATACAGCAGCATACAGTTTTTTTTCTCTCAGATTCCAGAAAATATTTCTAACAAAAAAAATGGTCTCCAGCAAGTTTATTTATGCAGTTATAGAATTGAACTATGTGTAGCTTCAGATGCCACCGTACAAGCCCTATAACATGCCTTAAGTAAATTGTACTAAAAACTCTGTATGTTATATCTTGACATGAAAGGGACATCAACAGCGATTTTCTGATTTTAACCCCTTACCGACATGTGATATAAACTTACATCATCATGCTGGTAAGGAGCTATATAGCGGGAGCACCGATCCCTGCTGTTTAACCCCTTAGATGCTGCCGCAACGTCTAAATGAATGGGAAATGGTGCTGTGCACCATGACTCCCTCCAATCTCTCACCCCCGAAAGAAGCTTGCATGTTGCCGAGTGAATACCGTGGCAGCTGAAAGCATAATGAAGACTTCAACAGCCACCATGCACTTCTGTTACTTCCTTCCACAGGCAGTAAGTAATAGAACTGCTATCTTGGTACACAATTCTGCATGATTTAGATACAGCAGATGGTTGTACAAGGGATCACGACCCATAAGGTAAAGTACCCAAAGGGGACTACAGATGTAAATAAAAAAAATGAAAAAAAAAGTAAAAAAAATTTAGAAGTTCAAAACACTATGGTTTTGCCATTTTACAAAAATAAATAAAAACTTACACATAATTGATATCACTGCATCTGTAAAAGTCCTATCTACTAAAAAATAAAATCCTTTATCCCATACACTGAACACTGTAGAAGGAAAAAAAATTCCAATTGGCAAAATTGCAGGATTATTTTGGTCATTTCACATCCCCTAAAAATTGGAACACGGTGATCAAAAAGTCCAATGTATTTCAAAATGGTACCAATAATAACAACTTAACAACAGCCTGCAAAAAAATGAGCTCTCCCTCATAGGTGAAAAAACCAAACGGTTGTTGGTCGCAGAAAATACCACTGCAGAAAATGCCGCTGCAACGCAAATTTAATAAATAATGTTTTTATTTTTCAAAACTTACTAGAACATAACGAAAAACTTATATATTTGATACCACCAGAATTGTACTGACCTGCAGAATACAGATAACACATCATGTATTTCGAAGATTGAACACCATAAAAACAAACCCCCCACATGTTGAGCTGTTCGGGTGGGGTGGGTGTAATCCCTGCCGGGACTGTGCACGTCCTCGTCCCTGCGGGGGGGGTATGGCGACCTTCACACCGACCACAAGACTGCCCATGAGTGCCAAGCAACCAAGTTCGCTATTTCGCTTTAAACTACTTAGGTTGTAAAATTGCTTGCCATTGTTTGTATGCTCTTTTCTGACTCCGGACCCCCCCCTTCCTTTTCCTCTTTCCCGATCCCCTTATTATTGAACATGTTTGCATATGTTTCTTGGTCTTGAATACACAAGACACAAGTTGTTAATCATTTTTCACTACAAAATGTGTAGTGGACTGCTGCATTATTTTACCTCTATGTAGCATTTAATTTTGAATTTTGTATCTTGTATTCTCACTGATTCTTTTAATAAAAGCTTTTTTTTTATGAGAAAAACAAAACCCCCACTAACATGGCGCAACTACGATTTTTCACATTCACCCCACTTAGAATTTTTGTTCAGTTTCTCAGTACATTATTTGGCATCAATAAAAAGTATATCTTGTCCCGCAAAAAAAAAACAATCACTCATATGTCTATGTAGATGGAAAAATAAAAAAAACGTATGGCTCTTGGAAAGCGGGAAGTAAAAAAGAAAAGCCAAAAAATTGACCATGTGGCGGGAAGGGGTTAATCATCCTGTGCAATAAGGACTTCTCAAAAAAGTTATCTGACATTAAATACATGTCTTCATGGATTTCATTGGTTTGAGGGTAAATCACAACAAGAGGTTTGCTACTTACCTGGATTGTTTGTTATAGAGGTGTACACTGAATTATTTAAGACAGAGGGAGTGGTTGGTCCACTACTATTCATGTGTTCTGTGTTCTCTTGAGGCTCCAGAACAGACTCAAATGTTGGTTCCTTTTTGCTTTCCCCAAGGACACTAGATGAAACATGTTTCTCCAAAGTGGAATTAGGAAAAAGAGTTGGAAGCTGCATATATGATGACATAAAACCTTAGTAAGTGTGAATACTGTACATGAGTTTTTATTATAGAACACGCAATATGATCCCATAAACATAGGACAAGAAAGCTAAGTGTCACAGTGGTCCACAACAGAAAATTTAAGCCCCTTCACATACACAACTAGCTGAAGACCTATATGGCTTTTCTTCTGGGACTGGCTGACGCTCCAGATTTACTGATGTCTTAGCTGAATGTTTAGCTGAAATATACATAATTTTGTCCTAGAAGAAGAGTTTTGATTAATCCATAAAGCTGCTATGATCGCTATTCTAATAATGATCTATGTTCACGGTAAACTTGAGAAGATGCCCCAAACAGTACCCTCTACATATTTTGTACATATTATACGATCCAAGCCAGGACTACAAAATAAAACTATTATACTACTATAACCTATAGTGTAAAAGAATGGCAGGAATATGAATATATACCTCTTCTACAATAGTCTCGGTGGTTTCCATTGATCTTGTCAAAACCATCTCAGTTGTAGTTGAAACTGAATCTCCTGAAGGTGTCTCTGGTATGTGGTTCACATTTCCGTTAGTCAAGGAGTCTGTTCTAGGAGGCTCCATTACATCATCATCACGTCTGCCAATTTCTATATTAGTGGAGTTCCTGTTGAGTTCAGGCAAAATCCAACCCATGTAGTCCAAGTCAGGTCTTCCTTTGTCCACTTCCTTAGTGTTTAGGTGAAGTAAATCTAATTGGGGGCCATTGTAGTCATCTGTGTAGTCGGTCAGATCTTCAAGACTTGGATTTTTTATTAGGGAAGACAGATCTTTAAAGCTGGTCATATCTTCATCTTGGTCACCTTGATCTGTCAATGAATATTCTCGATTGGGTGGGATGTTTTCATACAGTGCATATGGAATAAATCTTGGTGAAGGCCTCAGGACAAAAGTTAGGTAAGACTGCATATGGTCTACTTTTTGGGGTTCACAACTGTCTTTATGTTGACAGTTCACAATATAGCACTGTCTACCCAACATCCAGGAGAGGTCACAACCGGAATGGTTACAACAAGCCATGGTGCAGTCAGACATAGTTCTGGCATTTGGCACTCTCTTTAGGTGTGTCATTTGTAAATTAGGTGATATGGCAGCATTGGAGAGCATGGCACCTTCTCTGCATTGGTCACAAAGATGCCCTGGAAATTAGATAATTTTTTTAAAAATGTGATATCTCAGACAAGTTCAATGTGACAAACAAAAATAGTCTTTTATTTCTACCAAAGTAAAGTTCAAAATGATTTATCGAAAAAAAAATCTATATTTTTAAATAATTTTTTGTATGTAAATGTACGTAGATATTTAAAGGGGTGTTCCCACCTCAAACATTTATGGCATCTTGATAAAATATGCCATAAATTCCCGATTGGATTAGGTCCTACTTCTTGTACTTATTTTGAGAGCAAGACCCTGAAAGTCTCTGTGGAGAATGAAGAGGTCCTCCTCGTACAGTACTCTCTGTTCATTTCAACAGGACTTCCAATGATACATGAACACACCACCAGGCACTACTCAGAACTCCCATAAAACAGATTGGAGAGTGTCACATAAGTGCAACCTATTTGCCAATACTGCACTTTTGAGGGCCACTTCTCAAGATTGACGCTTAGGGCCTTATGTATGAAAACTGTCTAGGTCTAAGACTGTCTTTGTTTCCCATAGCAACCTAACAGAGTTCCCCTTTCATTTTTTCAGAGCACTATATGAAATAAAAGGGGCGCTCTGACTGGTTGTTATGGGCAACAAAGAAAGTCATATACCTAGACAGATTTCATATATGTCCCCCTTAAAGTGGGACCCGTTCCTATCAGACATCTATGGTTAATCCTATTGATATGCCATAGATGTCTCAGGTGTGAACACACATTTACAGGTGGATAGGCTGCCATTTTTGTTGTATTTACCAAATGATCTTTTTTAAATTGATCTACAGAGCTAGGCATCTATTTCATATAAATGTGTGTGATTACATTAATGCATGCTACCAAAATACATTAACTACAAATGAGTATGCATGAGAATATATGATAAGTCAAGTTACTAACTGGATTCATGCACATTGTATACCTGTTCTGTGGGTTGACTCTGGTTTTGCAGCTCAGCCCTGTTCAGTTAATGAGGCTGAACTGTGATACCAGGCATAGTCCATTTACTGTGCTAGACTAGTGCACTTTCTGGAATAGAAGTAGAACATCCTTGCTAACCTCATACAACCCCAGTGTTCTAACACTGATCACTAAAAAAATAAAAACCACGCACCCTGTATTTTTACAACATGCCATTTGCAAGCATAGCCTGTGTTTATTAGCCTAGTACCCTGTTTCCCCGAAAATAAGACACCCCCGGAAATAAGACATAGTGCATATTTAGTTACGGAATTCAGAGTTTGGCTGCTTATACCAATGTTTGTGATGAAATCACTACAGTATATTAATACATGTTGATGTTTTCTTCAACAATAAATGTGAATTCTTGTTCATAGAAATATAAAACATCAGCTAAAAAGAAGTCTTAGCTCGTCTTTAGGAACAAAAATTAATATAAGACGCTGTCTTATTTTCGGGGAAACACGGTATGATACAAATGAGTAAGTATGAGTCTGACTGTGGTTGTATGTATAGAAGACTTTTTCTACTTGTCTTGCTCACCTGCAAATAAAAATCTTCATGGAGTACTACAAATGTGCAGATATGTAACTATTATAGGGGTTGTCCATGTCGTATACAAAATGTACAGTATATTATGCTCCAGGGGCCCCATTAAAAAAAAATAAAATTATACTTACCTACATCTGGCCCCTGGTTCTAGCGCTGGCTCTCCTCAGTCTCCTGTTGACATGCCGTCACATATGAACAGACTCATCCCCGCTGCAGACACTGTTTGGCTGCTGTGGTCACAGGCCTCTACGTACATCGCTGTTTGGAGCTCATCACTTCTGAACAGTGATGGAAATAAAAGGCTCATGACCGCTGCAGCCAATCAGCCTCTGCAGCAGTCTCATGTCTGTTCAGAAGTGACAGCATTTCAACAGAAGACCAGGGAGAGCCAGCGCTAGGGCTTGGGACCAGAGCTAGGTGAGTTAAAAAAATTTTTGTTTATTGGGGCCTTTAGAGCTTATTACTTTTTTTTACTACATGGCAACCTCTTTAACACATAAATTAGGCTCTAATATGATTAACATGACTTACCAGCAATTGTGCACAGCCAGATAAAGAGAGTGTATATACACAAGGTCATGATGCTTGGTGCCATTATTGTGTTTTATTAGTAAACATCTTTTCCTGTGAATTACTCATATTCTGGTTTTGAAACCTGGTAAATAAATATTGAGCAAAAAACAAGTTTTTTAAATTCCAAATGTTTTGGACACTTCATAGTATAGCATACAATGTAAATATATGTTGTACAGACTAGAAAATGAAACCATCCATTGTACAGTTTACTGGCTGTATTCACAGAACTACACAAGCTATTAATAAAGAAAAAAATATGTTACTTAATTTTAGGCTTAAAGTGAACCTGTCATATGATTTGTGCTGACCTCCCAGAGAGCAAGATAAGATAGAGGGTTTATGAGACTAGCAGAATAATTGCTGCAGGACGCCTGGAGAGTGAGAGTCCTGTTTACCCCGCCCACACAAGATGATTGACACACTTCTCTGTATAAACATTGATCAGGGAAAGTTGTCAATCACTTAAGCAGGACTCTCACTGTCTCTTCTAGGAGTCCAGTCAGGGTGTTCTCTGCTTTTTACTTCGGAATGCTGTACCCAGTCACATTAGCTTATACATCACAAAGCTCAGCGTATCTCCGTCTATCACATCCTGCTCTCAGATAGGGTAGTATAAACCACTTGACAGGTTCCCTTTAAATAGCTTTACCCATTTGAAAAAGTTTGCAAACTATTTTAAAGCATAATAATTTCAGTCTCACTAACATTCACCATTTCAGTTTCTGTCAGCTCCACCTAATTGACAGACCAGTGACAGATTATCCTCCAGTGATCCCAGGCTCTGACAGATCTGGGTCCCAAGAATTTGCTCCTAAACTGTTTTACATTTTCTCTTGTGGACCTAAAAAATTCTTATACAACACTGGCTCTCATACACATAAGTAGTTCATTCCATATCTAATAATAAATGTTATAGTAGTATAATGTTGTACCGTGTTAGCCATAGAAAGCAGTAGAAGAGTGAAGAAATCCGGTGATACCTTTAGAGGCTGAGTATATTTGATGGTAAGCTTTTGAGAGTACTAGCTCCCTTCTTCAGACATGAGGTTACACATGAAAATGGAAATTCACAGACTGTGAATAAAGTCTTTGAATTTCAATTATCATGTATAACATTTCTGAAGAGGAGAGATAGTAGTCTCGAAAGCTTACCATCAAATATACTCAGCATCTAAAAGGCTGATTTTCTGCACTCTTCAAGTGTAAGGGTATAATCCCACGACGTATTAGCATGTATTTTGCAACAAAATACGCGTAAAACAATTGTCTCAACACTACTATGGATTGCTATATAAAATACGCGCGGATTCAAATGACACATATTTTACACTTGTATTTTTCACCATGTACTGTTCGCGCATGAAATGATAAAATATAAGAGGCAGAAAATCTGTCTCTGGCACTACATGTCATTTTCATGTTGAAATTACACGCTTGCAAACACGGAATTTCAACAACACAACAAATGCATTTACAGCTCCCACAATAATATGACGCGCCAAAAATAATACGGCGTGTGAACACCCCCTAGTCATAGTAATATGAATGATAATAATTATTCTACCACAACTCCAATCACAGCATATAACAAAGCGAGGAATATAGCATAGTAAAGTCACCTTTGAATTTCGTCCGCTATTTTGGGCATAACATAGTAGGGCATAAAATGTGTTAGCTCTGTTTTTCGAAAAGCTGGGTAACAGCTTTTCCCGAAATCCTCCTAATTATAAAAAGTGGGCATATACCGGTACTGTATATCTACAGTAGTTGGCAGATTTCTCAGGCATGAGGGAAAGCTGTGTGATGATGCTTGTGGGAACTGTAATAGGAACCTTGCCAGTTCTCAGCTTCCCCACAAAGTGATATAATAAAGAGACGGTTGAATAGAATTTGTACAGCTTAACAGAAATAAGCATCCACATAATTACAGATATCTTATTTTCATTTATTATGCTCTTTCAATTTTAAAGGGATGGAAAGTCTTGGACAGACGAGAGAAGTGAACTCCCCAATGCTGGTGTGTCATGTGAAAGGCAATTCAATCTGTAAAAAATTGGCATATATTATACTCAAAAGGGTTTTCCAAGACTTTTAAAAACCTCCCTACCACCTCCCACCGTTCTTACCTCTCCCATCACCACCTTTCCAGCACTGCCATAACTCCAGCCAGTCCCCGATGACATCACGTTCATGGATCACATGACGCTGCAACCAATCACTGGCCTCAGCAGTCACATGCCTGCATGTAGGACATGTGACTGCTGAGGCCAGTGATTGGTTGCAGCGTCATGTGATCCATGAACGTGATGTCGTTTGGAGAGACCTTGCGGGAACACTGTAGTTCTGGCAGTGCTAGAGCGGTGGTGATGGGAGAGGTAAGTATGGGTTTATTTTTTATTTTAGTGCAGTAGGGAAGTTTTGAAAAGCATTGGAATACCCCTTTTAACAAGCCATACATGCATCATATTCATTCTGTCTCAAGCACTGACAGAAAGTATTGTTTCTTGATGCTTGAACATAATCTCATCTAGTTTGTATAGAGAATATTCTCCAATTAAAGTCCTCTTTGCTGAACGTTTGCTCTGACAGTCTTATGTTTGGAAAATCTGAGAAATGGAGCCCTATGTTTGGTATATTCTGTTCCATACAATTCTGGGTATGAAGACGGTGATATCACCTTAGAGTAATATTACAAGGTATACAGCTGTGTGCAGAGGAGGTTCTCCTTTAACAGAAATACTTGACTGATTGTACGGTGTCATTACAGCGGACGATATTGCATACAACTATCAGGAATCATGCCCCATTCTACAAGCAGCACTGCTGGTGCAATGTGTGGCAATGGTTTCCAGAGGTAAACCAGCTCCCATGTGCATGAGCTTGCAGTTTCTGGCCCTCAGCTAATAGACTGAGAGGAGGCAGTGGTTTCTGGCTAGCAGGACGAGAGATTTGCAGCACAAGATGCGTGGTCCTTTGTTTCCTACCTGGATCGCTGACAATGGTGATGAGATGCTGAGGCTTGCCTTAGGATTCAGGCTGCTGCTTGTCAGAGGCTCAGCTGTTTATCTTGTGCCGCCTGATGTCTTCCTCTATCTCTTTTCACAGATGGGTTGGAGGTAAGGGGAGTGGTGGAGGGACAGTTGCTGCAGGGGGTGGAGGTGGGGCTGGTACAGGCAAGGCTCTGTGGATGAGACAAGGAGAGCTGTGATGCCAGTCTGGGTAAAATGATCCTATAGAGGAGGAAGGGATGGTCACTGGTGCTAACAATCACTTCCTCTTATTAGCACAGATTAAAAATATTGCAGAGAATTCCAGAAATCAAGGTCTTTATAAACCACTAAAGAAAACAGTGACATATTTAATGGGATTCTGGGGCTATGGAATGTGTATGGAGTGCTTACATTGGTCATCTACTCTCTGAGGGCGAAAACATCACCCATTAGTCTCAAAACCAAACATTTGTATACTCCCTAAGATAAGCACCCCCAGAGATGGTGCAGGCATCCCCCTTCCTTCTTCATAGGCAGTAATATAAAGAGAAACATCTGATGTATCAAGCACTTCATGTGGCAGCCAGAGCATGGCCGGATTCTTACTAAATATCTGTTCTGTTATTGCCTACTGCCAAAGCCTTGGAGGGGTTGTCTACATATAATTATATATATATATATATCATATATATATATATCATATATATATATATCATATATATATATATCATATATATATCATATATATATATCATATATATATCATATATATATATACACATATATTATATTTATATATATATGCATAATGTGTGTAACTGTATGGCCTAAACAGTCATGTAACCCACCAACCATATGTTACATGCACAATAGTTTAAATACATGCATATTGTGGTATGATTTCCATTATTTTTATATATATATATAGATATATATATATTTATATATATATATATATATATACACACACACATATACATATATGTGTGTGTGTGTATATTATATATATATGTTATATATGTATGTAAATATGTATATATATATATATAATATAATGTGTGTGTGCATATATACATATACACACACACTTATATATACATATTTATATATATATACACACATTATATATATATATATATATATATATATATATATATATATATGTATATGTGTGTGTGTGTGTGTATATATATATATATATGGCTTCCTTCTGGCGACTCGACCATACAGCCCATTTTTCTTCAAGTGCCTCCTTATTGTGCATCTTGAAACAGCCACACCGCTAGTTTTCAGAGAGTCTTGTATTTCAGCTAATGTTATTTGTGGGTTTTTCTTTGCATCCCAAACAATTTTCCTGACAGTTGTGGGTGACATTTTTGTTGATCTACCTGACCGTGATTTGGTTTTTACAGAGCCCCTGATTTTCCATTTGTTAATCACTGTTTGAACACTGCTGAATGACATTATCAATTCTTTGGATATCTTTTTGTATCCCTTTCCTGTTTTATATAGTTCAACTGCCTTTACCCGTAGATCCATTGACAATTCTTTTGCTTTCCCCATGACTCACAATCCAGAACAGTCAGGGGCTGGATGAAAGATGCAAGAGTCTGTCTGGAGCCCAGAAACTCACTCAGCTTTTATGCACACACACACTGATTACAAGCAAAGAGGTCCCAAGTGAGGATGTTACCTTTTGTAGCCATTCAAACTCATATGTGTCAACTTCTGTGCATGTTATCAAAATCACCAGGATATGATAACTTGATCAGGGTCATTTGGATGTTTTTGGTTGTCATTATGATTTAAAAAGCGAAAACACAGTAGTTTGACAATAAATGGCTTCACCCAACCACTAACCATATTGTATGTATATAAGATGTGTGTATGTGCATATATGTATATATAGTGTATACATATATATACACACACATTATATGTCTATATCTATATATATATATATACACATATATAAATATATATATGGGTGTATGTATATATATATATATATATATATATATATATATATATATATATATATATAGTGTGCATATATATACACACAGTGGGGAAAAAAAAGTATTTAGTCAGCCACCAATTGTGCAAGTTCACCCACTTAAAAAGATGAGAGAGGCCTGTAATTGACATCATAAGTAGACCTCAACTATGAGAGATAAAATGAGAAAACAAATCCTGAAAATCACATTGTCTGATTTGGAAAGAATTTATTTGCAAATGATGGTGGATAATAAGTATTTGGTCAATAACAAAAGTTCATCTCAATACTTTGTTATGTATCCTTTGTTGGCAATGACAGAGGTCAAATGTTTTCTGTAAGTCTTCACAAGGTTGGCACACACTGATGTTTTGGGGCTGCCGCTGGGCAACACGGACTTTCAACTCACTCCAAAGGTTTTCTATGGGGTTGAGATCTGGAGACTGGCTAGGCCACTCCAGGACCTTGAAAAACAGGAAATCATACCACTTTCTAATATACATGTATTTAAACTTTTGTGCATGTAACATATGTTTGGTGGGTTTACATGACTGTTCAGGCCATATAGTTACCTCCATGGAAGCCATTACTATGGATCGCAAAGTGGCATACAGGGGCCTACTGCACTGGTATAAGAAAATTTTTGATACATTTACATTAGAAAATTATATGATTCCCTATTATATACTGTACATAATAAAGCGGACAATCCCTTTCATAGGGCCACAGACAGAGAGACCAGCTACCATGGCAATTCAAGCCACAGGAAAGCAATGTACATGATCACTCCTAGAGATAGCATTTGGAAAGATGCATGGCGGTCTCATGACTATCATGCTAGCTTTACCTTTGTTCTGTGACTGCCCACTCACGAAGACTCTATTGAAGAAAAGAACTAAGTTCACAAAATGTTCATTCTTTTAAGTGGATCCTCATCAGATCCCACTCAGGGAGGAGTGACGCAGGTTAGCTTTATATAAATGGGGCTAACCCGAATCCACATCAAAGGCGAAAACCGCCGCTGTAAGGTAAAACTCTGCAGAAATATGAGGCATCGCCTTGGACTTCTCTCAAGGGTTACACGTCAGATTATTCTGATAAGAAAGTCCAATGTGTAAATTTACCCTTAGGAGGACATTTTGAGTTGCTGCAATGGCATGCCTTGCTTCTAGTCTGCTTTCCCTCCAGTGACTGTCTCCAGCTTTGGGCAGCTCGTCTTGAACACAGTGTCTCCATGTGCAACCAGCCTCTCATGCCTCACAGTAACTCGTGTTCTGTACTTTGCTTCCATTGCTCCCTCTGTCCTTTCTCAATAAAAAAGGCACTTATTGCGGCCATCTTACATCCCCCATGGCCAGAAAGTGTACATTTATTTTATGGTTAAAGTACAATGGAGTCAGACAATCACAAGAATTGCAGAAAAAATAGATTAATCTTAAAAAGATTTTCAAATATTTCTGTGAAAACAAAACGGGGAAAAATAATTTAGAGAAGACGAAAGGAGTTTAAAGTATGACTGGAGATGTAGATAAACAAATTAATGGTGAAAGTTGAGGGAAGAGTCAAGAGGAGAGAGAGAAGAAATAGGAGAAAAGAAAACTGTAAATTTAGGACTAGTTCTAAATTGAGCAACCCAAAACTTCTGTTAATTAATTTTTTTAATTACATAGTGTTGTGCCCAAGACACCCTACAATCAATATTAATTACACTTTTTGCATCCAAAATAAACTATTTATATTATTAGTCAATTTTTCTGTTGATTAATCTGTTTGGAGCAAGAAGAAAATATGAAAAATATAAAAAGAAAAAACAAAAATGAATATGACTTATACAGTCAATTTTTCTGTTAATCCATTTTGCATTCAGAATAACCAACAATATATATTAAATCAGTGCACTGAGTTGGGCTCAGTTCTAACGTTAACAACCCACAATTCATCCTAATTATAAAGCAGTCTTCTTGTCTACTAATTAAGTGAATATAGCCTAGTTCAATGATCAATAACCCAAAACTAATTCTGGTTAGTTCAGATGCTTAGTGCCCAATTCTAATTTGAACAACTCACAATTTATATTACATCTCAAAACTAAAACCAAAAATTCAATTTTATATCCAGTAACTGAATTAATGATAAAAAAGGCATCATGCTAGTAACCCGCAAAACATTATGAATCTATTATTTTTAAAGGTTGAATAGTGCAAAGACATCAGAAAGAGGCACGTGTTTAGTCAGAGTAATGGTTAAGGCAGGGGTCCTCAAACTACGGCCCACAGGCCGCATGCGGCCCGCCGAGGACTTTTATCCGGCCCGCCGCCGCCATCCACCACCAATGTTGAGGTGATGTGCAGTAAGGCACCGGCGGTGGCGGCAGCGGCACAGCCGCTGTACACAAAGACCCTGCTAAAATCACTAGCTAAGCTGGCCCCTGTAAGTAAGTGACGGAGGGCGGACACTCGTCACCCATACCATGGGAGGTGCCGTGGGCGGTGACGTGAGGACCATCGCGAGCAGCGCAACGTTAGGTGCCAGTTTATGTGGAATGGTGTGGGGGCGGGCACTCTGCAGAGGACGGGAGGTGCCTGAGGGCGGACACTTACACCTGTGAGTGAGCGGTGGAGTGTCCGCCCTCCGTCACTCACTCACAGGCTCCTCCCATAGATTGTAAGTGTCCGCACCTCCCGTCCTCTGCAGAGAGCCCGCACCCACCCCCCACACAGCGTTCCCGCCACAGGAGAGGCAAAGCCTCCTTCTCCGAATGTCAGGGCAGGAGCCCCCCTCCCCTTATGAGGCAGGGCAGGAGCCCCCATCCACCTGCTGCATCATGGCAAGAGCCCCCTTATGAGCCAGGGCAGGAGCCCCCATCCACCTACTGCATCAGGGCAAGAGCCCCCTTATGAGCCAGAGCAGAAGCCCCCCACCCACCTGCTGCATCAGGGCAAGAGCCCCCTTATGAGCCGGGGCAGGAGCCCCACCCACCTGCTGCATCAGGGCAAGACCCCCCTTTTATGAGCCAGGGCAGAAGCCCCCCACCCACCTGCTGCATCAGGGCAAGAGCCCCCTTATGAGACAGGGCAGGAGCCCCCACCCACCTGCTTCATCAGGCAAGAGCCCCCTTATGAGCCAGGGCAGAAGCCCCCCACCCACCTGCTGCATCAGGGCAAGAGCCCCCTTATGAGCCAGGGAAGGTGCCCCCCCCCCCCCCAGCTGCTGCATCAGGGCAAGAGCCCCCTTATGAGGCAGGGCAGAAGCCCCCCACCACCTGCTGCATCAGGGCAAAACCCCTCTTATGAGTCAGGGCAGGAGCCCCCCCCCCCAGCTGGGACAGGGCAAAACCCCTTGTGAGGCAGGGCAGGAGCCCCCCCCCGCTGTGTCAGGGCAGGAGCCCCCTATTGTGGCAGGGCAGGAGCCCCCCCAGCTGTGTCAGGGCAGGAGCCCCCTTGTGTGGCAGGGCAGAGGCCCCCCCCCACCTCCCTGCTTCAGGGCAAGAGCCCCCTTGCTGAGTCAGGGAAGGAGCCCCCCCCAGCTGTGTCAGGGCAGGAGCCCCCTTATGAGGGAGGCAGAAGCCCCCCACCCATGCTGTCAGGGCAGAGACCCCTCCTAGTCAAATGAGCCAGGGCAGGTCGCCACCCCCCCTAGAATGTGTCAAGTGCCCTAGTCCCCCCTTGATGGGGCAAGGGCAGTAGAGCCCACCCTGTGTCAGGCGGGAGCCCCCGCCTGCTGTGTCAGGGCGGGCCCCCCCCAGCTGTGTCAGGGCAGGAGCCCCTTGTGAGGTGAGGCCGTAGCCCCCCGCCCTGAGTGTCAGGGCAGGAGCCCCCCGCCGAGTGCCGATCCGGAAAGCCATGAGACAGGAGCCTATTTGGGTGGGACAGAGTAACCACTTTTTTAGAACCCCTATAATTATTATGGATTGTAATGTGCTTTCCTAGTCCCTGTTCCTTGCTTAGCTTTTCAGGTGTCTGGAAAGCTGGTGAAACGTTAGTAGAGCTCACAAGTCGGACACATTTGTTATAGATTCCACAGTTTTCCCAGATGACAAGTTTGTCTCGTCTGCAGGTGATCTATTCCTGGCACCCATCCCTGATTATTGCTCAGAAGACTTGTCATCTGGGAGAGCTGGAATCTATAACAAATGTGGTCAGCAATGGGAATTCTACAAATGTTGTCATGGTGACTGACCAGCAACGCTGTATACACCGATACAAATCCCCTGTGGGTAAAAGTGAAAAGTTAAAAAACAAAACAAAAAGTGAAACACGAAAAATAAAATAAAAAACACGTACACTGCCCTTTTCCCCTTTACAAATGCCCATTGCCCAAAAAAGATTTAAAAAACAATTTATGCATGTTTGGTATCGCCGCGTGTGTAACAATCTGCTCTATAAATCTGTCATGTTATTTAACCCGCACGATGAACGGCGTAAAAAAAGTCACAGAATTGTGATTTTTGTTCATCCCTCAGCACGTAAAATGGATTAAAAAGCAATCAAAAAGCCATATAAATGCCAAGTGACACCAAGTAAAATGTCGGGTCATCCCGCAAAAAAAAAAAGTCCTTACACAGCTCTGTATACAGAAAAATAAAAATGTTATGACTATCAGAAGACAGCAATGCATAAATATTATTTTACACAATAAAATTAATTAATTAAAGTGCTTCAACATGAAAAACTATATAAATTGGGTATCGCCGTAATCGCATCGACCCACAAAGTAAAAATTTTTTAAAAACTATATTCCGGCCCTCCAATGGTCTGAGGGACCGTGAACTGGCCCCCGGTCTAAAAAGTTTGAGGACCCCTGGGTTAAGGCATAAAGACAAGCACAGTTGGCTACGTGGGGTGCAAAGAATGTATGTTTTAAAAAAAAAATAAAAAAAAATTCTAGGCCTTTAAATCTGCGGGACTATATCTATGTATGGAGCTAATGTGGGTCTAGTTAGATACAATTTGTGGCTCAAACTCGTGAGAGAAAAAGTAAATTTACGCCATGTAATTGTAGTTTTGACAGAAAAAGACAGATTTGCCAAATTACTATGGAGCAATCTCTGAAGCATCCATGAACATAATCAATCTCCCTAACATTGTTCTTACTCCCGCACAGATTCAAGTAATTCTAAGCAGTAGGGAGTTTTCCAAAAATACTGTTGTGACACTGTTGAAATCAGCACGATAAAATAACTTAAGGCTGTGTATGGATGCGTTCACACGGCAATGACAAAATACCAGTCAGATTATCCGACCGGTATTTTGCCGTTTTTTGGGATGGAAAAGTGAACGGCTTCTGTCAGCGGTTTGCGGATTCAGCCATCCCCCATTCACATTGAATTGTTCATGTTCTGCCTGAAAACTGGTTGGAAGAATAAACATGTTCTAAGTTTTTCGTTACTCCGGCAGTGTAAAAAAACTTCCGGAAGAAGATCCATGCAGTGTGAACTAATGCAGGGATTTTCTATTTAAATCTATGTAAAAGATTGACAGTCGGTCTCAAATCTGAAAACGGTCTGTAAATCCAACTGAAAACCCTGCCATGGGATGGGAACTTGAACTCCCATAAACACAAAACAGCCAAGAATTGCTGTTTCCAGGGGGTTTCAGTTGACAGAAGTTGGTAATTTAATGTGTATTTAGCATTTTTTGGAGAGTATTAGTTATAACCCTGCCTTTTCCAAACATCGCAGATAAACTTTCCAAGATGTAAGACTATGAGGGATTAAAACACCCCAGCTTTAATGAATGGCTTGATTCAACAAAACTTTTAAAATATTTTGCTCTAATGTATGATGCTTTTAAAAAAACTAACGTCTATACAAATTGCAAATGGAGATTCGGGCTAATTTGTTTTATAAAATGTTTCCAAGTATCTATCGTCTTTCATAAAAGTAAAAATCTTTGTGATAACATGTTAGACAGGAGATAAAATGAGCAACTTGTTCACAGAAACCATACAGGATCGAAATGTGTAAGCGTTACAGTAATACATTCATTTATATTTAATATGTTATAATCCGAATTTTTACTTGTATGGAAGATGCTGGATACTTGGAATTGTTCAAGAGGTATTGTGTGCCACAAAGCCAATGGTAGTGATCCAAACCTCTACACAGTCTGGACTATTAGGCCTCGTTCACACGGCTTATTTCAGAACGTATTTACAACGGATTTCCGATGTAAATACGTTCTGAAATCAGTTGAAAATCAGTTGCAAATACGTGCCACTAAGTGTGGCACGTATTTGTAACTGATTTCCCGACGGATTCACCATCTACAATCATTGTAGGTGGTGAATCCGTCCGGAAATAAATGACATGTGAATTGTTTTTTCCGTCCGGATTGCCGTCGTCAATCCGCGGCGGCAATCCGGAACGGAACTACGCGTCGTGTGAACGACGAGCCGTATTTTCTATTGAAATCAATAGAAAATAGGCTGTGACTTATTTCGGACGGATTTGCCGACGGATTGACGATCGTCAATCCGTCGGCAAATACGCGGCAAAATAAGCCGTGTGAACGAGGCCTTAGAATGCAGCCATATATGGGTGAGCCTTATGAACTTTGATATGTCTATGTTTGTTTTTTTGGTTGGGAATCTGGAGGAGTGAGTGCATCAGTCTTAGCTGTGTACTCCTCCCACCTGGGTGCATGAGGTCCTTATAATCATGTGAATGGAGCTCAGCCCTGAATGTATTTTGCCCCACAGAGAGGCAATTGATTGGCTAATGATGCAGTAGGTGGGCATCTGCCTCTTGATCAAACTATACACAAAAAGCATTTACTTTGTGCATGTATTAAGCGTAGCAGTAACAAAATTTTAATATTCCATTACGTCAATGCTGTATTTGGCATTTGAGAATGTAATAAACTATCCATCCTTTCTGTGCGTGTGCTACACCTTGTAACTTTGAAGAATCTTATATTTACAAGGCTGTTTGCATAGTTACTTGATTTGACAAATTAATAAAGCAATCTCTTCCCATAGTACTCATGATAGAAGACAAACTCCGTGAAATAACCAATGCTTATTCAAAGATGGATTCTAAAAGCGTTCCACAACTTTTAAATGATAGATATAAAAAAGTCACAATTTTTGACCGGCCTTGCCAACAGTTCAGAAACCTAATGCTTTTGCATTGGAGTATCACAATGTTCAGCTTGTCCTGATAAATCTGAGATGCTAAAATACAATTCATGGGGACACCCAAACAAATTCGCCTGACTGTTTTCTTCAAGGCCTGCTGAGGACCTGAGAGAGGTGTTATCAGCAGGACCTGATAAGTGTAAAGAATTTGCCTTCTCCTGTGCAGAAAGATTAACCCATATACCATCCCCAGTTACAAAGGAAAATAAAAAATAATCAAAATTCCCTCCAAAGTCTTTTCTGACTGTATGAGGGACACATAGGGGGGAGGAAAGGAAAATGTGACTGGTCAGTAAGGGGAGTAAATAGCCCATTCAGAAGCCATACTTTGCACTTTGAGTGGTCATCCTTACGAATTATCCAGAGTCACTTCACTTACCAAATAACTTGACCTAATAAAATGTGAGTGAAATTATACCCCTAAGCCAAAGTAAGAGGATTAAGTTATTTAATTTCTTTCTTTTAAGACTGAAGAACTGTTTGTAATTTCCAAAGAGGCGTCTGAGGAATGTTGGCACACCTCTAAACCACCTGTATAAAAACTTGTGTCTGTGAATCAAAATAAAGAAATTTGCATCTGAATCAACATGAAGTCAGGTGTCATTTTTTGACATAATGCTCATGTCTTTCTGATATGAATTTGGAAACTGGCATGAGGACTTAGTTGTGCGCATAGGGCGACAACAAAAACAAAGAAAATGACAGATTTTGATTAGTGATAATAATCAATGTTTTCCCAACAATTTTGCAGTCCCTGTGTGTATAACCAGACCATCTATTTTTATGGGCAAGCCCTTAAATATGGCCCTAACCGAACCATTGGCAAGTACAATATTTAGTGAAAAGCTGTAGTTGGTGAGATATGGAGTGTAAAGCCCTCCCCCTGTATCTAATCAACCACAGCTTTACATCATCTAGTGTACTTGCCAAAGGTTAGGGCCATATTTGAGGGCTTGGCAATAAAAATAGATGGTCTGGTTATGCACACAGGGACTGTAGTAAGGATTGCACGAAGTGTGTGCATGCAAAAATAAAACAAAAGAACACCTAAACGGAGGTACTGGTTGCAAAAAAGTTTAAAGAGGTTGTCTCACTTTAGACAACCTAGCGATATGCCATCATTGTCCGATTAGTGCAGATCCTATCTTGGGGACCCGGACCTATCTCCCAAACGAGCCCTAAAACCTCTCCGTTCTGAATGCTTAGGTTGTAGGGACTCTTCCATAGACTTGAATGGGAGTTTTGAGTTTAGCCAAGTGGTGCCGCATGGTTGTAATGGGAACTGCCATTCAAGTCTATGGGAGAGTCCCGACCACCTACCCGTTCAAAACTGTAAAGTTTTTTTTTTTTTTTTTTGTTAACTGTATTTTTATTGAAGAATTTTTTTTTTTATATAAGCATCAGGAACACATCGCATTGATGCGAACAGCAATATGGACAATAACGACATTCATTGCCATATCTCAGAACTGAGACGTTTTGAGGCTCGTTTAGGAGATAGGTCAGGGTCCCACCTCTGGGACCTTGACCTATAAGACAATGATGGCATATGCTAGTGATATGACATCATTGTCTGAAGCGAGACAACACTTTTAAGTAAATTACCAGGGCTTCCATGTCAAGGCAACCATTTTACTGTCTGAATCGAGATGACGCAGTAGTCACTATATTTACTATTTTGCCATAGGCAAACTTAAACTCTATCAGTTCTCAATCTATAAAACACTAAAACGTAACTTTTATTATGTATAACACTTAACCTCTATACACACTATTTAAAAACCTGATTTCTAACCTCTCAATTTATCCCTTTCTACTTCTGAAGGCATAACTCCTTTTCTATTATCAAGTCTGGTGGAACAACACCTATTAACAGGAGAACCTTATATATACAGTAATTTACTAACTGCAGTAAGGGATTCCAAGCATCCTACTTGGGCAGTCATACTAATCTGATGGACATAAAACATATAAGGTTTCCTTGTGATACCCTCTGCAGCAGGTGACACTGTAGACAGAGGTGAGAAATCACAAATTAAAATGTCATGCCTGACCTTCCAAACATGTTTCACCAGCTAAACTGGCTTCATCAGGGGTTAGAGGTCCGGTCCCATGTGGTCTAAGCTCATTTCCTTTTATATCATGTTAGGTACACACCCTATTCAGGTGCTCACCAATTAGCCACCAGAGAATCAACAAAACCCATTCCCCCATTTTACTCTCCTACATGCATACTGTTACTATGTACTGCTGTTGCTGCTGCTGCATTCTTATAAACAACATTCCTCAGACAAGTTCACCATCTCCATAGCAGGCTTGCGCCCTATCTTACCATGCCGCCCGCATACTGTATCAATGGAGATATCTGCCCTGACTGATGGACTTCCGTCCAATTTCTCTCATATTATTGCGTCTGCATGGCTCACCTAGAACGGACTAAGCAGAATAGGTGTTACATTTTACAGCACACTACAAAGCTTTTTTCACTTCCCATGAACCCTTTTTTCCTCCTCTATGTCTAATATGCATATTCATTGGGAATACATACTCCATAGTACTGTACACTATTGTCTTAGTCTCTTCCCATAAACCTCTCCTCCTGTGTATCTAAAATACATATTCATTTTAATAAAGCTACAGGCCCTATGGTTAGCCCGCCCCCTCTCCCGCAACTTCACCTCCCACCTTCCCCATTAAATATTCTCTCTTACAGGTCATGGCTAGTTACCCAATTCATTATTTTAAACAATGGAGTATGCAGAAATGTTAGTACATTCATGCTCTATTGTATTTGCATACATTGTTTTTTTGTTTTGTTTTTTTTTATTTATTAATTTTTTTAATTAAAACAATTTTTATTGACATTGTCTTCAGTACATACAAAATCGTTACATTAGGTACAATAGCACGTCAATTTTTTAAAGCCATAATAACATTAGACAACAAAACAATAATGTTACCCCTCCCCCCCAACCGTAGCTACAGTTGTCTCTCATCCAAAAGTTAATAAGAAATAAGTGTCTGCAATACACAGCATGCACAAATGATACTTTCTGTCTCCGGCCGCCTCAACACGGATTCTTTGCAATAAACCCCGTCACTATGAGTATCCGTCATTCCACCCTGAAGGGAACCCAGATCATCTGCTAACTCCCTGTACATATACCAAGTAGTATCTTTAAAGTGTGACATATGCTCTTTTATCTCCTGCTCAGTAAGGAAATTCTCAATAAATATTCTCCATTTCTTGAAGAAATTCTTGGTATGAGCCTCTTTATTATACTCTACCTCCCTCCTTTCCATGAGGAGAAAATGTTTGAGCTGTGTGATAACCATCTCAGTAGTAGGAAGTTCCAGTTTAAGCCAAAGAGTCAGAAGACATCTTTTCGCTACAAAAAAAAAGATGTGAACCAGCAGGGGGGCAGCTGCCCTTTCAGGATTTATGTGGAATAACATAAGATAGGGCGATAGTTCTAAGTGTAAATGTAGGCGTGTATTTAACAATGTTCTCACCCGTTCCCAGAATTCCTGTGTTTTTGGATAAGACCAAATACCATGGAACAGATCTGTTTTGCCCTGGGAGCATTGAGGACAAGCCACCAGCCTGTCAGGGGAGTTCGGGTGTGGGGGTATATCAAAACCATAGATGGCAATGTGCATTAATTAAAATATGGGATTCCCTCCAGGACTCACAAGGTATAATTTTCCTTACCAACTCCCACCCCTCCAATATTTTAACTGGTAAGTCTTCATCCTCCAGCTTCTGTGCCCATCGAGTGAATAAGCCCTGGTTTTGAGAATGATGTTCTCTGAGGATCTTATATATCAGAGGGGTGAGCTTTTACGCGGGGATACCTATCAGAACATCAAATCTTTTTCTGTCTAAAACTCTTGCGTGTAATTTCTTAAATGTTTTTGAAGAAAACTATTCACCTTGCAAACCCCAAAAAAACCAGTTTCTGGGCAATGCAAATATTTCTCTTTCATTTCTAGGGGAGTTAGAACCTACTTCAGAAGCATGGAACAAATGTTTGGACGTGCCGTATCCCTCTTCCTGACCAGTCCTAAATTCCACATTTTCCTGCCCTTGTGGGAACTCAGGGTGATTCCAAATTTTGCATGTATTTTGAACACAGGAATGGAAGCCCCATCAATTTCCTTACTGCCTTCCACGTAGCTACCGTGTCCTTAATAAGTATAGATTTCCGAAGATGTTTAGGTAAACATGAAAATTTCGTGTGTAAAAGGCTATTCAAACTCCAAGGAGAGGCCAAATTCATTTCTACATCTAGATTTGAAAAAAGTTTGAATTCTGGATCCATCTACAGCGTAAACGCAGAATACAAGAGAGATTTTATGTCCTAAAAACCGGGGAGTCCTAGTCCACCCCTATCCCTTGGGAGCATAAGAGTACTTCTTGCTATTCGATGTCGTTTATGGGCCCAGATAAAGGAAGTAAAAATCTGATTTACTTTCCTGACATCTGAATGCTTTAATAGTAGGGGTATGGTCTGCATAGGATAGAGCAGTTTAGGGAAACTTACCATTTTTACCAGGTTAACCCTGCCCATCAAGGAGAGGGGTAAGTTATTCCATTTCTTCAATTCAGACTCTATTTTATGCAGGATAGGGGCATAATTCAATTTATATACAGATTCCGAATATTTCCCGATATGTATCCCCAGGTACTTTATACTTTCTCTGGCAATCCGTACCGGGAACTGACGCTTCCCGATTAATCGCGGCAAGGCGCCTTTAGGGGAGACATCTAATATGTCACTCTTAGATATGTTAACTTTGAGTCCCGAGAATCTCCCGAATTTCTCCAGCATGCTAAATATGGATCCCACCTCTGACACCGGATCTGACATAAACATGAGAATATCATCTGCGAATAGGATCGTCTTAAGGGTCTGATTTCCAATCTTAATCCCCAGAATAGATTTTTCCTGCTCAATTGCCCGTATCAGAGGCTCTATAGAAAGGTTGAATAAGAGAGGGGATAATGGACATCCCTGTCGGGTACCTTTCTGAAGCTCGAAAGCCGGCGATAGGAATCCTGGAGTGTAAATTCTTGCCTTTGGGGATCTATACAGAGACTTCAAAAATACCATAAAGTCCCCTGAAAATCCCATAGAAGCAAGAACCTTATACAACCATTCCCAAGAGACATTATCAAACGCTTTTTCTGCGTCTATAGTCATGATCGCTGGGGAGTGGTGTGTTTGTGGATTAATTTTTATCTCATCTAATACTGTAAGAACTCTGCGGATATTTGTGACTGCTGATCTACCCTGCACAAATCCAACCTGCATAGGGATATGATTTTTTGGGTAGTTTTTTTAGCTACCCTGTCCGCCATAATTTTCGCAATCAACTTTAGGTCCACATTAATAAAGGGAAATAGGCCTATAAGAGGCCGCCTCAGACAGGTCTTTATCGGGTTTCGGAAGGAGTTTTGATATAAGCTGTGTTCATAAGACGGGGATGATGCCTCCCTATAAATACCCATTAAATAAGTTTAATAAGTCAGGGGCTATCTGGCCTTGCAAAATTTTGTAGAATTCTCCGGTCAGACCATCAGGTCCCGGGGCTTTATTATTTTTCAAATTCTTGAATGCGTTGACCAGTTCTGCTAGCTCGATTGGAGAGTTAAGGTGGCCTTGTCCTCGCAACAGCGATGGTAACTGCAGGTGCTGCAGAACAGAATCAGCATCTGGATCAATATTCCTGTCTTTGGTGTATAGATTCTATAGAAACCCGAAAGATCTTATTGATCTCTCTAGGTGATGATTAGTGTGTTCCTGCAGTATCCCTCAATGGAGCTTGATGTCCCTGACCCCTAGGTCCCTAGGCAAGTCTAGCGAGCAATTTGCCACATTTATTCCCATACTTGAATAACTTAGCTTCCATGACCGAAAATTTCATCCTCTCTTTCATTCCCACCAATGTTCATATTGCCTCTTAGCGTCTTGCCATGCCTGTTTAGATATTGAGTCTCGTTTTTCCAAAAAAAACCGTAACTTCTCCCTTAGAAGTAGGCTAAATTTGTCTAATCCCTGTCGTATTTCCTTCTTAATGTCACGACATGGGAAATCAAAGGGCCCCCGCAGTACTTGCCTTAGCCGGGTGTCCCATGAAAGTTTGGTCTATCTGAGTGCTCAGCTTTTAGTGATTAAAATCTACCCACCCAGTTCTGAAGAAAGAATATGAAAATCAGCGTTCTCTGCTAAATAAGTCGGGAAGCGCCAAATTGCATCTGACATAACATCATTGAGTGACAAAATTATTGGGGCATGATTCGAAATTACCATTTCTCCAATTTGTGCCTCCTGTATCCTAGCTTTTAATGATTGGGAGACCAAGCAGTAATCAATTCGGGACCAGGAGTCATGCACCGGAGAGAAGAAGGTAAACTCACGACCCTCCGGATGCAAACTTCTCCATGTATCAACGAGCTCCGTTTTTTCTAAAAATCGGGCTAGAAGAGATGATTCTTTCCCTCTGGTTGCTTTTGTTTCCTTAGATCTCCTCCTGTCCTCCAGGTTGTTTAGAACTACATTGAAATCTCCCCCCACAATCTTCAGTAAGGCAGTGTCAGTCATAAGCGTAGTAGATAATTTGTTCAGAAAATATATATATTATAGACATGAATGGTCTCCAATTCGTTAGGGCCAACCTATGCTCTCTACCCTCAGTGTCTCTACTGTGATCCAGAATCTGGTATTGTAGGTTTTTGTGTATCAACATTATGACCCCTGCCTTGGAGTTTTTGGCAGGAGAGCTGAAGACTTCACCAACCCACAACTTTTTCATTCTAGGAAAGTGGGATTCCTCCAGGTGCTTTCCTGAAGCAATGCGTCGTCCGCTTTTAGACGTTTCAAATGTCTGAGAATCATCATTCGCTTCTGAGGCGACCGGAGCCCCTTCACATTCCATGAAATAACTCGCATATTGCAATATGGATTGCAGAAGTGCCTGTCTGTAGCTTCACCCCCAAATTAACCCCCAACAACAAAACCAAATACCATGCACATCCTAACCCGGAAACAGGTAAAAATCCATCTCCTAAGAACATAGTGCTATAGGACTTCCTTCTTCCCACTCTACTGAAGTCATAGCTAGACTTTTCTGATATCATCTATCTCCAACAACAGCAGCAGCGGGACCCCGCGCCCTATGTCCCCGTTTGTAATCTTTTTGCAGGGCCCCCTGCATGTACTCCCACACACTCTCAAAAAATTAAGTCGCTTTTTAAGCCGCATTTAATATAAGAACAAAATTAACTTAAAGATAAGGTTAATAAAGATACATGTTTACATATAAAACTAAAAAACAGATAACTTTTTAATAGCCTAGTGTAATATACTTGCTAAGGTCTCTGAGCTTGCTCATCTCTCATTTACCACCTTATGACATGAACAGTAATGGTAAAGTCTCAGGTTACCGGGAGTTAGGTTCAGTTTAGGTCTCTTTTTTCTCCCGCTGGTAATGATGAAGTTTGATGCCTGAACTACCGACTTGACGTTGCCCATCTGCCAAAGTTATTGGAAGATCAAGCCCTTTCACTGCAGAATGGGGATCCTGGAATAAAAGAGGAGGACCATCCGCTTGGGAAAACTTTCAAGGTAAAACAGGGTATAGGAGAGCGAATTTTTTTTTGTGCCTTGTGTAACTCTGAACAAATTGCAGAAAACGCTCTTCGTCGACGGATACCTCTGCAGAGAAGCAGCAAATAGCAAAATCCTAAAACCCGTGTAATTCAATGCCTGAACTCTTTGCCCTATATGCTGTCAGGAAATTTCTGCCTTGTCAGAGTAGTCCAGGTAATTGCAGATGGCTGTTTTGGGCCTATTGCTGGATTTTGTCTCTGTCCTTTCCTTCCTCTTTTCAGGTCCTAGCCTGTGTTTCTCTCCCCCACCTTGCATTTTCGGAGAATGCCTAGGTAAATTTTGGTATTTCATTTTCGCATAGGTTGAACAGAGCCGCAGTGGAAAGAGATTCCCGGGACGCCAACTAGCTTTAGGTTTGCTCCTTCTCGATCTGTTTTTCCCCGGTCGTCAACTTCTCCACATAATCTCTTGTATCTTTGGCCATTTCCTGCAGTTGGAACTGGGAGATCTTCCCCATCCTTTTCATTATTAAGGACTCTTTCTTCATCCTCTGTCAGCCTTTCATCATGTTTGTGCCACAGTCTCTTGCAACTCCCTTAAAGTTGTGCTAAAGGTGCTGGCAGGATGCCTGGAGATCTGGAGGATAACTTCGCCACTTCTAGCGCTACTTGCTTTAAACTCGGAAGTAGTGTAGCGGGGGGTTGCTGGGGCCCCAGGCTCAACTGGCATAATTTTTGAAGATTCCAAGGAGTGTGGGGCAAGGTGTCAAAATTTCCACTTGATCACCGGGGGGGCGCTGTTTTTAACCTTTCTGGTTTTTAAATGCACTCCGGTTTTAGTAGCCATCTTGACCAATATTTGTCCACTAAATATGAAATGCAGAAACTGACCAAGCGACAACAGATTGAAGGATGAATGGAAGTAAAGAGCCAAAAATATTTATCTGAAACACACTGCACAGAGTAGATTGTCCTTTGGTGTGTATAAAGTTGAGATGCAAACCCCTGTTACATGTTATAGCTAAATTTAAACCCCTTTCACTGTACTGGCCATCTAAGAGCAAAGCATCTGCAGGTTTATGCATTCAAAGGGAAACTTGGGAGGCTTTTAAATTTATTGAATGCGGGGTTACTGCTGAGAGGTGTAAAAATTTCTCCCCGAGGTTTCAGGTAAGGTTGATGGGAGTGTTCTTACTCAGGGGTAGTGAGCCCAGTGGTCTAATTATGAGCTCATCAGTACAGCACATAATGGGCTTTACAGCCACGTATTTATTGTCTCCCAGAGCATAGGGAGCCAGGAATGTGCCAGCTGGGATAGATTGGACAATAAGAATGTCACTGCTGCTTGCCTCCCCTCCCAGGATCAGCATCAGCTCTTAGTCTGTGCCTTTTGCCTCTGAGCTGCTTCTAATGTGGCGGATGCCACGTGCGCGCCCGGCACTTCACCGCCTCTGAGCCGCACTCCTCCGTGCTCGAGCGTTTTTCTCCGCCTCCCCCCTGCTGCCGCTTTGCTCACCACCTCCTCCGGTGTCCTCAGGAAGGCTTCACATGCCTGGGGACCCACTCTGGCCGCTCCGTTACAGCGCCAGAAACCGGAAGTCACATTGTATTTAAAGTTAGCACAAAATCTATGCAGTGAGCAGAAACAATAAATGTATACATAAATAGATGGTAATCTACTCCCGAGCTGTGTCTCGTCATAGCAACGTAAGTGTATATATTTTATGATTCAGTTGCTTACAAACTCTTCATGCACAGAAACCATATACATATATCCCAATTTGTTAAATACAAACTGTGGCCTCATGTGATCAATACCTATCATCACTGCAAAACACTTAGAAAGTGAGGGACAAGGTGGGGGCAGAGGAAGCAGGAGGAGATAGGAGAGGAAAAAAAAAAAAAACCCTATGTGACCTCTGGTGCTCCTATAGTCATATATTCAACTGTGCTATGTACCACTGACCGTACTTAATCACATATATTATGTTTCTTCAAAAATTATATAGGGAATCTACAGGATTAAATAAATGCTGAAAATGAAAAGCCTTCATTTAGGCCATTGGGGTTCAATGTATTGAGTCTGTATATCCATCTTGCCTCTTCCTGCAACAAAACTACATCCAGATCGCCCTTTCTTTCCCCTAGCTTTTTCACACAGATGCCCCAAAATTTTAGCACCTCTATTTCACCATTATGTACTTCCGAAATGTGTCTCGCTAGGGGGTATCACCTCTACTTCGAATAGTACTCAGATGTTTCGAGATCCGACGACAAAACTTCTGTATGGTTTTTCCCACATAGATCTTGGGCAGGTACACATACCCCATAAATCACCCCTCTGGTTTTAAAAGTTGATAAAATTGTTTTATCTCAAATCGTCCTTATCAATGGTATTAACAAATTCTTAGTTTTCCATATAAATGGACAGAATGAACAGTTTGCCCCAGGGGTATGAGCCTACCACCGGGGGACTGTAACCATGTTTTTTTGCCATCTCCCCCAAAATGACTATGCACAAATTCATCCCTTAGATTTTTTCTTCCATATGTGACACAGGATATGTAGGAATCACCTCAAGAAAAACTGGATCTGCTTTCAGAATGTGCCAAAGTCTTCTGTAAAAGCTCTCATTTCATTGGCCTATCATCAAAAAGGGACCTAAAACAACGAATTAAATCAGTTTTTTCCTTCTTTTGTTTACGGATTAATAAATGTCCTCTGTCACTGGTCAAAGCCCTGTTAAACGCCTTCCTCAAACATTTTTTAGGGTAACCTCTTGCCTGAAAACGTGTATTCAACTTTATACATTCTTCATTGAAAGCCTCTAAAGTAGAGCAATTCCTACGAGCCCTAAGAAATTGGCCTATGACGCAGTAGTCAGTCACAGTACTAAACTTTATGTATGGGGTTAGGTTTAATCCCTTGTTAGTATGGGCCAAGGGTGCACAACATTTGGCCCCCAGTGCACCTCTGTGTGACCCCTAGCCATCAAAAATGTTGTGCATCCCTGTTACAGGCCAAACAACCTGAATCATACTTTGTGTTTATCTGGGTATGTAGTTCACTCTTTTTTTCTTTGTAGTGGAACATTATATTCACCTAAATAGATTTAAATGAGGTGAATTAGTTTGTGGTGGTAGTTCGATATCAAGAAGACTACAAGCACCCTCTCCCACCCGACTCCCTTTGAGTCTCTTTGCAAAGCAGGTGTCTCAACAAGGGGTTTAATCTCCGGGATCTATTCCATCTTAAATGATCCCTCCTCAGACAAACCCGTATTTCACAAATACATGAGGAAGTGGGAGAGCTATATGGGCAGGCCTATTCCCTATTCAACCTGGCAACACATCTGGAAGGCGGCGGCCAGATCGTCGGTCTGTGTTGCCCAGAAGGAGAACTTATATAAGATTCTCCTCTTTTCGTACCACACACCAGACATGCTCCATAAATGGTTCCCCCAATCCTCTCCTAACTGTTGGAGATGTCAAGCTGCAGTGGGGACTCTTCCCCATATCTTCTGGGAATGCTCCGCCTTGCAGACATACTGGTCTCAGGTTAGGGATTTACTGAGGGGAGATTCTGGAACGGGGATACCGCTTGATCCAATGATATATTGCTTAACGGGCCGGTTGAGAATCTTTCTACGGATAAGGTTAGACTCCTGTTACATATTCTCACAGCGGCCAGGTGCCTGATCCCGAGGAGATGGAAGCAAACTGCACCTCCTGGGATGTCTGAATTGGTCCATAGGGTGAGGGAGGTGCGCCGAATGGAGAAGTTGACAGCCTCCCTACATGATAGAATAGATCTCTTTGATAGGACATGGTCCCTCTGGGACACATATTGGATTATTAACTCCTCTTGAAGCTATATGTAGAATGACTGCTAGTGGCCTCAGATGCCCCCCCCCCTTCTCTCCCTTGTTGTCCTTCCCTTTGTTCGTCTCGTTATGTGTGGTCAGTTCCTGAATGTTAGTTCACATGTTTCAATATTGCTTTGTTCTTTACTCTGAGGATCGAAGATTTGTAATACTTTGTATTTTGATGAGGCAATAGCCTACGAATGTCCTCTAAATTCGGATTAGTGGCAGATCTTTACTCTGAGCTACTGAAGGGGCAACCTTTCAGAATTTTTCCTGTGATGTTATTTGTGTATATGAAAAATTGTAATAAACTTTCAATTGGAAAAAAAAAAAAAAAAATAAGACTACAAGCAATTATATGATTAAGGAAACTGAATTCCTCCTCTAAAGAAATAAGTGGAGAGAAAAATCTATAGAAGTTCTGTACAAAACAGAGGAATGTGAAAAAATAGCAGTTTATTTAATATAATTTTTCATGAAAATATAAAAACCACAAATCTTGATAAAATGACTTCAATAAAAATATTATGAAAAACATTGGTGCAGAAAATAAATGTAAAAGGAGTTTCTAGCGAGCTGACCGTGTATGTAAATGTGAAGGGCAGCCGTCCTCCTCATTCACTTTTATGGAAGCTTACAAACATAGCTGAGTGCACACTCTTTGCAATCTTCAGAAGCTCCTATAGGAGTGAATGAGGAGGATAGCTGCAAGCGCTGCTGCCCTCAATCACATCCACAGTCGGATCGCTGCGAGCGGCAGTGCAAGGGTTTTCACTTTATGGTAAAACCCATTTAAACTTGCAACGCAACCATGAGGGTATGTTCACACGGCTTATTGCAGCGCGTATAGTACGCGTCGCAATACGACGGGTGTCTTGGAACCACGCGCTGATCAGCGCGTAATCACTAAGCACGGGGCCCGGCCGGGCGCCGGCCCCATAGACATGCATTGTCAGCGGCTTGTATTCACCGCTAACAATTGACATGTCAATTCTTCCCCCGCACGTACAATACGATCGTATTGTACGCGCGGGGGGACGACGCGTAATCCATAGCTCTCTATGAGAGCTATGAATTACCGTAATTGCGGTGCGCATTTTGCCGCGTATAAAGTGCAATACACTGCATTTTAAGCCATGTGAACATACCCTTATACAATATTTTATAGAAAGTAAATAGTGGAAGGAAAAAAGGCAAAACTCCTTGTTAAAGAGAGTTTAATTAAAACAAAAATTTTAAATAATCAAACATGGTTCTCAGCGTCAATAGAACTGCTAAAAAAGCCTACAAAATCACATCAAAATCACAGAAGAGACCCCAGTGGTCACTAGGAAACCTTCCACAGTCCAGCTTTTCAGTGCCAACTATATCCAGAGATTGAGGAACAACTTGGCTACCATCTACTGCAGCACGATAGAATATACGGTCAAACCGCAGCCGGCTAGTGTATGGCATTTTCAGATTGTTATTCATTTTTGTGTCCCATGTATAACGACTATTTTCAGGTTTCCCCAAGAACTCCCAGATGTCGAAAATGTTACTTGGCAAGCCACCAATTTTCTCAACCTGTAAGAGAAAAATTATATTATACATCATTAAATATTTTGGCAGTAAGAAAGTTGTACTTGAACTACTAAACAAACTACAGTCCATTAAGCTCTGTTCACATACACTAGTATTTTTTATCAAAAAGGACAGACAACTCACAAACCCTCATAACTCAATGGTGGCAGTCTCATGAAATAGAAGCCATGATGCCAGGTTACATTTACACAGTAAAAATCATGCATATCTCACAGTGCAGATTTTCTATTGAAATCAATGGGATGTAGATTCCAGGCAAATTTCAGTGTAGAATTCACAGCTGTTCAAATGACACATCTGAGGGATTTGCCTTGGTTTTCTGCAAGTGTTTTTTATCCTGTATTTTGTGCGGTCTAAACATGCCCTTAGCATTACGCTATTTTTACACATCAGAGGCTATTAAAGGGAACCTGTCAGGTGGTCTATACTACCCTATGGGAGAGCAGGATGTGATAGAGGAGAGAAGCTGAACTCTGATATATAGGGTTATACGATTTAGAGCAGGATTTCTGAGTAAATGCATAGAAAATCCTGACCGGACTCTTTAAGAGACAGTGGGAGTCCTGCTTATTCCCCCACATACAGCGGTTGACCACTAACTGCAAATGTGTGTGTAAAGAGCAAATTGTCAATCAGTTTATGTGGGCTGGGTTAGCAGTAGTTTTACTTTTGTTGTGATTTCTTCATCTGCTTTTTACCCAGAAATCCTGCTTTATGTTATATAACCCTATATATTACAGAGCTCAGCTTCTCTCCCTCTATCATACATAGGGTTATATGATAGAGGGAGAGAAGCTGAGCTCTGTGATATGTAGGGTTATATGATAGAGGGAAAGAGCTGAGCCCTGTGATACATAGGATAGAGAAGAGAAGTGGAGCTCTTTGATATACAGGTTTATATGATTTGCAGCAGGATGTGATGGAGAAAGAGAACTGAGCTCTGTGATATATATGGTTATATCACAGAGCTCAGCTCTTCTATCATATAACCCAATATATCCCAGAGCTCAGCTTCTCTTCATCTCATCCTGCTCTCTGATGGAGCACAATAAACCACCTGACAGGTTCTGTTTAATCACCGAATGCCGCAACTAGTTTGAGTGGCCTTTTTTTTTTCTCCTCTTTGCACCTTCTAAGAGCCAGCACTTTTTTATTTCTTTGTCAGACACATATGATGGCTGTTTTTTTCCCCATCTAACAAAAACTGTTTTGCAACAGAATAAATGTACCATATAACGTATGGAAAATGAAAAACTTGGAACTCTTGGGTACCTATTTACAGGTTAATTTTATGGCACTGTGTAGTAAAAATGACAACAATATATTGCAAGTGAATAAGATTATGGGGATATAAAAGTGATCTACTTTGTCGTGTTTCCCTAGGTCTACAAAATTTCTTTGTACCGTATTTTAAACACCCACAGCTTTATTTAACTTTACTCTTTCATTGGTGGATAGTTTTTTTGGTGCCATTGTGGGATGCATAAAAAAAAAAAAAATCTTTTGTTTCTTAAACTTGTGCTGCAGTGTCATTTTCTGCAACCAATAACTTTTTTCCACCTATAGACCTGACTGCAAGCTCAATTTCTTGCAAGCTGAAGTGTAGTTTTTATGAGTACCATTTTGGGAAGTTTGGTTTTGGCTGGAAGTGGCCCAGCGTCCATGCTTGTGGCGTCAGAGCTGGTGATGATGGCTGTGATGCGTTACGTGCTCCAGCACAAGTGAGTTAGGTCATTGCAGTTATAGCGATATATTTAAATGTGCAGAAGGGCGTACCAAGATGGCAGTTCTATTACTTTGTCAGAAAATAGAAAACTTCACCTGGTGGCTATGGAAGTTTTCATTAGGCTTCCAGCTGCCATGGTAAATGAGTAAGCCTGTTCCATATCTCCTTACCAAATGGACATACCCATTTGTCCATTGTCGATACGGTAATCTCAGACATTTGTGGCATACTCTAGCAATATGCCATAAATGTCTGATAGGTGTGTGTCCTAGAGGTAGAACAGAACCTGCACCTACCTTGAGAACAGGCCCCTCAAAGTCTTCTTTCACAAGTAGATCCTATGTAATATGCCATAGATGTCCGGGATGAAAACTTCCCTTTAATACGCTCACCTCATAGCAACTCTGAAGCGCCCTACAGACTGCTCCCCTGCCCCTCCAGTGTCTTGTGCGGACACACAAGAGATAATTGTTCTTAAAGGGGTTGTCTCACTACAGTGATTCATGTTTCCACAGTCCTGTTTTCTTGGTAACACTTTGAATTCAGGGGCATTTACTGACTTCTACTAGGCTGCAGTAGAAGCCAGGTCTGTAACTCCTTAACGACCGCCCACTGACTTTAGACGTCGGCTGCTGCGGGTCGGTCGTATGAAGCGACGTCTTTAGACGTCGCTGGAGACACAGGAGTATGCGGCGCCCGGGTGCGTACTACACCGCCCTGATCCCAGCGCAGCTCCTGCAAGCACCGGGGAGCGGGGGAAACCTCCACATCCCGGTGCTTTAACCCTTTGATTGCGGCGATTCGTCACCGCAGCGCAAATCAAAGGGTTTCCCCTGCTCTGTCGGGTGATCGGAACACACGGTGACCCGACAGAGCCCAGGTAATGGCTGAACTGTCAGCCCCGGGGACCTAGAGTGGCCCTATAGCTGTATGTGTATGAAACCAGTGACCAGGGCACACTGTGTGATGTCCTGATCTATGCCTGTGTCAGACTTACACAGGTTTTAATGTATTAGCATATATTAATATGCTAATACATTACTAAGTGCAAAAAAAAAAAAAAGGGAGTAGAACAGTTCTCCCTTCATTGGATTTAAAAAAAAAAAAAAAAAAAAAAAGTAAAAACATAAAAAGTGTAAAGAAAAAGAAATAAAAAAAATATTTAATAAAAAATAATTGTGCATATATTACACACACAAAAATCCTACACATATTAGGTATCCACACAACCGTAATAACCTGTAGAATTAATCTAAGTTATTAAGTGTGAAATGTTAATGGTATTTAAAAAAAAAAAAAAAAAAAAAAAAAAAAAACCTTAACAAAAAATTTTCTGCAGTTATTTAGAAGCGAATTTAAACTATTCCCCCATAAAGTACAACTTGTCCCGAATAAAACGAGGCCTCATACAACTGCGTCATTGAAAAAATAAAAAGTTACAACTGTTGAAACGCAAGGAGGCAAAAACAAAAAAAATAAAATTTTCTGGTCATTAACTACTTTTCAGGTGTTCAGCTTAAGGGGGTAGCTACAGCGACCAGCACTGGCAGCCTATCAGGAGAGATCAAACAGGTCTGTAGCTATAGTGACCGCAGGAGCTGATGCAGCCTATACAAGAAGGGAAATCTCAGAATAGGTAGGACACTGTTAATGCAAAGTGACTTTCTATTTTATTTATTTATTTATTTTACCCCAGCCTAGTCCTGTTTAGATGGCTAGAAGGTGTCCCTTTAAGCCGAGCCTCTTTAATCCTGGCTGTTGTAGTTTAGACTGAGCTGTAATACACAGCTGCTCCATACTTGAGCCAACTCTATGCACCTTGTGTTGTAAATGTACAGTGAGTAGCACTAAGAGAATACCGTAATTAGGAAAGCTACCATGGATACAGCTTAAACTCCGTTATGTACAGAATGTAATGTTAAAACAGGACACATACTATATAGAAGTCAGGTATACACGACAGGTACAGAAAGAACAATTGTAGGCATTTTGCTAATAAATATTAATAAGCAGTTTGAAACTGCAAATGGCACAGACCTCCTTGTCCCTCAAGTTTGTATCTCCACCAAATATGACAGTGGTTGAAGGAGGTATTTCCTGGATCTTCTTCAGTACAATCTGCAGCTGTTTCACACGTTCATTTGAATGCTCTTTGGTGCTCTCTAGATGGGAAGTCATGAGGCAAATATGGTGCCCACAGATATTTACCTAATAGAAAAGCGTACACACAAGTCACGTGTTCTCTACTTTACAGAAGTATAAAAAAATAAATGTCAAAGGGTAAATTAAAGCCTAATTCACAAGACAGAATTTCATATGGATTAAAGTGTGTAATCTGAGCATTCTGCATCAACATTTACAGAAAAGTACACGCAGAACTCATGTCCTGTGAATGAATAAGCTACTGCATGTAACAGATTTTTACTGCAAAAATTGGAAAATCCACAGCGTGGGAAAAAGGAGTGAAATGGGGCTAATCTGGGTCCAAGACCGTGGTGCAATCGACTACACAAAGTGAGAATCCTTCATGTACACATGCCCTTAAGATTAAGAAAGCAGTGTTAAAGGGGTGTTTCCACCTTGCACTTTGAAAGCACGTCACGTTTGGGGAGTGTTTCAGAAATGGATGACGCTACCAGAGGTGGGATGTCATCTATCAGGCTTTGATGTCATATCCTATCAATATGCAAGGTGGGAACACCCCTATAAAGAAAAGGATAAATGAATCAACAGTGAGGTGAAGCAAGGAGGGGGGGGGGGGGGCACCTCTGTGAGAGGACCACCTGTTTATCAAATTCAGATTGTCAGGTCATATTATACACACTGGCTACCATATTCCTAGGGAGAGTCACCCCTTCTAGAAGGGTTTTTTCTTGTCTATACAGTTTTTGGGGGAGTTCCCAACGAGGTCTCAATCTATTTCCTGAAACAGGTCAGGAGAGCTTAGAAGTCCTTTTTAAGACATTGCATAACAGTTTCTGAACTAGAAAATAAATGGTGCTTGACCTTCTTCGAAGAATGTTCATTTGGGCGAATCTGTACTTAATAAGAAAAAGATAAGAACTGACATACTTACATCGGCTACCAGCAAATTTCTCATCATAACCGTATTTGGGAATGGAATAATTTCATGGCTAATGAGCTTAACTCTTGATTTTTTCAGCATTATGGCAGTAAAATACCCATCTTCATTTCCTACAAAATTATCAAATGATGGAAAATGGTCATTTTGCAATGCAGCAAATGCAACACATACCCAAAACAGCAAATCCTGCAGTGTTGAAAGTTTTTTTTCTCACTTATCTAAATGATGAACCAAGCAGGGCTGTGAAGTCGGTAAGCCAAAGCTCCGACTCCCATTCCCGCATACATGGCGCATGTTTAAGTGATACTTTTACTGTCGTGAAATGGCAACATCAGGCTTTTCATCACCTTCTGATACACAGACACAGACAAGCAAAACGGTAACAATGTTTTCAACATTTGACTTTCAGGCTCCATATCTCACCATCCACTACAGCTTTGTACATGAGGCTACCATCATTTTATAGACAATCATCTTACCGATCTTATACATAAGTTGACTTGCAAGTATTTAGCATCTGCTTAGTTCTGCAGAGTCTTGTCACGTAACTGCATGGTTACTGTTTTGCTCCTAAGGCCATGTTCACACGGCTTAAAATTGGACGTATTTCAGCCCGTAATTACGCGCCGGAGTGCGCAAATTACGGGCTGGAAACATCCCAGTCGTTACGGTAATCCACAGTTCTCATAGAGAACTATGGATTCCGCCTCCCCTTCCTGCTCGGCGAATCCGGCGGGGAGATAATTGACATGTGAATTACTAGCGGTGTATACGCGCCGCTGGTAATACAAGTCTATGGGCCGGTGAGGTGCGAGGTGGGGCGTAATTATGTTTTGTAAAGCCGTTTTGTAAATCCACCTTTGGTTTTCAATACTGCCCGAATTCTTCTGGGCTCTGGATCAGATTCAAGCAGGTCTCCACTGAAATCTGATCTCAGGTCTCTTCTACATGTTCCCAATGTTGGTGCAGACTGGTGACTCACTTGGGTAAGAATACAGTTTTTTCTTCAACTCTACCCACAAGTGTTCGATTGGGCTGAGATCTGGGGGACTGTGGGCGCCGATGCAGCAACTCCACTTCATTGTCACTGAATCATTACTTCTCCAACCTTGGCCTATGCTTCGGGTCGTTGTCCTGCTGGAACACTGTCGTCCTTTTCATACCGATAGTACTTGAATGTATGAAGTAACATCTTGTAGAATACTCACATATAGCTCAGGATTGAGATCAGCATCGATCATCTTTGGCTATGAAACAATCCTTCAATTTTTTGATTTATTAGCTTCCTTTTTCCCCTTAATTCTTCCAAAACCATTTGCACCCAACAAAGCCCGGTTTATTGACTTTCATTTCATCGCTCCAAATCACCCGTTTACAAACTTCCACTTTTCGGTTTTTTTTTTTTACAAACTCGAGCCAACACTTCTTATGACGAGATTGAAGTCGAGGCTTCTTCAACTTTTTTTTTTTTTGGGGGGGGCCCACCATTCCAGACTTGTGTATTGTGTGTCACATGGTGCTTGCATGGACTCCTGTGATCTCACTCTTATGAAGCATACGAGCCGCCTCCACTGCCAGAACTGATAGACCTTGTAATGAACCAACTTATTATGCCTGGACGTCCACCTCTTGCCTTTTGAATGGATGGACTTCATTTCGTATTCTTCCAGCTGTCATGGCCTCACATGATGCAATTTGGCAACTTTCATGGCCCAATGACGGCCATCGATGATCTGGATGAGCCGGTTTCTCTTTTCTTGGGAAATCTTCTTCATGGCTGTTCTTTGATTCAAACCAGTGACCTTTGCCTTGGGAATCAGCCTAATAACACACTGAGCTATTAGGGGATGTGAGAACAGGTTGTAATTTGTAGTTTACAAGAAAAAGATTGTCCCACCACCAGGAGCAAAAGAGTAACAATACAGTTGCAACTATATAGCATATGCTTAGTTAGCAGATTCTTCTCTTGTAAGTCTAATTTAGGTATGAGATAGCCAAGATGATGGTCTAAAAAATGATGGTAGTCTCACATTCAAAACTGTAGTGGATGGAGAGATATGGAGCCTGAAAGTCATGAGTTTCTAAACACTGTCACTCTTTTGCTGTCAGTGTAAAATATATTTACTGAATACAACTTTAGAACACGAAAAAAACTTTAATAAAAATATGCAAAATGTTGCAGTAAGTGGGAAAAACAGTCCTCATCAAGACGTCCTGAAAAACATTTGTTGTATGTGTAAATGAATTTGTATTGCATCCATCAGATCCTCCATCTATGACCTCAAATCTGATCTCATTATTTCCAGGCTCGAGAACGGACTCTCTACACTAACTTGGGTTGGTAGCAAAGCAGTGACCACGGGGCAACATCTCTAACAATTTCAGGATATAAAGGAATTGCTTCATGCAATTCATCAGTTCTTATGAATGGTTGAACAGTTCAACAAAATTTTTAATTTACTTTCAAAGCAGTAGAAATCTGGTCAATCCGTTTGCTATAGGAGTAGAATCTTTTCCCCTGCGGCAACACTTTGCCTGCTCCATGTCATCCAAATACTTTTCAAAATCAAACTCCTCATCTGATGAGGCTGAAGATATGGGAGCAGCAGCACTTGCAAGACCCAATTCTACTTGCTCTTGGCACTGCATTGAACGGTATCAATTTATTATATATTTTGGGAGTCGGTCCATTTTAGAACGACTCCAAGAAATGGTCTCCGACTCCATAGCCCTGGAACCAAGTTAGCATACAAGTGTTAGTTTAAAATTTTCTAGTGTTTAAATTACTACATTACCACAATATATGCAGGAGCCGAGAGTATTTCTCTGTGTTTCAGCTTGCTAAAAAGTCCAAAACTCAACCAGGTCCCAAAAAGCACAAAAACTCCAACAGTAGTAAAATTCTAACAATAAGATATCGAATTTGTTTTTAGTTTACACATTACGTGCATGAAGTCTGAGGAAGTGCAACATGCACAGAACTTCAAACAAATTTGATATTTTATAGTTGTAATTTTAATACTGTTGGAGTTTTTGCGCTTTTTTTGGGATCTGGTTGAGTTTTGGTCTTTTTAGTAAGTCGAAACCCAGAGAAATACTCTCGGCTCCTGCACATATTGTTTCTCCGTACATCTCTATAATAATAATAATCTTTATTTATATAGCGCCAACATATTCCGCAGCACTTTACAATATAGAGGGAATAAGCACAGACAAACCAGACCTTACATTATAAAAAAAGCTACTGACAAATGAGACATGAGGTGTGAGGGCCCTGCTCGCAAGAGCTTACAATCTATTAGGGTGTATGGGTGAAACAAAAGGTAACAAGTGCTTGGTTTACAATGGACCAGCCATGTTACATAAATATAGGGTAGTATACATAAAATGTGGATGAACCTGCCATCCCAACCATACATCTATAATACAGATAGTGCCTGTGGTGCCAAAGTGCAGGAAGTGACGAATCTGTGACAGAATTTGGGGGGGTTGACAATTAGGGATCTTGATAGGCTTGTCTAAGAAGATGAGTTTTCAGAGCACACTTAAAACTGTGAGGGTTGCGAGTGTGCCTGCTCACATGGGGTAACATGTTCCAGAGAACTGGTGCAATACGTGCAAAATCTTGGAGACGGGCATGGAGGTTCGGATGAGTGAGGTGTGTAGTCTTAGATCAGTAGCAGAGCGGAGAGAACGGGTAGGGTGGTAGACAGAGATGAGAGAGGAGACGTAGGGGGTGCAGCACTGGTGGAGAGCCTGATGTCTGAAAGTGAGGAGTTTATGTTGTATTCTGTACTGAATAGGCAGCCAGTGCAGAGACTGACACAGGGTAGAGGCATCAGAATAGCGGATGGAAAGAAAGACAAGCCTGGCTGCTGCATTCAGGATAGATTGGAGAGGGGAGAGTTTACAGAGAGGAAGACCGACAAGTAGGGAGTTACAGTAGTCAAGACGAGAATGAATAAGAGCAGTAATGAGAGTTTGAGTTGTTTCCACAGTGAGAAATGGACGGATTCTGGAGATGTTCTTGAGGTGCAGGTGACAGGAGCGGGCAAGGGATTTGATATAGGGGGGTGAAGGTCAGATCAGAGTCTAGTATAACCCCCAGACATCGGGCCTGCTGCCTCTCTGCACATGGACGGATCTGGATATCAGACCCAGCAGCAAACTCTTATATCGATTTCACCGTCATTCTATCTCCTGCAAAAGCACAACTTTATCAGGTGAGCACATATATGGTTTGTACCAGGGCTGTGGAGTCGGCAAGCCAAAGCCCCGACATTTCCCAAACCTCCGACTCCCTCATACACGGCGCATGTTTAAGTGATAACTTTACTGTAAGTAAAGTGTAACATCATGCGTTTATCACCTTATAATACAATAATCAAGCTATTTAGGTAGAACAGACACTGACAAGCAGAATGGTAACAATGTTTTGATCTTTTGAACACTTGTGGGTAGAGTTGAAGACAAAGCTGTATTTGTATCCAAGTCCAGTCTGCACCAACATTGGGAATGTGTAGAAGAGACCTGGGATCAGATTTTTGTCAAGACATGCTTGAATCTGATCCAGAGCCCAGAAGGATTCAGGCAATATTGAAAACCAAAAGGTGGATTTCCCAAATACTAACAAAATAATAAAAATTTACATTTTGATTTTTAGGAGCAAAACAGTAACAATGCAGTTACAGGAAAGAATCTGCAGAACTAAGCAGATGCTAAATACTTGCAAGTCAAATTTATGTATAAGATAGGTAAGATGATGGTCTATAAAATTACAGAAGCCTCATGTGCAAAGCTGTTGTGGATGGAGAGATATGGAGCCTGAAAGTCACAAGTTCAAACCATTGTTACCATTTTTCTTGTCAGTGTAAAGTATATTTATTGGATATGACTTTAGAACACCAAAAAGTAAATATGAAAAACACTGCAGAAACATTTGTGGAGTCTCTGAATTTGCTCTGAGAAATAGTATTGCCTCCATCAGATCCTGCATACATGACCTCACATCTGATCTCATTATTTCCAGGCTAGAGAACGGCCTCTCTACACTAAATTGGGTTGGGGGCAAAGTGGTGACCACAGGGGTAACATCTCTAACAATGTCAGGGCATAAGAGGAATTGCCTCAGCCACAGTCAGTTTTTATGAATGGTTGAACTCTTACTACTTCTTGAAAGCAGGTGAAAAATTTTGCTCTAATCTGTTTGCCCTGGAGCGGGATCTTTTCCCCTTGGGGCAGCACTTTATCTGCTCCATATCCTCAATTACATTCCTCATGTGATAAGGCTGAAGAGATGGGAGCAGTAGCACCGGCCGCACACAACTCCTCTTGCTCTTCGCACTGCATCAAACTAACTGGACCAACCGATTATATATTATGGGAGTCGGTCCCTTTCATGACGACTCAGACTCCTGCAAAATAGGCACCGACTCCACAGCCCTGGTTTGTGCTCTCTAATCTGTATTAACGATAATACACGAGGGTGTGCTCCTCTTTTGGCTTTTCTTCTCGCTACGGTTTTTAAATACATTACAGCAATATGAATTTTTTTGCTACTGATCTGCTTAACTGTAAGGGAAGCAATAAGGTTGCATTTTGGCCATGCGGCAGTTTTACTGACTCATTGACCAAACACTTAAATCATAAGAGAGAGGGATTGTAAATCTAATAATCCACTACATACTGCTATTAAATAATTCCCATTCATTGCAGCTGCCATAAAGCACACAATATACTGTACTGTATGTACAGGAAATTAGTGTGCATGTCTAATATGGCTACCTCCTCTTGAAGGAAGTGTCTTAAACATTATAAAATAATAATATAACATGACACATTATCAAAAAAAAAAAAAAAAAAGGAATAGCCGCATACCTGTAATGATTGTGTAGGATACTGCTCTCTTCTTGAGATATTCGTAATATGGGGGAATAACCTCTTGCAAGAATATTATATCCGGGCTGTACCTACAATAGCACAGATAAGTACTAGTCACTTGAAAGTAATGGAGATTAGCTTGGCTAAACTTTTGCAGGCAAAAAAATAAATACTGAGCATTCTCCCTAAGGCAGGTCCTGAGCTTTGCATGTTGTATCCACTGCATCATGTGTGTGTGAGGTTCCATAACTACAGGACACATAACAGAAACATCCTATATATGCACAGGCTGGATTAGGACAACACTACATTTTAATGGCAAGTATAGTTTGTTTTAATATCCAGTAGTAGAGTTATTTTAGCATTTCCCAAAATGTGGATGCTATTAAGGAGGCCAGAATATGCCATGACTTTATGATCTTTGGGACCCTTACCAATCCTTAGACTAACGTGCTACAGTCGGTCACTAGTTCTCCTTGCACGCCAATGTTCCCGACCAACTGGCTATGCAAGAAACCGAAACCAACCGCATTCACTTGAATGCAATTGTGCTGCCATTTTCTTTTTCTTGAAAAGCCTCTTTACTTTGAGGCTCAATGAAGGTTCCAGAGGTTGGATATGCCATCACTGTATAGTTTCAGAATAACCCTATAAATTAGGTGTTAAGGGCCTAAACACTTTTCTCCCCTCTCCCCACCCCCCCCTAGCCCCCCCCCCCCAAAAAAAAAAAAAAAAAAAGGAAGAAGAAATTTAGAACATAGAAAATATACACATAAAAGCCTTACAATGCCAAACAAGAACAAACACCCCGGGCTCTCTCTTGAAGGTTTGATTGGTCAATGCCATCGACGTTCCATGTTAGCAGCATAATGTGGCTTTCGTCTTCTTGGTTTAGTATTGGAGGATTATCTGCAGCTGGTGCTTTCTTTATAACAACTGGTGTGTCCTCTGTTAGGTCAATGCTAGACAAGAAAACCAAAAATGATCAATGTTCTGACCCACCAAGTAGACACTCTTAAGGAACACAAGGTGTTAATGAAGAATAACCAGAAGAATATCATCAGCTAATGAACTTTATCCCAATTGTGACATAGAACGCAACACTGAAAAATAGTCTTAAAGGGGTTGTCTCACTACAAGGATTGCTTTTTATGTTAAAGATCTTGCAAAAACAAGTCACTTTGCACTACGTGTCCATTACCAGTGTCCTACCTATTCCTAGATATCTCCTCTTGTATGGGGTGCATCAGCTCCTCAGGTCGCTATAGCTACAGTCAATTATCTAAATTCAATTAGCACTTTACACCCACAGGTCAACAGCAGCAGACAGGTCCCCACCTGTGTTACTCTCGGCACTTAAACGTACTGCTACCGTCTTTTCACAATATGCAAACGATTTTTCCACTTTAATACTGAAAAACTGTCTTCACAAACAAGCGAACGACATAAAATAATGCCTTAATAAATATGATATATAAATATATTCAAACGTGACCTGGGATGCAGTAATCAGTCTCTTGGAGCCATATTCACTAGGATGCACGATCCAGCATACTCCAGGCAATACAAGCTCTTCAGCCCACAGTCAAGTCCATAGTGTCCATCTCGCAACGTTTTCGGTGAAGGACACTCCCCCCTTTTGTCAAGCGTAAGTGGAACCATAAGGTAACTATGTCTAGTGAATGGCATTACACCATAATAAACAACATTTAAAACACAACATATAGTGTTAGTTATAAACAACTGCTGTTACATTAAAGGGGTTTTGCCATGAAGTAAAATTGACGTGGGAAGCTTGCAAATGAAACATTTTCACCATTCATTATTAATAAAAATTCTGCATTGTTTACAGCTCATCTCCAGGGGATACGACCAGGGCTGAGAGCTCCTCAGTCCTGGTCACACATACTCAGACATCACCTCTCATCTCAGCCAGCTACTGACTGTTCAACCCCCAGGTGCTGTCATTCTACTCCCGTCCTCTGTACTCCTTAGTAATTAGTCAAACAGTGCAAATAAATAAAAAAAACCTCATTGAGGTTTGTGCCTTGATAAAGAGGGAAAAAAAAAAAAAAAAAAAAAAACACACACAGGTTTGGTTCCGGCAGGGATTTGAACCTAGGACCCTGGAGGCAAAAACGTTACCTCTCAGCTACTCACAATGCTTTACATAAACAGACCTTTCTTTGACTAGAGAGAAGAAAGGCCTGGTGAGGTCATCCTGCTGGGTCACATGATATGCAATTCAAACAAATCACACACGCCCCCTTCTGAGCACACAGCTGAAGAGCTGGATGCAGGAGATATGAAATAAGATCATGGCAGAACCCCTTTAAATACATTCATTTTAACAGCCGAGAGTAACCCATTGCCGTATCAACTAGGAGGCTTTTAAGCTCTAAATGCACATCTGCGCATGCATGATTTCACTTACATTAATACAGGAGCTTCAGGATTAGCGATAACGCCTCACGACTGGTTGCGCAGATGCATCCCAGGTCACGTTTGAATATATTTATATATCATGTTTATTAAGGCATTATTCTATGTCGCTCGTTTGTTAAGACAATTTTTCAGTATTAAAGTGGAAAAATAGTTTGCATATTGTGAAAAGACGCTATAGCTACAGACCTGTTTGATCTCTCCTGATAGGCTGCCAGCACTGGTTGCTATAGCTACAGACCTGGCTTCTTCTGCAGCCTAGTGGAAGACAGTAAACACTATTCTGGAGAAGGGTCGTTGATCCAGGGATTTATCCTGATTGGCGTCAAGAAGGAATATTTTTTACTTAACATGAGGACAATTGGATTCTACCTCAAGGGAGTTTTTGCCTTCCTCTGCATCAACACTGTAGCAAAATAGGCTGATCTGGATGGAAGTCTGTCTTTTTTCAGCCTTTCACACTATGTAACTATATATAAAGCATGTTTTGCATTTGACACTTTACCCTGATGAAGCCTACCTAAGCGATGTGTGGGGCTTTTAAACTCCTTCGTCCAGTGTTACATTTCTTTTGTTGTGACAGAATGTATTAGTTTGTCTCCATATATGATCTGTAGATTTTTCAGGTACTGTTTGATATTACTTATTTCCAGCACACCTTTGGATGTACCATATATATTTTTATCTGGTTGTCTAAGTCATACAAGTACATTTTATGGCTGCCTAGAACTATTAGCATTGTGACTTTTTGGTACTTTTAGAGTGTTTCTAACTTCTTTTGTCAATGTTGTGCAATAAAGACTAAATTACATGGTTTAGTCTACATGCACTTGTGACATTTTTTCTCTTCCCTCCTGGTCTTTCAACATATATCTTTCCGAGTCAAATATAAGAGACCAGCCTTTCACATTTACTACGGTTGTCCAAAACGCAACCATGTAAACTTAGGCAGTCTAAAAATACTCCAGATTCAGCACAATGGCTCATGCGGTTTGATAAATTTGGCCGATTTTTCTAGCCCAACTATTCATAGTCATACTTTTTACACCAGAATTTTGGTGCACTGTGCTGTAGCCATGTCCCCTTCCTGTAAAGCTACGTCCCTTTGTCAGAGGTCTCAAAAAGGGTCTAATGCCCATGATAAATGCGTCTGTGATAGGCTAGGTTCACACGGCTTAATTGCGGGACGTACTTTGCCCCACAATTATGCCTTGTGTATGGGGGCGGGGAGGCCAGCAGCCCGCCGGCCCCATAGATATGCATTATCCACGGCGCGGATACGCCGTGAATAAGTAGCATGTCACTTCTCTCCCCGCTCGCCGTATTGTGTGAGCAGGGAGAGGAGCCGTAATCCATAGTTCTCTATCAGAACTGTGGATTACCGTAATGACTTGGACGTATTTCAGCCCGTAATTCGCGCAGTACGGCGCAAAATACGGGGTGAAATACGTCCCAGAATAAGCCGTGTGAACATAGCCATACACTTCCACATGCTGCACCAAAAGTGAGACACTTCTTGTTGCATTTCTGGACACTTTCCTAGCGCAACCACAATAGTAAATGTAGGCCTCTTGTTTCCCCTCTCCCCCAAGTACAAATGTATACTTTTCACTTCATCTGGCGCTCCCCTTTAAGCTTACCAGGTATCTGATAAGATAACAGGCATGGTTTCGGATTCTGGTGAATCTGTTGGATTAGTTAAAGTCTCTTCCTTTGGAGGATTCTCCACTCCTGGTTCAAAGTAAGAGTTAATCGCCCTCTGGAAATGGGAAAAAAAAAAAAAAAGAAGAAAAGAAAAAAAAAAGTGTGAGGACACAAGAACTCCTGAACAAAATAAGAAATACCCTTTATGCAAGGTACACACATGATGTTTTTTGGCTTCAGTTTTTCCAGATTAAACTTTTACTGTCAATTGCTTCTAGAAAATAATAAAAAGTTATACTTCCCTAACCACTCACCTTTGTTCCAGTGCTGCCTTGGCTCTTGACAGTTTTTTTTTTTGTTTTCGGACCGCTCAAGCCAGTCGGCATGGCACCACTGTAACAGGAGGAGTGCTAGAAGGGAGGTATTACTTTTTTCTTCTAAACAGCAATGGTCTGCAAAATTTTGACCTGAGCAACTTCAGTAACAAACACTAGGATGTATACCTTAAACAGATGCCAGATAGTGGCGCCTTTCACCCATAAGGTCTCATTGTAAAAAAAAAAAAAAAATACGTTTAACAATTTTTTTTCTTTTTTAACTTGATGCAATTCTGAGGACTAGATTTGGCTCCCATGCTATTCCAGAATTGTTTTTTCTTTGCGCTATTCAGGCATAGAGCCAGCCAAACACAACTCAGCGCTTCATTGGGCCGTTTAATTTTCTGGACACATTTAGCGTGTACGTCAGAAGCTTTCCCAGCATACACACCTAAAATACCTTACAAGGGTAATGTGTACCTCTCCTTTTGTGCTTTTTTTACATAATTAAACATATTCAATCACGATACTGTTAACTTGGAGGTGTATACCCAGTGCAGCACTGGAGAACCATAAGGCTATGTTCACACGGCTTAACTGCGGGGGCGGGAGAGTGAGCGGGGGGGCCGGCACCTCGCCGGCGCATAGACAGTCATTGCTAGCGGCGCGTATACGCCGCTAGAAAGTGACGTGTCAATTATCTCCCCCCTCGGCGTATTCACCGAGCAGGGAGAAGAGACGTAATGCATAGTTCTCTATGAGAACTGTGCATTACCGTAGTTACTGGGACGGATTCAGCCCGTAATTGGCGCACAATTACGGACTGAATTACGTCCCAGAATAAGCCGTGTGAACATGGTCTAAGGGTGCTTTCACACGGTGCGTTTTTGATGCGTTTTTTCAATGTGTTTTTTTGTGCAGGAAGGCACAGCAATTAATGTTGTGCCTTCCTGCACAAAAAACACATTGAAAAAAAAACACACCAAAAACGCACCGTGTGAAAGCACCCTAAAAGCCCACCCTTTAATAGGTTTTTTCTTTCTCGATACTTCTGGCATATATACTCCATTCTACCAGGCAGACCTTGCTCTCAATAAAACTACTCAACTGCTAAGAAGTCTTTACCCCAGAGGCTCACAGCTGAACAACTACTCCTTCAGGAGCTGTTTAACTCAGGGGTACCAGTAATACGAACGTGGGCTGTCTGATGCAGATCAAAGGTTCCAGTCCAAAACGTTTGATACAATTAGAGATAAGTGGAGTCATCTGTATAAATGAAGAGTCTGTTGAATGTCTATGGACAGATTGTCAACTTCAGACCTCCCAACATGGACATGAATATCAGACAGGTTGGATTTTAGCCCTTCTGACCATTTTATTGTGTCAAGGATACAAGTGCTAGATATTCTACCAAACCTTTAAAAAGTGACAACCACATTCATACACCAGGGTTTGTCATACATAGACTCTCTGTGCTGTCACATATGACTGTTAACTAGATAATGAGAAGTTGTCAATTCTCTGGTAGTGAGAGTGACAAGGCACCCCAATTTGCAGGGCTGCAAGGGCTCCCCAGGTAAGCCCCCCACTGATCACTTAAAAATGTGGTGAAAAACCCTGTGCATTTAGCACATATGCTGGGAAGAGGCCGGTGTACAGGATAAGTATATCCATATAATGGAAGCCTGTTGTGGTGTCCATCACCAGTGCATGACTCAATGTGTTGTATGGTGTTGTCCTATACTTTTTTAAATAATAAGTGGTCACTTCAGACCTCTTGGTTTAATCGGCCCCTTGTGACTAATTCCATACAGTGACATCAGCCATCTAGAAGGTCCAATGTACACATACACCTTTTCTTACTGGACTTAATGGGCAAAAAACACATACTGTGCTATTTCATCCTTTTAATGTTAGGTTTTTTAACCCAAAAGATACGTTAAAGAGGTTTTCTCACTAGATTAGCTTTCAACATGAAAGGACAGCGAATTGAAGACTTGTCTAAATACATTGATCAATAGATATTACTGCAGTCCTGAGATGAGATTTTTTTTTCTCTCTCATAAATACAAACAGGTTTCTACGGTTACTGGACCGCTGTGATCTGATTAGCTGAGAGAGTAGGATGTGACATCACCATGGACAGATGGCTCAGTCTGAAGCAAACTAGTCTTCTCTAACAAGATGACAGCTAATTGTTTTCAGTCCTCACAGCACATGTACCTTGTGTTTACTGCAGGGACAACATCTCCTGTACTTGTAAGTGTCACAGCTCAGCTACTTGCAGAGACTTTAGATATTATAATCACTGCTATAGAACCACCCACAGCCCGAGGAGACAGAGCGAGTGTAAAACCACTTGTGACTCAGTGAAACAGCCTAGTGAGAAGACCCCTTTAAGGCTTGGTGCGGATCTGCATCAGAGGTTCCGTTCGTGAAAATGAACACTAAAAGATCTGTTTCACAATGGACACCTGACAGATCCTATTATTAACAATGGGTCAGTCGGGTTTCTGCCGTGAGGTCTGTTCAGACAGAGAAAAAAAAACAACAAAAAAACAGCTTCCGTGCTATTTTTTCTGTCATTCCCGACAGAACATACAACAGAAGTTCCTGAACAGAACCTCCAACGCATATGTGGACCGTGCCCAGTGTGTACACCAGGATCTCCCCCAGCACACCCCCTAATTACACATACCAAAAATGATGTGAACAGCCCCCTAAACCTTTTATTAAAAAAATTTTAATGCTTGTGCTAAAATTGCATAACAAGCCATCATGCACCGACCACAAACGGGGAAATAAAGGGAGACCAGGAAAATATGGCTAGCATCTTCAGCACTTAAATGGTGATGAATGTAAGGGTATGTTCACACGGTGTAATTGCTGGGCGTATTTCGTCACGTAATTGTGCTGCAATACGCCCCACAATTATGGTAATTCATACCTCTCGTGGAGAGCTATGAATTACACCTGTCTTCCTCGCCGTACAATACGCACGTATTATACGCCGGGGAAAGAAGTAACATGTGCCATGGATAATAGAAGTGAATGGACCTCCACGCTTTAGTAGAAGTACGTGCTGGACAGCGCGTACTTCTAAAACACCTGGTCTATCGAAGGGGGTGTACATAGCACGTCGCAATACGCCATGTGAACATACCCTAAAGGGGATTAGTGGTCACGTGCTGTTCAGACGGAATGGATACCAGATACCACCAGCAGCTTCAGCACTGGAGCAGCGCTGACTACAAAGTTCAAACTGTCTTGTTTTCCGTTATTTTTTTTTCACATAAGTCAGATGTTAATCTTATTAACCAGTTGCCGATTGAACATCTACATCCGGGCTTATGTTATTTAACTCTGCAAGGACGTTTTAAGATGTTCTTGCAGCTGCATGGTGACCGTGCGGCATTGGGAGCGGAAAGCCGGCTGTCTGCAGCAGATGGGCTCTTCAGAAAGAAGGCAGGGAAAATTGCCATCCCTATCTTCCCTGTTACCGTATATATGATGCTCAATGAGCACCTTCAATACCGCTCAGCCCAAAGCTCCTGCTCCTTTTGGTAACATGATCGCCAGGGCTCAGTAACTGCAGCGACTTAGACTCAGATCAACCCTGAAGGTGGCGTTGTTGGCTAAATTTCTCCTGTCACTGGGGCACATACTGTGTTTTTCCAAAAATAAGCCCTAGCCTGATTTTCAAAGATTCTTGGAGGAGGCTTTAAATATAAGCCCTATACCAAAATAAGCCCTAGGTCACAGGTGTCAAACTGGCGGCCCTCCAGCTGTTGGGAAACTACAACTCCCATCATGTATTTGTATAATCTATAACAGTGGGCATGATGGGAGTTGTAGTTTCCCAACAGCTGGAGGGCCGCCAGTTTGACACCCCTGCCCTAGGTAGTCAGCACCTCCTGAGTGATGTCACCTGGTGCCTGCCTCCTGGACTGTGCTGTTCCCAAGACCCACCCACCCCAATAAACAGCCTATTGGCTTGGTGGAAACTTCCAGTGTTTTCAGGCTGAAGGACCTGAGATGATGTCACAGTCACATGACTCACAGGTCATTCAGCCCAGGCCAAAGTGAAAATTCCATGTATACACACAATCCCTTATCTTAAAGTGTGGCTACTGTGACTCTTTGGGACTTGTAGTTCCCCAGCATGCTACACTTTCAGGATAAGGCAATGAAAGAATAGACACACACTCCATGGTTTTTGACTATAGGGTATGTACTGTGTGTGTGTGTGTATATTTATATATATATACACACATATACACACACCATACATATAACACACACACACAATACATACCCTATAGTCAGAAACCATGGGGTGGGTGTATATATATATATATATATATATATATATATATACACACATACACACACACACCACAACACACTTTACTTACCCTATAGTCAGAAACATGGGAGTGTATGATATATATACATATTATTAATATATATAAATATTTTATTAATATAACAACACCCCCAATGTGGTATTTTTTAGTTAACAACAGTCCCAAGGGGAAACAAAAGGGCCACATGTATAAAAAATCTCCAGGTCTAAAACTCACTTTGTTGCCCATAACAACCAATCAGAGCGCCCCTCTCATTTCATATAGTGCTCTGGAAAAGTGAGAGGGGCGCTCTGATTGGTTGTTATGGGCAACAAAGTGAGTTTTAGACCTAGACAGTTTTCATACATGTGGCTCTAGATGTCCCAGCATGCAGTGTCTGCCTCCGTGTTAAAAAATAAGCCCTCACCCTTATTTAAATAATTTAAGACCCTGCCTTATTTTTGGAAAAACACGAGACAAATATAGTGGTCACATGCTGAAAAGAGGGAATACCACCAGCAGCTTCAGCACTGGAGCAGCACTGACTACAAAGGTCCGTCTGTATTGTTTTCGGTTTTCTTCTGCAGCTTTTCTGACCCTCCTCGCTCATCTGCCCTTTCAGTGTCCCGTCCCAACATAGAGAATGCTCTCCTCTGCAGTGAGTGAGTTAAAGGAGTTGTCTCACTACAATGGTTGATTTTTATGTTCAAGATCTTGCAAAAACAAGTCACTTTGCAATATGTGTCCATTAACTGTGTCCTACTTATTCTGAGATATCCCTTCTTGTATGGGCTGCATCAGCTGCTCAGGTCACTATAGCTACAGACCTGTTAAATCTCTCATGATAGGCTGCCAGCCCATGGTTGCTATGGCTACAGACCTGACTTCTACGGCAGCCTAGTAGAAGTCAGTAAACATGCCCCTGAATTAAAAATGAACCCAAGCAAACAGGACAAATCAATGTAGTGAGACAACCCCTTTAAGTTTATCTTTAATTTTTTTTTTTTTTTTAAATCAAAGTCAGACAACCCCTATTTAACAAGTTGCCAACTATAGATTGGTCCCAAGTGGAAACAGCTGCACATCGGGCCAAACATTAATTAAAACATGCTTATTCCATTGGTTTAAAAATACAAATATCGTGCATATAACAGAGCAGCATTTCTCCAAAGCGGTAAGCTGTTCGCCGCTGACGCTTTTCGGACAGAAGTCCTTACTCACAGTTAATCAGCTCCATAAATGTAGATGTCTTATAAAGTGTGAAAAGCCGGTGAAGTGTTGCAACTCTACCCAACTCACTCCAGTAAATACTCAGCTCCATAAATACTGGGGCATGTTGCGCTCTTTTGGATTGGGTAGAGTTGCACCACGTGACCAGCTTTTAACACCCTGAAAGACATCTATGTTGATGGAGCCAATTAGCTACGAGTAAGGACGTCTGTCTGAAATGTGTCAGCGATGAACAGTATACCGCTTAGGAGAGACACTGCTCCATTATATGCACGATATTTTGTCTTTAGATTTTTTATCCATTGGAATTAAAGCAAGTTTTCATTAATTTTTGGCCCGATGTGCAGCCGCTGCAACTGTTTGGCTTCAACCACACCACGCTCCATTCAAAGAAAGGGTGAGCTGACCACACTTGTATTTGTTGCGTTGCAGATCAGTCCAGGCTACTATGGAAATCAAGCGGTGGGGGAAACCGCATCAAAACAGCACCGTGTGAAAGTACCCCAAGTATAAGTTAGCGGCTTGTGATTATGATGTAGCAGCCCCATTATCAGCTGTGTATAAACCTATTCTAATCAGACCCTGCACAGCAATGAACACGAGTAACACATCTGCCGTCCATACTTCCAGTTCCCAGTCATTCTCTGCCAGGTAGCACTGCGCCACCGCCCGGTCACAGCCCGCAATACTGGCGAACTCCGCACATCTCTGCTCCCGCTCCGTTATCAGCGCCCCCGCATCACCGAGCAGCTCCATCCCATGGTCCAGAGACTGCAGCCAGTAAACTACGCCCACCTAGCATTCACTACAGCAGCGGCACCTCCCGAACTGTCCAATCCCTGCTGTCTGCTGCCGGGAGCTCTCCTCCTATAGGTTGCGCCTTCTCGCGAGATGTACAAGCTGACAGCCAATCAGGTGTTACAGTTTACATCATGTGATGCGTTCCAGTCTGAAACGCGGAAGTAAGGGGAGCCGCAGAGTGCGATGGTTTTCTTTTGCATTGCCCGTAGTGGTGCTGTAGTTCAGTTGGCTGGGCACGCCCCTCACGATGTAAACTGGGCAGGGCCAGGGGTGTGGTGAAGGCGGGGCTTCTTAGCAAATAGCTTCACTTGGAGGTCACCTGTATTATACAGCGCAGTGACGCCGCATAGTGATACTGTCCCTGAGCAGACATGAGTGCGGTTTCGAGCACCACGTTACGAGCGCTGCTCAAAGCAGTGGGAGAGGGGCCTGGATTTGACCGAGTCTTGAGCAAGGTATCAGTGGGATAGGGCCGGGCGCATATGTGTGGGTCATCCAATCAGATAACAGCTTGCATTGTAAACTCAGGACTGAAAGCCTAAGAGCTCTAACTTGATTGGTTGAGCTGTCCTTGCCGGGTTTCTTGGTCTAGTGTGTTAGGGATATCTACATGTGCAGTGTAAGGGCAATTGGATGGTCAGCTTTACTTTGTGTGAAGTCCCCACAGGGTCCTACCGTAGATGGTAACTGTTGTGGATGATGGGTGGAGTAGTAGATGCTTAAAGGGGTTTTGCCACGATCTCATTTCATACGTCCTATATCCTGCTCTTCAGCTCTGTGTACTCATAAGGGGGCGTGTGTGATTTGTTTGAATTGCATATCATGTGACCCAGCAGGATGACATCAACAGGCCTTTCCTCTCTTTTTAGTCAAGGAGAGGTCTGTTTATGTAAAGAATTGTGAGTAGCAGAGAGGTGAAGTTTTTGCCTCCAGTCACAAGGGTCCTAGGTTCAAATCCCTGCAGGAGCCAAACCTGTGTTTTTTTTTCTATCTCTTTTCAATGCACAGACCTCATTGATGTTTCTTTTTTTATTTGTTTGCACTGTTTGACTAATCCCCTAAGAAATACAGAGGAAGGGAGTAGAGTGACAGCACCTGGGGCTTGAACACTCAGTAGCTGCCTGAGAGGAGAAGTGATGTCTGACCAGGAGTGAGGAGCTCTCAGCCCTGGTCGTATCTCCAGGGGATACGACCAGGAGTTTATCGGGCTGTCACCCTCCCTTTATTGCGGTGTTGCCCGATATGCAGCAGGGGACGCCGCGACGCTTGTTGTTGCCATGGTGCCTGGTTATCACACCCCGTCCCATCATGATGTCTCCTTCTACGGCACACAGCTGCCATCCGAACCCCAGCGTGGGCTCAGGGCTTCCGGAGAGCAGTGTACCGGGTCCAGCCTCACTCACCCCCGTGCAGAGGCTCGCCATGTCTGCTGTATGGGCCCACGTCAGTGGGGAGATATGGCGTAGGAAATGAGGAGCAGCCCGGACCTTCCCACCTCACCGCAGAGTCATCCAGTGCTGGCTATTGCTGGGAGCGCTGCAGTCTGTCAGCAACCCAGGTAGAGAACCCTGCACTGCTCATACTATATAATATATACTGTATACTACATATAAATACACGTACATGTGCCCCACAGTGCTAATCAATATTATACAATTGCAGACTGATTGTCAGCTCTATTGGTCAGCATTATATAAGTAATATAGATACTGACCCGCAGAGCTAACTATCACTCTGCAGTTATGTAGTGCTGCATGTCACACCACATATGGTAAAGACATGTACTAACGTGCACAGCCAGCATCATAGATGTGGAAAGAGCGCTAAAATCACTATCCAAAACCTAAAAAAGTTGGGGTGCTCTAGATACATTAAAAAATGTGCCTGTTCCGCTTTATATGCGAATTCAGCTTAAAGGGGATGTATCGCTTCATCAGTTCGTCTGTTTTCTTGTAGCTTCATTTTCTCAGTTCCTAAAACTGGGGCGTTTCTTCCCCTCCCAGCAGGGTATTTCTTAACTGAAGGGGGATGACATCATCACCCCCTTCACTGTTCGTGCTCGCTCCTGAGTCAGTGTGTTTGTTTGAGATCAGTGAGAGGGGATAGCAGAGCCCTGCTCTCCCCCCCCCCCTCTGCATTCCACTCCACATGTCACTGTGTGTCGTTCCTTTCCCTCTGCAGTCTTATTTTGTAAGAGCTTCGTGTTTACATAGCACAGCCCTGCATTCAGTCTAGACAGTCTTCTATGAACTCAGAGCACTGATCTCTTTGATCTCCTCTCACAGCTGGAGGTTTGTTACAGTTGAATCCAGTACAGATAATCCTCGATGAACACATTCAAAACAGCAGAGATCTGTCCTCATAGCTGGGGGTTACTGTTGAATCCAGTCTTCTATGAACTCATCCAAAGCAGCACAGATCTGTCTCCTTTCTATGTTTACACGCAGCAGCATTAAGGTACGGGCACAATTCTGCTGTTTTCTGATTGTAGAAGCAGCTGCAGTGTTACTGTGGAGCTGCTAGCTGTGCAGAGTGAAATGTCGCCAGCCCCTTATTCTGAGCGAGAGAGGCAGGAATGCGCGCTTCCGTGAATACGACCGGGGGCCGGACAGAATGTAAATTAGTAGAGCCAGCAGCCAATTAAATGAAAGGCGGTGGAATCCAACCGGCACTGGGGAACAGTGTTTACAGAAAACGTAGATAAGAAAGACAGTGAAAACAAGACAGCTTTGCTAATGACATCCAATTGCAAAGTTGCTTGTTTTCACTGTCCCCTTATTCTGAAGACCATTTAAAGGGGTTTTGCCAGGACATGCCTTATCTGCTAAGAAGCAAATGTAAACAAGCCACGCTAGCTGAGACAGACTGCCAGAGCTGCATAAGGGATCGTGTGAAATGTTCACTCAAATAATCAAACTACAACTAGTGGAATCTGTATACAAAAGACAACACCTTTTCTCCACAGCAGCTTGAAAGCTTCTTCATGTTCTGTCATCAGATAAAGCAGGGATCTACTCAGATCACACTACAACTAGTGCATTCTGTATACAAAAGAAAAGATATTTCTACCCGGTGCCTTCAGCTCCCTCTCATCAGATAAGAAGCGTTCTCTGTGCAAGCCCGGCCAGCAGCTCTTGTCAGGTCGTATCTAGTGCAAGCTTTTAAGTAACTAAGGGCAGGTAAGGAAGCCTGTAGCTCTCTCAGACTGCAATATTTTTAATCACATATATTTAGAAAAGTGATTAAATACCCATTTTGGAGGATCCCACGTCAACATTACATCGTGGCAAAACCCCTTTAATGTAATGAGAAAACCCCTTTAAGAACAAACCTACAGTCCCTATTCTGTACGTAAACTGGGCTTGCCTGTTTTCCAGATAATCACTAATAATGCAGTTTCCTTGTATAATGAAATGGCACCAAAACAGCTTCATTTTTCTGGTTTTAGTAGACAGCTGAATAAAAGAGATTTAGAAGGACAGGACTTGAGTTCCTTTTTCATCAGTTGGGTGCGCTGATCCTTGACTGCTGGATGCTGTGTAATCCTCAGTCATCCTGTGCTGGTCTAAGTGACCTCTGAGTTTCTTATTCTATTCAGTTTGATTTATAGCTGCTATTCCAGAGACAATAGGGTCACGTCCTCTGGTGCAGGTGAATAAAATGTATTGTGCTTCTTCTAAATCTTCCCAGCTCCAGCTTGTGTCTGCAACTCCTGGTACAATTGTCTGTGAGCTGAAAGTTGATGAGGAGCACACAAATCGGGCTGGCACAATGCATGGCGGCTTCACCGCTACCTTGGTTGACATGGTTTCCACTGTTGCTTTGCTGCATACAGAAAGAGGGGCTCCAGGAGTTAGTGTGGATATGAATATCACGTAAGTATGGTTCTTTGGTGTGTGTTTTTCTGTATTGTTACATCACTGTATAGTTGGTTATGTTATAACATGTCTGAGCAGATGATCCCTGTAAGGCTATGTTCACACGGCATAATTGCGGGACGTATTTCGCCCCGCAATTACGCCGTGTGTACGGGGGTGGTGCGGTAGCCCGCCGGCCCCATAGACATGCATTGTCTATTGTGTGAGCGGGGGAGGAGCCGTAATCTATAGTTCTCTATGAGAACTGTGAATTACTGTAATGACTGGGACGTATTTCAGCCCATAATTTGCGCAGTTCGCCGCGAATTACGGGCTGAAATGCGTCCCAGAATAAGCCGTGCGAACATAGCCTAAGGGTATGTTTACAAGGCGTAATTGCGTGGTGCACGTCGCCACGTATTTGCGCTTCGATACGCCCGAAATGCACCCTGTAATTACGGTAATTCATAGAGAGCTATGAATTACATCCGTCTCCCCGAAGTACAACGTGCGCATGTTGTATGCTGGGAGAGAGAAGTGACATCACTTCTTCGCAGCCCTTATGCACTGCTGATAATGAAAGTGAGTGGGGCCGGCCTTTAGAAGTACGTGCTGACTCTGCGTATTGCGGCGCGCACAGTACACACCGCAATATGCTGTGTGAACATACCCTCATATGACATTCTTGTACACATTACCCTTGTACTGTGACATCACTGTGTGCATTATCCTAATATTGTAATATCACTGTGTGCATGGCTCCTGTACTGTAACGTCACTGTGCACTATCCTTCTTCTATATTAATAAAGACCAAAATACTCATTAAATTCTCCATATTCAAAACTTGCTAATGAAGAGTGACATGGTAGAGTGGGTCCTCATTTCAAATTTTGCTATGGAACACAAAAAAAGAAAAGTTCTGGAGAGCAAGCCAGATAACGTTCTTCTGACAAAAAAAAAATATTCAAATATAGGTTTCTTCTCACCTCTTAGGGGAGCAACAAATTTCCCACTCCCCTTATAACCAGGACTTCCTACTTAAAGGGGTTTTGCCACAATGTAATGTTGACGTGGGATGCTCCAAAATGGGTATTTAATCACCTTTCTAAATATATGTGATTACAAAATGTGAAGCCTGTGAGAGCTACAGCTTTCTTTATAAGTCCTTAATTACTTAAAAGTTTACATTAGACACGACCAGAGGAGCTGATCTGGCCACACTTGCCTGTTTGCACTTCTTATCTGATGACAGGGAACATGAAGGAGCTTGCAAGGGGCTGGGGAGAAAGATTCTGTGTCTTTTGTATAGAGCAGGGGTCCTCAAACTACAGTCCGCCGGAGATTTTTATCCGGCCCGCCGCTGCCATCCGCCGCCGCTGCCGATCGTTGACATGTAGCAAGGCATCGGCGAGGTGGCGCGGCGGAGCCGCAGTTCTCCTTTTCACTGGTGCGTTCGCTATTAGCTGGCCCTGCCGTTGCGCTTTTTCGCGATGCCTCCCGTCACGCCCACAGCACCTCCCATACGATGGGAGGTGCTGCGGGCGGTGACAGGTAACATGAGAGCCATCGTGAGCAGCACAACAGCAGGGGCCGCTTCGGGGGGGCGGACACTATGGAGCTGATGGGAGGTGCCTGAGGGCGGACACTTGCAGTATATGGGAGGTGTCTGTGAGTGAGTGGTGGAGGGCGGACACTCTGCAATGTAAACATTGCAGAGTTGTCCGCCCCTCCTCCACTCACAGGAACACCTCCCATATACTGCAAGTGTCCGCCTTCAGGCACCTCCCATCAGCCCCATAGTGTCCCCACCCACAGTCCGCACTCCAGGCACCACTGAGACTGACTTCCAGAGCAGGATGTGAGGTCAGTCCTCAGCATTCCCGCCACAGGAGAGAAGCCACGAGAGGCAGGGCAGGAGCCACGGAGTGCCAGGGCAGAAGCCTCCCCCCGAGAGGCGGGGCAGGAGCCACGGAGTGCCAGGGCAGAAGCCCCCCTCCGAGAGGGCAGGGCAGGAGCCACGGAGTGCCAGGGCAGAAGCCTCCCTCCGAGAGGCGGGGCAGGAGCCACGGAAGTGCCAGGCAGAAGCCTCCCTCCGAGAGGCGGGCAGGAGCCACGGACGTGCCAGGGCAGGAAGCCTCCCTCCGAGAGGCGGGGCAGGAGCCACGGAGTGCCCAGGGCAGAAGCCTCCCTCCGATGAGGCGGGGCGGAGCCACGGGAGTGCCAGGGCAGAAGCCTCCCTCCGAAGAGGCGGGCAGGAGCCACGGGAGTGCCAGGGCAGAGCTCCCTCCGAGAGGCGGGCAGGAGCCAGGGAGGTGCCAGGGCAGAAGCCTCCCTTTCCGAGAGGCGGGGGCAGGAGCCACGGGAGTGCCAGGGCAGAAGCCTCCCCCCGAGAGGCGGGGCAGGAGCCACGGGGCGGGGCCCAGAGCAGAGCCTCCCTCGAGAGGGGGGGGCAGGAGCCACGGAGTGCCAGGGCAGAAGGCCTCCTCCGGGGGGCGGGGCAGGGGGCCACGGAGTGCCAGGGCAGAAAGCCCCCCTCCGGAGAGGCGGGGGCAGGAGCCACGGAAGTGCCAGGGCAGAAGCCTCCACCTCCGAGAGGCGGGGCAGGACCCACGGAAAAGTGCCAGGGCAGAAGCCCCCCTACCGTGAGGGGGGGCAGGAGCCAGGAGTGCCAGGGCAAGAAGCCTCCTCCGAGAGGCGGGGCAGGAGCCACGGATTTGCCAGGGCAGAAGCCTCCCTCGAGAGGCAGGCCAGGAGCCTCCCCTCTCCTCCAGGGCAGGAGCCCCCCCCCCCCCTCTCCTCCAGACTCGGGGCAGGAGCCCCCACTTCCCCCCAACCTCCGAGTCAGGACAGGAGCCAACGTGTCGGACCGGGGTGACCCCCTTTTTAGAAGCCCTATAATTATTATGGTTGTAATGTGCTTTCCCAGTCCCTGTTGCATGTTTAGCTTTTCAGGTGTCTGGGAAAGCTGGGTGAAGACGTTAGTAGAGCTCACAATGTTGGACACATTTGTTATAGATTCCACAGTTTTCCCAGGTGACAGTTTGTTCGTTGCAGGTGATCTATTCCTGGCCCCCTCCCTGTTTTTGCTAAGCACATTGTCATCTGGGAGAGCTGGAATCTATAAGAAATGTGGTCAGCATTGGGAATTCTACAAATGTTGTCATGGTGAGTGACCAGCAATGCTGCATATACCGATACAAATCCCCTGTGGGTAAAAGTGAAAAAAAAAAAAGTGAAACACAAAAAATAAACACGTACACTGCTTTCCCCTTTACAAACACCCATCACCCGAAAAAAAATCCAAAAATAAAGCAAGCATATTTGGTATTGCCACGTATGTAACAACCTGCCCTATAAATCTGTAATGTTTTTAACACTGCACGGTGAATGCCAAAAAAAAAGTCAGAATTGTGATTTTTGTTCATCCCTCAGCAGTAAAATGGAATAAAAAGTGATCAAAAAGCCCAATAAATGCCAAGGGGACACCAAGTAAAAGTCGGTTCATCCCGCAAAAAAGTCCTTACCCCAGCTCTGTATACAGAAAAATATAAAAAAAGTTAAGGCCATCAGAAGACAGCAATGCATAAATATTGTTTTACAAAATAAAAACTTTATTTTAAAAAAGCGCTTCAACATGAAAAACTATATAAATTGGGTATCGCCGTAATCGTATCGACCCCCAAAGTAAAACTTTTTTTTTTTAAAAAACTATATTCCGGCCCTCCAATGGTCTGAGGGACCGCGAACCGGCCCCCGGTTTAAAAAGTTTGAGGACCCCTGGTATAGAGAATCCACTGGTTCTAATGTCATTACTTTAGTACACATTTCAGATGATCCCTGCCACTGCGTCTCTGCTCAGACCCCCTCCCTCTCCCCCAGTGACTCAGTGTGCTGTGTTTATCTTTTCTACTGAGCAGATCACAGGTAATGAACTCACTTCTTGGCAAAACCCCTCTAAGATTTCACTACATAGTGGTTTCCTCCTAGAGTAATGTACCGAAGACCTGGAAGTCCTCTAACTCTAAAGAGCCTAGCCTGGAGAATTAAGACACCTATACTGCCCTTGCCTCATAACTGTTATGAAAATACCAGAAGTGACATAAGGATGTGAAAATGACCTATCCTTTAATTCAGACAAGAAATATCTACAAGAAAACCTCTATTTAAAGGGATATTCTCACTACATTAATCAGCTTTAAACATGTAGGCAAAGGTAAATAAAGATTACTAAGTACATTACTGTTTTGATTTTACTTTATTTTCGAGTTAGAGCAGTTCTTATTTCCTGTTTGTTTGCAGAAGGTTTCCTAGATAACCAACCACCTCTCTCTCCTCTCCTGGCTGTGGTAGTGAGGTCACTGCTAATTGTGTCTTATAAGCAGAACAAAGCTTGTTTATCTTTCTTACTGACAAACTTTAACCCTTTAGAGCTCGGCAGAATTCGTAAAACCCCTCCATCACCAATGTCCCTTTAACAGGCTCCGCTAGGAATAGCAAAGCTGAAATGTCAGTCACTCCTGTAGAATCACTTGCAGCCTAAACAGGAAGTGGGAGACAGAAGCTGGCAGTGAAGAGCACTCTTTTGTGCAGAAATATATAGCATTAAAGGGGTGTTATCGTTTCATTAAATTGTCTTCAGAATAAGGGGACAGTGAAAACAAGCAACTTTGCAATCGGATGTCATTAGCAAAGCTGCCTTGTTCTCACAGTGTCCCTTATCTTGTGTTGTTATTTACAGTGATCTCCCGTGTGGGTCTGATCCCTCCTCCTTGCAATTCACTAGCTGAGAGCTCATTTACTTTCTGTACAGCCCCTGGGTCGATTCATGGAGCTGTGTCTCTGACTCAGAGTTAGGGGCCGTAGCATTTTCTGTCTCCACACCTGGCAGAAACAGACTGCAGCAGATTGTACAATGAGAAAACATGACAGTTTTGTCCCTGTGCCTAACTCTCCTGCATACACGCAGATCTGTGCCGTTCTTAGAAAGCTGTAATACATCTCAGCTGTGAGAGATCAGTGCTCAGATTAGATTGAATGCAGCCTGGGGTATGTATACAGCTCTTATAAAATAAGACTGATAGGGAGAGACACAGTGATATGTGGACTCAGAGGGGAGGGGGGGGGGGGAGTCTCATGCCAGCAGTGAAGGGGGGATGATGTCATCCAGCTGGGAGGGGAAGAAACGCCCCTGCATTCACAGAGCTGGGAAGCTAAGAGAAGTGTGAATCAGCCGAAGTAAGGAAGCGATACATCCCCTTTAATTGCGGTTCTGCTGGCCCCTTTTCCTAACTGTGCCCGTTAGAGATACAGTGATGATGGAGGGAGGGTGAGGTCTCTCTCTATAAATCTAAGGCCATGTCTACACAGCACTGTTTTTTGGTCGGATTTCTAAGCGGATTCAGCATTTAGAATCCACCACAATCCGCCTGGAATCGGTGCCCATAGACGGCAATAACCAATCTGTGCTGTAGTCTACACTGTAGTCTACTGTCGGATTTCTAAACCACCCGTTTATAGAAAATGTTCTATAATTCACTATATTATGGTGGATTCTAGTTCTATGTACTGCGCCAGCCGAAAACAGATTTTTACCAAAATCTATGGTACGGTGATGTTAAAATACCGTTGGGTTTCCGACGTGGCTTTGAGGGGACTGTATGTTAGATACCCTCATAAATGAATCAATCTAAGAAACTACGCCCATTGACCCCTTAACGACAGCCCGCCCGCCTACTTTTGACGCTGGGTATTTCAGGTCGTTCGTCTGCAGCGATGTCTTTTGGCGTCGCTGCAGACAGTGGGGTTTGCGGTGCCAAGAAGAGGGCTGTGACATACAGCCTCTGCAAGCGGCAGGAAGCGGGAGAAACCTCCACTTCCCGACACGGAATATTTTGATTGCAGCGGTTCGTGACCGCAGCGTAATCAAAGGGCTTTCCCCTGCTCTGTCGGGTGATCGGGGCTCCCGGTGACCCAACAAATCCTGGAAAATGGCTGCACAGTCAGCCCTGGGGACCTAGAGTAGTCCCAGGGCTGTCTGTAAGAAGCCAGCAATCGGGGAAGACTGTGTCAAACTGACACAGATTATAATGTATTAGCAAATATGAATATGTAAATAAGTTACTAGGTGTTTATCTCCTCATGGGATTTTAAAAAAAAAAAAAGGGAAAAATCATAAATTTGGAAAAAATAAATAAATAAAAAACAAAATTAAAAATAAATTCTGCAATAATTTTATGGGTTAACTTAAATTATTCCCACAAAAAGTACAACTTGTCTCAAATAAGACGAGGCCTCATACAACTTGAAAAAGTAAAAAAGTTACGACTGTTGAAATGCAAGGAGGCAAAAACTAAAAAAAACATGTTGGTCATTAAGTACCTTTCAGGTGTTCGGCTTAACGGGTTAAAGTATTCAAAACAGCATTTAGGAAGTGAGGTGGAGGTGACAGTTCAAACATTTACTTTTTTTGCAGATTTTAAATTTCTATCATTTTTTTGTTATTCACTGGAACATGGTAGATGACAATCTGCAATTTTACCTGAAAATGTTTAATTTTTACAAGGAATCCTGGAAAAAAGCACCCCGAAATTTCTTCCAAGTTGGGCAATTCCCTATATATGGGTGTAAACTGCTGTTTGGGCACTTGGCAGGGCATAAAAGTGAGGGAGCGCTATTTGGCTTTTGGAATGCAGATTTTGGGGTGTGCCATGTCGCATTTGCAAAGCTCCCAAAGTACCAGAACAGGTGGAGCCTTCCAGAAGTCAACGCATCTTGGATTCAACCCCCCTCATGGATCTCATTTAGGGGTGTATTGTGCATTTTGGGTGCACAGGTATTCCATTGTTTGTTTTTTTTAGCATTGGGTCATGAAAAAGAGGGGGGGGGGCGGAACGCAGTTCTGTCATTGGTTTTTGGGCTTAGTTTTTATAGCGTTTGCCGTGCGGTATAAATGACATAACTTTACTATGTGGTCAGTGCATTTACAATGATATAAATTTTACATAGCTTTTTGTTATTACTTTTACACTAAAGAAATGGGTTTATAAAAAATTGCATTTTTATGTCGTCATAGTCTGATAGCCATAACTTTTTTATTTTTCTGTATATGGAGCTGATTATGTGCGTTTTTTTTGTGGGATGACTTGACATTTTTATTGGTATCATTATGAGGTTCATATGAAGCCTTGATCACTGTTTATTTAGGTTTTTGTGAAGTGTTTTCAACAAAATAGAACAATCCTGGTAGCGTTTTTTTATAGTGGTCACCATGCGCTATAAATGACATGCTAGCTTTACCCATCAGGTTGATCCTATTACAGAGATGCCCAATTTGTATAATTATAGTATAATGTATTATAAATTATGTTTTACACATTAAAAACACTCCTTTTCAAAAAGGGAAAACAAGTTTTTTGCATCGCCGCAGTCTGAGAGCCATAACTTTTTTTTTTTATTTTTATGTGTACCGAGCTGTGTATGGGCTTGTTTTTTGCGGGATGAGTTGACGTTTTAGTTGTTCTCAATTTTGGGGGGACACTGCTCTTTGATTGCTTTTAAATCTCTTTCTTAGAAGCCAGGGTGAAGAAAATACTGCAATCCTAATAGTGTTTTTTATTTTTAACAGCGCTCATCATGCAGTATAGTTAGTTTTACTCTGAGTTGATATGATTATGTTCGGTGCTCTCCTTAAGGAGATATCTTCCCTTCCTGAGCTACCCGATGCCTCCCACACAGCCAGCCAGTATCTTCTCTACTCTGCACTGAAGAGGGACAAAAATCCCAAAACAGCTTTGTCTGTAGATGAGAGATACTGGCTTGGCTAAAAAATCCTTTTTGCTTTCTCAAGACTCGGTGGGTCAAAAGCAAATTGAGGATTTGTTACAACCAACAGAGGGCGCTGTGGGCTTCTCAGCCCCTTTCCCATAATGCCTTGTGATATGCAGATGCTAAGTAGAGGGCGAAAAGGCAAAACAAAAACTCTACAAGCCGTTCGTTCGGTGCTCTCCTTAAGGAGAGATCTTCCCTTCTTGATATGATTATGGATATATATAATTTTTTTTTTTTTTTTTTATGCTGAAGCACTTTAATAACAAGTGTTTTTTATTATGTAAAAGAAATATATGCATGGCTATTTTTTTTTGTTTTTCGGGTACCACTTTGGATCGCATTTTATGTGCTGGGAGATGAATGAAAATTGCAATTCTGTGACTGTTTTTTTTAGCTTTTTTATGGCATTCATTATGCGGGTTAAATAACATGACAGATTTATAGGGTATGTAGTTTCGCACACAGGGATGCCAAATCCGTACTTTATTTATTTATTTTTTGTTTGTTTGGGCTGGTGGGGCTGTTTTGTAAAGGGGAACAGGGCGGGGTATGGGTTTTTATTTTAGTTTTTACTTTCCCCCCCCCCTTCCCATGGGGCTAGTAACAGTGATCTTCAGATCACGGTTTGGCCTCGTTCACACCGCGTATTTTGCCACGGTTTGGCGCCGTCTGCTGCAAGATTGCGCTTCAGTACGGTGCCAATCGTCGGAGTCATTACGGAAATCCACTGCCCTAGAAAACAGTGGATTCCGTCGCTCCCCCCCGCTCGGCGAATCCGCCGGGGGGGAGAAAGTGAATGCAATTATTTACGGGTGTACGCGCCGTAAAAATGCATTGGTTATGGGGCGGGAGCGGGCCCCCGCCGGCCTGACCCCGCCCCCGCCCCGCCCCTTTTCAGCCGGTTTGTGAGTAATACGGCTCACAAATCCGTGGAAAAGCCTGTGAAAAAGGGGCCTTACATGTTGAACAGTAACAGATGAACAATCTGTTTTCCCCACCCACTGTTTTAAACATGCCTTAAATAACATCTGTTTAGCCAGGGTGATCACATTCCTAAATCAGTCTTCCTTTCACTACCTTCAGCTCCTACTCAAGCAGTATCCCCATACACTCCATACTGGCTGCTGCCCGACTCGTGCTTTTATTTTAATAAAAGATGCCTGGACAACTGCAAATCTTGTTTCACCCATGTTGATTATAAGCTCTAGCACAAACTACTTTTGTTTTGAATTGTTAAAGGGGTTTTCTCACCACGCTGTTTGACTGAGTTTTAGCAACTTACTGTGTCTCCCCGGGCTGTGGGTAGTTCTACAGCAGTGATTACCATATACAGCTTCGAGCTAGCTGTTACTCTGAGAGTGCAGGAGATTGTTATCTCTAACAAAATTACAAATAAAGCCATGCTTTTCAGTCCTCACAGCACATGTTGTCTAAAACCATCAGTGGGTTAACATCACCTACTGCTCTCAGCTAACCAGACAACAGGCGTCCCTCTGTTTTGCAGGTAACTATATAAACCTGAGCATTAAGAGCATTTTTTATGTGCTCTGATCTCTTGACTAAAGTAAAATCTATTGACCAACTTATTTAGAACAAGTCTTCATTTAACTGTCCCTTTGATGAAAGCTAATCTTTGTAGTGAGAAAATCTATTTAATCTGTCAGCCTGCAAGTGTACATTTAGCATTTCAAAGTTGTAAAGTGCCATTGACTGCTAGAGCTATGTAAATAAGCATGATTAACTTTTTTTGCGTTTAAAAATGCATAAAATGTGCTTATAAAAAATGTGTAATATCTCTGCTGCTTTCTTAAAGGTATATGAACGCTGCGAAAATTGGGGACTCTGTTCTCATCACTGCCCAAATTTTGAAACAAGGAAGAACACTAGCATTTGCAACTGTAGATTTGGTTAATAAAGAGACCGGGAAACTAATAGCGCAAGGAAGGCACACAAAACATCTGGGAAGTTAGAGTTGAAGCTTTCAATGCTGTGGAAGGACTTTATTGAAGACGCATCTGTGCCGTTCTTCACCTCCCCAGAGCTTGTTTTCCACTCCAGCATGTAGTTTCTGTTAATAAAATGAAATTATTTTTCTGGTTCTTGCACTTTGTTCGGCTTGGATAAAAGTTTAACTTTTAATAATTGCCCAGAAGCCTTTGTTCAGCGCTCTAAGGGGCCTTATAATCTGTGCTCGAATAACCAGGACCGGAGCAATGTCTGATCACAGCTGGTCTACCTACTTGATATGGTCAATAGAGACCATGACATCCAGGTGATTTTAGAGGGATGGGGCTCCCTTTCTCAGCTCATTATCAACTCTGGTATTAGACTGAGCTTCTTTGGCAGCCAGCGACCTAATGAAGGCTTCCAGCTTTGCCTTAGGGTTTGTTCACATGGCATAATTGCGGCATGCATTTCGCCACGTATTTGCGCTTTATACGCAGCAAAATGCAGGCCACAACTACGGTAATTCATAGCTCTCGGAGAGAGACGCATTGTCTCCCCCGGGAGAGAAATAACAGGTCACTTTGCGGCGCTTACGCCCCACTGATAATAAAAGTGAATGGGGCCGTCCCCCCTGTCCTTGAAAGTATGCGCTGAAGAGAGTGTGCTTCCAAACATGTGGCGTACTGGGCAGTGTACAATACGTGCCCCAGTAGGCCGTGTGAACATACCCTTAGGAGGGTCCAGTGGGATGCCTATTATACAGCAACAGGCTGAAGACACTAGTGCAAACTGCCTAAATTATCAATCACACATACATGATTTGCTTTATGCTATTTAAAATTCACTTGCTCCTTAGGCTAAGTGGCCACTGCATACAAAAACGCTAAAAAAAATAACTAAAAAGAGGTCCCATAGACTTGTATAGTAAAAACATTCAATTGTATCCACAGAACGTTTTTTGTTTTTTTGCTGGTGGCTTTTTTGAAACGTTGCAAAAAACGATTGAGCAGGGCAGAAAATTTAATATTGGAGTCTATGTAAAGTGGCGTATGTTTTTAGCAGAAATGCATAGCAATTATAATGCTTTGTATTTCTGCAAAAAAGGTGCCAGAAAAGGCAAAACAAACCAAAAAAAAAAAAAGACTTTCAGCAGCTTTTGACAGTGGACAAAAACTGTTTTATGAAAGTTTTTAGGATTTGGTTTTCAGGTCGTTTTTTGTCCAATGTAGTTTAGGCATAGCCATAACAACAAACTAAGAGTTAATGGAAAACATTAAAGCACATTGTTGCAGAATTGCAAAAGGAAAGCAGTATCCTGACAAGACTTAAAGGAGTTGTCTCCCTACAGAATTTCATAGGATGCATGAATGAAATAATGAAATACTCTGTCACTTCCTGGTTCAGACTGACTAATTTGCATACAGCTCTGTGGTAAAGTCAATTGTCTGTTTTCAGTTGCTAATTATCTCAGAAGCTTCTGAAACTGCTCGCAGAAGGTTTTATCTGATCCCTAAACAAAAGCCCTAATTACAGTTCTGTTTATTTTACATAAATCAAGCTTTTTACTGCTGCTCAGCACAGAGGCTGCTGTGACCTGTTTGATGACTTCACTCACTGCTATCTCATAGAACAAACAGCAGGGGGGAGAGATTTACACAGGTTGGTTACTGAGGGAACTGAACTAGCCAGGGAGGTGTTTATTTCTCTTGTATCTCCTTTAGGATAACAGTTGAACAAAGCAATATATTTGGAAAATGTCTTTATTTTGTGTTCCCTACAGTTTGAAAGCTATTCTTTGTAGCGAGACAACCCCTTTAACTCCAAATGAAAGCTGACCACACAGGCAAAGTCTGATTTTATTTTTTTCCTTTCATTTATAAAAACGAACTGTACGACTGTCGTTGTTGCCTGTAGCAACCAATCAAAGCTCAGCTTCATTTTCTCGGAACAGTATCAGAAAAGGAAGCTGAGTTCTGGTTGCTTTTGGCGGTTTTCAATTTATTGAATTGCAGTGCCAGCAAACAAAGACCATGATCAAAATAAATTGCATGTGGAGCCAGACTGTCATCTGTTGGTGTCTTTAGGAGTGTCCACACAGATTTCACTGTCGATGAATTCAATGTGTATAGACAGAGCTCCCTCAAGTTACAATGGCATCAGGATACAATATTTTCCTGGGACATTGTGTGTCGGACACTAATGATTTGTGGTACATGTGATGGATGGAAGAACCAACCAATTATGAACATTTTCCTGTAATAGAGAAGTATATGCACTGGCTTGTGTTCCTGTAGTGCTTTACTACATAGTTTGTACCAGGATGAGCAGAACATTGAGTTCATTACCCTAGAAGTTTCCATCCTCAAAATAGAAAGTGGCTTCCAGCAGCTCTGTTGTATGTAAAAACTTGCTTCATCTTTATTAGTTATCTGCCTAATTTATGAATTAGGATCATGTAGGTTTCAAATCCTCAAAATGTCACCCCACTGTGTGTTCTCAACATATTGCAACTCAGTCTTCTTCCTCTTTAAACCAAACAGATAAAGCATCAGTATTTCCTTTATAATTTTCCTTTTTTCTATGTGAAATAAAAAAGAAAAACCTTGTGATTTTAGCTTTGAGGTACTTTCTGACCAGCTGTGTTGATGCAGTTTTTGAAGCCAATCCCATTAGTGGATCGTAAAGGAATAGGAGGTGTAACCTTAGGACTTCAGACTGTTCCTCTACTAACAGTTCAATTATTACCAACAATATCAGACTATATAGCAGGGGTGTCAAACTGCGGCCCTTCAGCTGTTGGGAAACTACAACTCCCATCATGCCCACTGTTATAGATTATACAAATACATGATGGGAGTTGTAGTTTCCCAACAGCTGGAGGGCCGGCAGTTTGACACCTGTGCTATATAGGGACAAACCCTAATGACAGATTCAGTAACCAGTCACTGTGTCTATCCATTTTCAGGAGAAATGTCTACACAGCACAGGTTTTTGGTTGGATTTTCCACATTCAGTATTTTGAAAATCTACACAGTATGGATTTTTTTTTTTTACGGATGGTTTCCTAAACCACCGGCCGCCCGTCGGAAGATAGAACATGTTCTATCTTCCGCAGGACTCCCGTAGCCCCAAAGTATTGGGGATGCAGAAAATCAGACTTTTTTTTTGGGCACAAAAGCTGCATTACAGAGATGTTAAAATGCCATCGAACTTTGTACAGCATTTTAAGGCTATGTCCCCAGTGCACAGCTTTATGATCGTATTTTCGGCGCTTTTAGCTTTTGAAAAGCGCCGAAAATACGATAGTTCGTGTGGCCCCATAGAGGCCAATAGAAAAGACAAGCTGTAGTCTCCACAGCTCTTCTGGCACCGGCGTATTATGCAACATGTTGTATAATATGCCGGCACTTTTAGGTTTCTTGCCGTCTTCCCCCAACACAATTGTATGGGGACGTCAAAAAACAAGAAGTGACTGGTTTTTGCACAAAACATGAGAAAAACAGTGGTCCTGCATCGGAAAAAAACCCGCCACATTCAGGCCGTTTTTTGTCCGATGCAGTGTAACCATAGCCTAACATTGCTGTGTAGACATAACCTAAGATGTTCCAATATAAATATTTCATGTGGAATACAAGTATGTACAGGAATAGATCTGGGTGCACATCCTCTATTCATTGCACATACACATCTTTTACTGGGACAAGTGTGTTCATACAAAGAAGAAATATAGATTTTGTTCAGTTCATCCACAACATGCTTTTTTTATTATTATTGCCAAAGCTTGAAGCGGATCCTAGAGAAAGGAAATATCTTTTTGCTCCTTGCATCTTGATTCGACAGAACCTGCACTGTGTGATTTCTGGCCCCAGGGATGCTACTAAAGTTAGTAAGAACCATAGGAAGTGAAGAAATTTCACAATTCCCAATTTTACGCAAATGTCCAATGCCTTGACAGCAGTAGAAATGGTGGAGCACATGGATCAAGGCAATTGCGCCCAAATTGTGTTTTTTTTTGAGCGTTTCTAGAAGCTTCTGTGCCTTGCCTGACAAAATGGGCATGGCCAAGGTAAAAAGGGTGTGCTTTATGGAAAGGAAAAAAACAAAAATGTTGCAGTTAACACAATTTGTTATTTGCAGAGTGTACTTTGGTGCCATGCAAATAGGGTAAAAGTCAGAGCATTTATTGAGTGCTATAACAACCTGGTGTACGTGCCTGGGAAAACAAGAGTAAAAGGAGGCCTGGTCGTAGCGCTGATGAAAGCACACACTTTCAAAAGCAGGTGTGCTACGGCACACACAGGCACGTGCTGCAATACAAAATGTGAACATACCCTTAGTGGCACAAAGTAAGCCAACTTATAAAAGGTTCTAACGCGCCTGATTTTTTAAACACTTATGCTATATATGGCACATTGTAAGGGTATGTTCACATGGTGTTTTTCAATCCGGAAATCTGTGTAAAACATATCCAAAGACGTACCCAAAGTGTGGTGTGTGTTTGGATGCGTTTTCTGTGCGGCAAAAATGCCCCCTATAGTTTTAAATGGAGTGTCTGCTGCCTAAAACAGATCAAGAATTGAAATGTCAATTCTTTGAATGGATCTGAAAGACTCATCAGAAAGATGCATATAAAACACGCATCGGCGTTCAGGCGGCTTGATGCCGGTGTGTTTTACATTGACACTAACGTAAATCACACTGCGCATTATTAGATGCGTGTTTGGTTCCGAAACTCTGATAAAAAACACACATCTAAAGACGCCGTGTGAACATCCCCTAAGACTGTCTAGTCTAACTTTACACCAAGAGTTAGACCGTATTGATAACTGTGCCCGTTCCTCCTAAATTCACATGACTCCGGGATGGCAATAACTTGTGTTGCAGAAAAACGACATGAACACTGAGATTTAAGCTTGTTTATTTTAAATTTTCATTGTAATCCAATTTCAAACAAAAGCTAGATACAAATTTAAACCAGGTAAGCACTAGTATTAGCCAACGGGAGCAGGCCTATACAAGTTTCATCAAAAAGGTACTGAAACCCTTTGAGCAAAGCTTTCTTTCAATACAGTAGTCAACCTTATTTTCATTGCACAAAATAAAAATATCCTCATCCAACTTGGCACGCTTCAACTTTCAATTACAGTTTGCAACTGCTTTATAACTTAGTTTCCAGAACCCACCATGGGTTTACTATTAGAGAAGTATTACTTTATTGTAGAAAAGTAAAAACAGCACAAACACCAGCAGGTTTATGTCTCGTTTCCTCTATCCAGAAATTGTTTTTTTCCCCACAGTGCCCAAGTACTTGACTTACATGTAATATATATAGCCCCTGCAGACTTCTAGGCTATATTAACGTCAATGCACCCACAGTGGGAAATGCAGATTTTATGCAGCAACTGAGAGATCAAAAATGTTTAGTGCCTGTACACTTTGTCTCATCCCTGCAATAAGAACTAAGGTTTGAAAGCATCTTCTGAATAAACAGGATTTTTACTAATAATTCTGTCCAGAGTCAGCCTTCATTTACTGCTGCTGCAAACCCTTGCTTCATTGAAGCGACTCAGGTAGTGCTTTCATAGTTTGGTAAAGCAATGACGCTTTTTACACCTGTTACTTTCATATTTCACCCTTACAACTGTAGTCTAACATTCTAAAAACTTTTGTTAGGGGATATGACCAGTGCAAATGGGAAGACCACCAAAACAAATAATACCTTGTGCTTTCTGATACATTTGATTCAGTGTGCCAAAGTCCCATCGTTTCACATTTTACAAGGCTAAAGCATAGATGTTCCAGAACATCCTCTCTTTCACAAGGTCCATGCAAAAGAAAAAAAAAAGAAAAATTTAAAGGAAAAAAAAAAATTTAAAGGAAAAAAAAAGTTCCGATTCAAAATGATGAAAGAAAATAAAAATACAAAAATATCCAGCATGAAGGTTCACAACGTACAAGTGTTCTGAGCATGAGTCCATATTCTTCTTGAAATTGGATAAGAAAAATAAAATTGTTGCGATTAACTGATCTTCCCAGTTTGACTGGTCACAACCTTATTCGGGCATGTATGGGCGAAGGTGATCCTCAATGGTGCCAACCGCCCAATGGGTGAGCTGTTCCTGTGGCAGGTAGAGGCAGATGCTGCATAACTTGAGGATTGTGGCTTTGCTTTTAGGAGTCTGCCAACAGAAAAACAAACATGGTGTCTTAAGAAAAGGTACATGAAGACGGCTAGTACAAAAATCACTGTTCTATATGAAGATGAATAGAGTTTTCCCATACGTGAACTTCCCTACCAACTCCACTTAAAGGGAGTATCCAACCCCAGGGTCAGATTTTGGGCACCCTCACTGTTCATCTATTTTAAGGAGCCATGGTGCTCAGGTGAAACCTGCAGCCTCTATACCACAGGTAATACAAAGCCCTGTTCTAATAAAATGAGTGCTGCAGTATCATTTCACCAATACTTAAAGAGAACCTGTCACATAGTTTATGCCCCTCTTGCTGAGTGTGAGACCTGCTGTTTCCAGCACTGTGTCCCTTATTTTGCAAGATTTAAGGCTCAAATCTGCAGTTTTTAGCCAGAAAAGTCAGTCAGTTTTTTCAAACCCCGCCCATCTGAGGCTAGCCCCACCCACCTCAACTGATAAACCTATTACTTTGAATAGGTAGAAACATGTGAATAACTGCCAGGTGGGCGGGGCTAACGCCTGTTCAGGAAGAAGATTTGAGCATTAAATAGTCTAAAACTCCAGCATCTTACAGAATAAGGGACACAGCACTGGAAACAGCAGGTCTGACACTAGCGTGTGCTGCCCTCAGCAAGGGGGGCATAATCCACGTGACAGGTTCTCTTTAAAGTACAGCAATCACAACACACATAACTTAACAGGCTGCAGCACTCATGAGTTCCATAGCTTCTTTACATCAGCGCGGGTCCCAGGAGTCAGATCCCCACTGAAGTCATACCGGTGGCCTATCCTGAGGCTAGGCCATCAATTTTACAAATGTAGATAAACCCTTTAAATTACCTGCATCAGCAAACAACTGGAAAGGATTTCTGGTTCCTGCCCTTCCGATACAGGACAGGTTGTAACCTGGTTTGTTGAAGGTGCCCAAAGCCTTTCAAATCATTCAGCTGATAGACAATTATGCCAATATTTCTCAAGAGGAGTACATACCTGGGTTTAAACAAGAGGGATCGGACTGTGGCTTTCCTTGAACATCTTTATATCATGGCTTCTAGAAACGCCCAGAAATTGTTACCTTTGGAAAAGCACTAGCCTCCAATCTGTACTGAATTTTAGCAACAGGTTCTTCCAATACTAGACTATTTTATGTGACTTGTGTATCAAGAACTGATGTCCCATTACAATAGATGGGCATTTACTGGGAGTGATTGATTAGCACATAGCAGAACACAAGTTAAAAAACAGTTCTCACCAGCATGCAGAAGAGCCGCTGTACCATACACATTGCACAAGTGCAAAGATGGGCTGTATGCCAGTATAGTGCACTACTGCACAAGACAGGCACGCTGTAGACTTACCTATGTACAGTTTTAATAGAAGCAATTCCCCCTCATAGATACTGAGTGGTTTCCAGTATTTTTGCACTTGTGTAATCCCCTCGTACGGTACTGTGGCTTTTCTGCATCCTGGCGTAAAGTGGTTTATAACATACTAAGAAATTGCTCCCATTATAAATATTAGAGGTGTTCAGCAGTAATCTGCAGCAGGGTAACCTCTACCAAGACAGACTTGGGCTCTTACTGCTGGGTTTTAACCTGCCTTGGTAGCAGTAGGTATGGCCTCCTTTTCTGTGATACACAATAGAAAGGCACACATGAAAATTTACCCATATTGGATGTGATGTGTACTTCTATTTCACAAGAACCCTCCCGGGGAATTGTTGCTTAATTACCAATACAGCTCTTCTGTATGTGTAAATCTGTATGGGGAGAAGAGAGAGGTGGGGGGGGGGGGAGAGCAACAGCTACATCCAGACTTTGTAGCATGGCAGCTGCGAGTACAGACTAACCTGCAAGTGCTGTCTATCTATGAAGAGGAACACTGACTGGTTAGGATTGTTCAAAACAATTCCAGTCTTGTCGTTTCGGCTAAGTACATGCAGAAGATGTTTTTCATAATCACCATGATGAAATTCAAACTTGGCCTAAGAGAGAAATGTAGAGGATCATTAATGTTAACATGACCGTATCAATGATATATACAAATCAGATACTCGTGCTTAAAGGGAACCTGTCACAGTTTATGCCCCCCATACCGAGGGCAGCACAAGCTATTGTCAGACCTGCTGTTCCCAGCACTGTCTCCCTTATGCTGTAAGATGCAGCAGTTTTAGAGCATTTAATGCCCAAATCTTATTCATGAGGTGTTAGCCCCGCCCACCAAAGGCTATCCCCGCCCACTGAGTTATTCACATATTTATACCTATTCAAAGTTATGGTTTATCAGTTGACGTGGGCAGGGCTAGCCTCAGGTGGGTTTTGAAAAAAAACACTTTTCTGGCTGAAAACTGCAGTTATGAGCACTAAAAACTCAAACAACTGCATCTTAAGCCATGTTAACACGGCTTAAAAGGGGACGCATTTCAGTCCGTAATTCGCGCCGTACTGCACGAATTACGGCTGGAATACGTCCCGGTCAATACGGTAATCCACAGTTCACATAGAGAACTATGGATTACGTCTCCTTTCCTGCTCGGCGAATCCGCCACGGGTGGAGATAAGTGACATGTCATTTACTAGCGCCGTATTACGCCCCGCAATTAAGCCGTGTGAACATAGCCTTAGAGAATAAGGACACAGCATGTCTGACACTAGCTTGTGCTGTCCTCAGCAAGGGGGGCATAAACTATTTGACAGGTTCTCTTTAAAAGGGGTGTTCCAGGCCTCAACATTACTCATTTGTCTGTCAGGGTATGACTAGAATAGAAGAGAAGCATCATACTTACCCAGTCTTCATTCACCTGACAGCCGCAGCCAATTACAGGCCACAGAGGTCACGTGCATGTGACGATGTTGCCTGTGATTGGCTGGAGTGGTCATATGAAAGATGGACGTTCACGGCTTACTTCCGGGTTGAACGGGTGTGTCCGGGAGATAAGTATAAGTCTTAGCTTCTCTCTCTTCTCTGACAGGCAAACGAGCAATGTTAGGTCCTGAAACATCCCTTTAAGTTTCTAAACAGAACTACTGTGTCTAGTGCATATGCAAAGACAGCAAGCCATAAACAAGTGGTGGTGTAAGTGGAGGCAGAGATAAGAGGAAAAACTACAACTGCCACATGTATAATCCAATAAAATACTCACCAAAACAGGCCTGTAGGGCTCCTCTGATCCCTTCCATCGTGAAAACAGAAGACAAACAATCTTCTCTATATCATTCCGAGGCCAAAGAATAAAGTCCATCTCTTGAGTACACCCAATTACATCCTAGAAAATGCAATCATTATAGCGGTTATCAATACGTTATCAATTTATTTCAATAGGTTTTACATTTTACACCCATAACAAGGTCACGGTGACCGGATTTTTTTAAACAATGACCTTGCAAAGAGGTAATCATTCCAAAGTCTATGACACCCTGCTCATGTGACTGATAGACAGCCACGTGAAACCAGAAAAACAACTGAGGTTCTGCCTTACCCTGCGCATTGACTGGTAGCGAGGTGCATGAAGCTGTACTATGTCCTTCTGCAGAAGCTCAAGGGAACTCTCCAAGGAATAGCTGGAATCCCGCACACCCTTCAGAATATTTTCTTCATAATTATTAGTCATAACAGGTATAACATCAGCCACTTCAAAGAGAGCCGACTTCTTTTTCTACAGGAGGGAGGGGACAGACATAAGAGCTGCATCACATGTAACCAACAGTAAAAGTCTGACATTTCACTTTCTAAATATGCTCACCCCATAGAAACGACTATGAAACCAAGTTTTATTTCTCGTACAACAAATCTATTTAACCCCTTAACTCCCAGGCCTGAAAAGTAGTTAATGACCAGAACTTTTTAGTTTTTGCCTCCTTGCGTTTCAACAGTTGTAACTTTTTTTATTTTTTTCAATGATGCAGTTGTAGGAGGTCTCTCTTTATTCAAGACAAGTTGAACTTTATGGGGGAATAGTTTAAGTTCCCTTATATATACAGGCAGTCCTCTACTTACATCGTTCCGACTTATATACGTCCCCTAGTTACAAACGGAGACCTATGGGGCGTGGCTGATATTTAACACTGAGTCACGCACCATGATAACCAAGTGCCAGCATGCCACAGCTGCACATAAGATACAGAACGTTAGCTGAAATCTTCTGAAAAAGGCACAGACAGAAAAACAAATGTAAAAACTGTTCCCTGCACTATCCAAAACGAAAAAAAATTTTTTTGCTGGAATTACATTTAATAAATCTACCTGTTCCGACTTACATACAAATTCAACTTAAAAAAACCTACAGTCCCCTATCCCTTTTGTAACCCGGGGACTGCCTGTAATTGCAGAAATACTTTTTTTAAAAAAATTTAAAGAATTTTTTTTTTTTTTTTTTTTTTACACCGTTTATATTTCACACAACTTTAGATTAATTCTACAGGTTATTATGCTCATGTGGATACCTAATAGATGTAGGTTTTTTGTGTGTAATTTATGTACAATTATTTTTTTATTAATTTTTTTTTTTTTTTTTTTTTTTTTTACACTTGTGGGTTTTTTTTACTTTAATCCCATGGAGAGAACCGTTTTAATTTTTTTTTTTTTTTTTTTTACACTTAGTAATGTATTAGCATATTCATATATGTTAATACATTCTAATCTGTGTCAGTCTGACACAGGAAGTGTTCAGGACCGCACACAGACTGGCCTGATCACTGGCTTTTTTACACAGACAGCTCTGGGGCCACTCTCGGTCCCCAGGGCTGACTGTGCAGCCGTTCCCCGAGCTCTGTCAGGTCACCGGGTGTTCCAATCACCTGACAGAGCAGGGAAACCCTTTGATTGCGCTGCGGTAATGCACCGCCGCAATCAAAGGGTTAAAGCATCGGGTTGCGGAGGTTTCCTCCGCTACCTGGTGCTCGGAGGAGTTGCTCTGGGATCAGGGCTGTGTAGCCAAAGACGTCGCTGTAGACGAACGACCCACACCAGCTGACGCCAAAAAGTCAGTGGGCGGTTGTTTAAGGGGGTTAATAGTCTCAGATTACAGCTAGAAGTTTACACTTCTAGTACTCCTCTCCGAAAAAACCTCAGCTATGATTTTACCGTATTTGCGGGGCGTACTTCAGGCATATTGCAGGGCAATAACACCCCACAAATACGCTGTGTGAACATCCCCTAAAGTATAAACGCTTAAGAAATAAAGCAAACATGGTCCAAGATAGACTGCCCTAGAAACCCTTATGGCCCAGCCTGTGCCCCACCATGGTATACATTGGGATAACAATTTTAAGGAATCCTGACAATGGTCAAATTTGTAATGCGGATTGAGTTTTACTGCTTTAAAGGGGTTGTCTCACTACATTGATTAATCTTCAGTCCTGTTTTCTTGGTTTCACTTTGAATTCAGGGGCGAGTTTACCACTAGGCTGCAGTAGAAGCCAGGTCTGTAGCTATAGCAACCAGTGGCGGCAGCCTATCAAGAGATATTGAACACAGGTCTGCAGCTATAGCGACCTGAGGAGCTGATGCAGCCCATACAAGAGGTGATCTCAGAATAGGTAGGACACTGTTAATGGACATATATTGCAAAGCAGGGTGGATAAAAATCAATGTTTTTTTTTTAAAAAAAAAATAAAATAAAAAATCGGATTTTTTTTTTTATTTAAATCGGTTTTTTTTTCAAAAAAACTTTTTGAAAAAATTTTTTTACCTCCAAAGTTTTTCCCATCATGAATAAAGCAGTTGTTTTTAATCAGAGAATAAAGGCTGATATGTGTAACATTCACAACCATCTCTTCCCAAAGGGGTTTTCTTAGGTTTGGGGGGCTTTCTCCCCTTTAAATTACAAGACGTCGCTTTATTTACCAGTTCTCAAAACTGAATTTGACTCCGCAGAGGCCCCGCCTCTTCTTCAAGCAAAATGTTACAACAGAACAGATTGGAAAAAGCCCTTAACCTATTTGTTTACAAACCTATGAATACAAATCCCCCCTTCAGTGCCAAGCCCAAAAAATTTAAGACAAAGTTTCGATTTTTTTTGGGGGGAATAGATCTGCAAAAACAAAAGAAGAATTGAATCTAATGTGGGGAGGGGAAGGGAAGAGACAAAAAAATGAAAGGAAAATTTGAGCACAAAGCAGCATAGCCACAGACAGACAAGTCTGGTTGTTTGGGAAAGATCTGGGTTTTATTACATTCTTTCCTTTTATAAGGCAGCAGGCCAAAAAAGAGACCCTTTGGGGGAAATTTTTTTAAAATGAAGCCCCTTCCCCTATCGGTAAGGCGGGAATGCGGCAAAAGCAAACGTTTAAACAAAGAGATGAAAGGGCCGGTGGCGCGAATGGGGGAAACATCATAGAAGTGCTTGATGAAGATGACCAAAAAACACTTCTGAACGGGCAGGATTTTCAGGTGGTAAACATTTTTCTAAAAGATGAACTGTCATTTTGGGGAAAAAAATTTTATTTTTTATTTTTACTGCATGTTACGTCTTTTGGGTACATTTGATGAAGAAAAAAAATTTTTTTTTGGGGGCATGATGTTTTGGTCAAAAGCAAAATTTGTAAAAAACAATAAAAATCCATGACTTTTTTTTTTTTTAGGGGAATTCATGGATTCGGAAAACTACCACCCCCAAATCACCTACCTTTCTACATTTTAGAGTTATCCACCGGGATATGCTTCATTAGCAGACATCATCATCAGACACCCACACCACATATAACCAAACACCCAAAAGGAAAAAAAAAACCTTTACCCCCGGGGCCCCACCAAATAGTTTGTGAAAAAAAACTACGTTTAGAAAAAGATTTGTTTGATAAAAAATTGCCCAGTTTATTTATGCAACAAATTTCTTTTTTTCCGCTGACTGAAACCCACATTTCATTAATAGGTTCTCACTGAGACCAGGAACAGTCCACCCAGCAAGTGTGTGCGGGGAAACCTGGATCAAGTTATGCAGAAAAGGGAGCAATGTGCAAAGCTCTGGAGGGTAAAATTGTTAACCTAAGTATTGATGGGGGGAGTAATGTCCACAATGATCCTTGTAGTGTTGTATAACAACAGAAGAAGGTAAAGCCCTTCCTTGCACAAACAACTGATACGTGGGAAAAGCACACACAGCAGAATACTTACAAGAAGTGGCAGTAAAAGCTAAAACGAATGTGAACAAAAATTCAATGTCTATAGCGTTTGGTCACGACAATGTGAAAACGTATCCAAGTGAGAAGGTTTTAGAAGAGCAGGGGGGGAAAAAAAAACTGTAATAAACATATTTTTGCAGTGCTCATTTGCTGCACCTTTAGCCAAAGATTTAAGTGTTCCAGAAATAAAGGCAATGTTGTTTAAATTGCTAAATCTTCCGTAATAATCATTTTGTGCAGCAGCCCGAAAGGAGGTGGGAAACCAAACTAAACGCCCCACAAAAATGTTAGATGGAATCTGTGGGGGACTGTTTTTTGGGATATTCAAAAAAATGGCCCATTCTGATGACCCTTTTGAAGAAAATGAGATAAAAAATCGGCCAAAATCCCCAACATTGGCTTAAAGAAATTTTGAACTATGCTGACTTCCCGAAAACCCCCTCTCTCAAACTTTAAAAAAAATACAGAAAAATCTGTTTTATTGCGGATGCGTTGAAATTTTGGGAAAGGGAAATAGGGAGAACTTAAAAAAAAGAACACCTCGAATTAAATTACAAGCATAAAAAAACGAATGGGACAAAGCACTGACTCCAGCCATTTTTTTTGGGAAAAATTGTCAATATCCCAAATCAGGGGTCAAAACCTAAGTTAGGGAAAAGGGGGTTAGCTTTGACTGGGGATCCACAATATCCCCTCTTTTAATGCCAACTAAATAAACTTCAAGCTAAGGGGGGAACCCTTCAAGAAATAAAAGTTTGCTGAAATATTTTAAAAGGGAAAGGGCACACCCGTAAAATGGGGAAAATCCTTAACGCTTGGATTTTTGAGACTGTTAATAAGATTTTTACTTTTAAACACATAGCTTCTTCTGCAGGGGGTTGAAAAAAATATTCTCTTCCTTTGGACTCATTCATTCTAAATGGAAATCGGTTGGGGCCCAATAAACAGAAAGCTGTTTTTCTTTTCCAAATTTTAATAGAACAAAGAAGAAAAATGAAGATGCAAAGTGACTACAGGACGCAGGGGCGTAGTATTTAAGTTTTTTCATGTGTCGGCTGGGCTGACAGTCTAGTTTCTTAAATAATATATATTTTGTTTAGCCAAATTAGTTAACAAACGGATGTTGTTTTTAAACAAATAACTTTGCTGTAATGGTTTTTTTGTTTTAGTTGAATAAAACTATTTTAAATTGTTATTAAGGTCGGTTATTTTTCTCCTTCCAAGTACAACAAACAGGGTGTCCCCCCCCAAAAATAAAGATTAACCCTTAAACTGGGGAGAAAAAAGTAAATAAAAAGTGATTCTAAAAAATCTTTACTACTTGCAGTTAAAATGAAGAACTATTTAGGTAAAACTTTGATTTTTAAAAATCAACCTTTTTGACTTTTAAATTTTATTTAAATCGTTTTATTTAAAACAAATCCCCTGCAAAGTGACTTGTTTTTTTCAAGATCTTTAAAAAAAAAACAATCCTTGTAGGGGAGAAAACCCCCTGTACGGGGAATTCTCAAAAAAAAAAATTTATATATATTTTCACAACTGAAATTTGATTATTTTCTAGTGAATTTTCAATTGTTGGGGTTTTAGTTCCCCGAATTTGAGGCAGATTTGGTTCTTATATACTTGTAAGGATTGAGTGCTGAATTTTGCCTCAAAAATTTGATAAGACCCGTTTAATACAGGGGTGAATTTTTTTCATGCGGGAAAATCAGAACATGTGCACAGATACCATTTTCCTAAAAAAAATTTGTGAAGCAGATTATATCAGACAATCCGTTATGTGTGGGTTTAGGCGAATTTCGGTGGGGGAAACTGGGTTCAAATCAAATCTATTAATATTGTATTAAAGGGGGAACCCTTTTGGGGTTTTATGAGACCTATCCGGGAGCGAATGTGATCGAGGAGAAAAACTGGCCTGAGTATATGGGGTTATATGATGAGGAGGAAGCTGAGCTCTGTAATGTAGGGTTATATATAGGGGAGAGAAGCGGCTTTTATGAGGGTTATTGATAGAGGAGAGAACTGATCTGCGATTGTAGGGTTATTGAAAGGGGAAGAAGCTGAGCTCTTTGATATGAGGTTATTTGACAGAGGAAGAAGCTGGCTTGTGATAGTAGGGTTATATGATAGAGGAAGAAGCTGAGCTCTGCGATATGTAGGGGTTATATATAGAGGAGAAAGCTGAGCCTTTGTATGTGGGGTTTATAACGGGGAGAAGTGACTCTGTTATAAGGGTAAAATTTAGAGGAGTGAGCAGTGTGAAAATGGGGGTGAGAAGCTGATTGATTTAGGGTTTAGAAAGAAAGAGCCAGTTCTCTCTTCATATAACCCATATATCACAAGTACTTCTCCCCCTCTATCAAAACCCCCATATAACGAGCTCAGTTCTCTCTATATAAAACCCCTGTATGTCCCCGAGTCACTTCTCCCCTTAAAAAAAAACCCCTATGTAAAAGAGCTCAGCTTTTTCCCCCTCTATCATTACCCCTTATTCAAAAAGGTCAGCTTTTTCCCCCCTCTTCCCCCATATTCCAGAGCTCAGCTTCTCCCCCTTAATTTTAACACTATATTACAGACTCACTCCCCCCCTTATCACATCCCCCCTTTGATAGGGCAGCAGAAACCACCTGACAGGTTCCATTTAACAAGCCCCTCCTTGCTCCTCCCTCCTAGTTGTTGTATGTACAGCAGGGCACGGCTTTCAGTTGCACTCGAGGAACAGATGCTCACATTCTGTTCAGAAAGAGGGCAGCAAGCTGCCCAGAATAGTTTAGTAGAAAGCTTCCCTTATTTTCAAGCATCACGTCACAAAAATGGATTACTCCCTGTACACAAATATCATTGAAGTGTCTCGGGGAAAATTTCACACTAATTAAAAGTCTGTTTGCTGCAACAAAAATAATCTTCCTGTATAACCCACGGGCGACAAATGTGGGGGCCCCAGGAACCCGAAAAATTGGGGCTCCAGACGACACACTAAAACAAATGATCACTTTTATGAATCCCTGTCTCATTTGAAGGGGCCCACCCGCTCCAACAGTCTGGTTTTTTTACTTTCCCTGCAATAAACACAATTTTCCCTCTGCCTAAACTTTCATCTGATGCCTCTCTCTCCTACTAGAGGTTCAACTAAACTGAAACGGTTATTGCTCCCCTGCAGGGCTATTAGATTGCGTAGGGACACGCCCCCAACAAATACTACCCAGTTGTCAATTTATTCATAATTTTCAAGGAAGAGTAACAATGTGATTTAAGGTATCTCCACACAACATTTTTGGATCCAAAAACTGCATCCAAAAACGCTGCGTCAATCGGATCCAAAATGCATCCAATACGCAAGTGCATGTTTGGATGCGTTTTGCCTGCAGCAGAGACGCACCCTATAGTTTTAAATGGGGCCCGATTCTTAGGTCAAAAATTACTTGACAATTCTTTAAACCCGATCCGAAAGACAGAAGAAAAAACACAATCGGCGATCGACTGTTCCCAAGGATTTTAACATTGCAAGCAATGTAAAAACCCCACGCACTTGTTAGATGCGTGTTTGGGTCCTCTATGGCCCCCCAAAAAACTGATCCAAACAAGATCATAAACGAACACACGAAAACCCGCCTTTGAACTTCCCTTTAGAGAAGAGACCAAACAGTGTTTTTTACTAAAACAACACATTTTCCAGGCGCAGAATACCCCACAGCGAGATGCTTTTTCCCGGGAAAAACCTACGTAAAAGGGGAAACCACTGTGGCGGGGGAAAAGGGAGTGATGTGTGGCTTCTCCCCACTTACCCAACTTATCTGACAGCTCTGCCCTATGGACAAAACTGGGAGAGGGCCTTTGGGTGGCAAGGAAAGCCACACAGATTGTCTCCCCTCCATGCGCTTCTCACTCTGAAATACCTTGGGTGTTCACACGGCTTAATTTCGGGGCATTTTTGCCCGCAATACGCTGTGGGGGGGGGGGGTGGCAGTCGTGGCCCCATTAAAATGCATTATCCACGGCGTGTATACACCCCTGAATAATTGACATGTCATTTCTTCCCCCCTGGGTATTTTGAACAGGGGGAAAGGGGCTATTATATCCCTATAGAACTGTGGATTACCGAATGACTGGGATGCTTTTCAGCCCCTAATCGCGCAGTACGGACTAATTACGGATTATATAAGTCCCGAATAAGCCGTTGAACAAGCTTGGAAGGGGATGTTACACGGCGTGTTTTCATCCGTGAACAAGTTTTTAGTGGTGTTTGGATCCGTTGTGGTCCCCAAACAAGACCAACAAATAGCATGTGCTTTTTTAAAAAAGACAGAGTGTGTTCATGGTCTTTTGGTCCCTTCCCAAAAATGGAAATTTAATTTTTTTTCAAAAGACCAGCAGGGGTCCTATTTAAAATGTTAGGGTGCGTTCTGCTGTATCCAACACGCAGCGTTTCACTGCAATTTCAGCGAGTTTTTGGATCCCCAAAAAACGGATCCAAAAAGCCGGGAACATACCCCAAGAGTACCTTACTGAGCCAAGGAAAATGCAAATTTCCATGTGCCCGTGCTTTGGGGAGCACAAAAGCTGACAGGTTTTATTTTTTTCTGTTATTCAACAGCATAAAATTCCCGTATTAGGCATGTTTACACGGGTTAAAATTTCGGGGCCCCGTAATTACCCCGAATTACGCCGTGTGGACGGGGGCGGGAGTGGGGGGTGACAGGGGGCCGGGACTTCCCCGGGCCCATAGCTTTAAAAAGCCAGCGGTGCGTTACGCCGCTGAATTCACTGTCAATTATCTCCCCGCCCGGCGGCTTTGCCGGGCGGGGGGAAGGGGACGAATCCCTAGTTTCTATGAGAACTGGAATTTCCGTAATGATGGGCCCTTTTCGGGCCAATTGGCGCACTTGGCACGTAAATTTCGGGCCCAAATCGGGCCCCTTTTAAGCGTGGAAATGCCTTTACAAGGTATTGGGCTTCCTCCAAGTACAAAAATGGTGCCCCATTGGGGATGCGACCCTGGAGAGAATGGAAAAATGCATTGAACAGGGATATGACGTCCCCCGAGATTTATTTATTTAATTAAAGGGTTTTCTGATATTACCAAGCTGCTTATCATTCGGTCAGGGAATTTTAAGGTATGTTAATCGACAAAAAAGGGTCCATATTCCCCAACTCAAAACACCGAAGTACTCCCCATTACGTAATTCTAGTTACACAGAGCTGGGTTACCTGTTTTTTCCCCAGCACACAAAACGTGCCCCGAAGAACTGACAATCAAATTTTTCCGCGTTACGCTCAGTAAAAGGGTTCAGAGGTAGTGCTCCAGCGTATATCCCTATGAAATTTGGGGTTAAGCGGCGTGCAGTGACGCCGCACTAGTGTGAACATACCCTAAAAAAGTCACCTTTTAAAGCCTCATTTCCGGCCTGCTGGGCCCCGCAATGACAAGTTCATTTTTTCACAGAGGTCTCTTTGAAATTTTTATCAAGTGACGGCTAAAACCTGTGATTGGCTGCAACATCACATGACCACTGGTCGTGATGTCATCAGCAGTGCTGAAGCAGAGCGTTTAAAAAGGAAGTTTAAATAATTTACCACCACCCCCCAACAGACTGAGAACCATCTTCTTAAAATGGAAAACCCCTTTAAACACTGTCAGACCTGTAAGCAGTATGTCCTAGAGACACAGGAGCTGAGCAGATTGATATATAGTTGTGTGAGGAAAGACAAACCTTTTTTATTCATCTAAATTCCTGCTTATTCTGGGTTAAAGGGTCTGTCCCACTACAGACAATGATGGCATATGGCTAGAATGGAGTCTGATAGGTCTGGGTGTCAGAGGTAGGACCTGCACCTATCTCCTAAACAGAGAGCAGGTCAGGACTCTGCCATAGACATGAATGGGAGTTTGGATTACAGCTGAGCATAGCTAAACTCAGAACTCCCATTCAGGTCTATGGCAGAGTCCCCACCACCTCTCCATTCAAGATGGAGAGGTTTAGGAGATAGGTCTGGGTGTCAGAGGTAGGACCTGCACCTATCAGACACTATCCCAGCAATAGGCCATCATTGTCTGTAGAGTCACAACCCCTTAAATCCAGGGGGCGGTGTTATCAGTAATTGACAGCTGCCCTGTATGTACATTTACATAGTATCAGTGTCTGTAGTGGTACAACTCCTTTAAGGAGTCCAGTGGGTGGTGTTATTAGCAATTGACAGTTCTCTCTGTATGTACACTTTGAGGATATCAGTGTCTGTAGTGGGACAACCCCTTTAAGGAGTCCAGTGGGCGGTGTGATCAGTGATAGCAGTCTCTGCATGTACCATTATACAAGGAAGGCTGTCAGTCACAGATTATACCACCTACTGGACTGCTTACCTCAGAATAAGCAGGAATATAAAGGAATGGCGTATATAGTCCTGTGGGTAACCAATCTCCTCCGCTGCTACTCCTAGTCACCTACCAGAGGATCAGATAGCAGTGCGTTGCAGTCAGCTGATTTACCTTATCTTTGAACACAAAGGCGATGTACATCTTGAAGTCAAACTGGTCAGCTAGAGACTCTTTCTTCTTCCTCAGCTGAGAGCGCAGTCTGTTCAGAGCCTGTTTCTTCCGAGAGTTGGGGTCCCCCATTTTTGTAATGCTGCCGGTGCCAAGGCCTATGAGACTTCTTAATTTGTCGCTAATTTCGGGTATTTTCTTTTTTGTGCGCGTAAGACACCGCGTCAACAGAAACAAGCCATGCTACCTCCTTCCAATGACTCCGTCAGGTCAATGTAACCTAAACCACTACTTAGGCAACGCGTGACAGGCCTGTCATACTACCAGGGTGAAGAAACTGAGCGGCCGCACCGCCATGACAGGAAGCAGGTTATCTCCTGATGAAACTAAAAGAGGCATCATATACGTGTAGAAAACCCAGAACACAACAGGTAAAATGCTAGGGGCCCAATGATGAAAAAAGAAAGAGGTCTTCTCCTATCAGCCTATACCATGAAATCAAAAGCCATGCTGCTGCTTGCTAGGCCTCCCTAGAAGGAGATGACGTCACTGGACTAGAACCCCGTGCACACACAGCTAGGAGAGCGATTATTTATCCGTCTGACAGGTGGGGGTGGGGTGTTCACAGTACAGTCGCCCCAAAACAACGGGCTTGAGGGCGCGCAGGGAGCCCATGTGGAAGTTCAGCCGACACCCCATAGGGAGGAACAGCATGGTGCCGATCGGGGAGAAGGGCCTGCCGCCAGTGAGTGAGCTCCTCGGTGAAGGCTCAGCGGTAGGGAGTGCAGGCGGTCATGTCGCGAGTAGACGCGAGAAGAAAAAAAATAAATCGCTTGTGGGATTGCACGTGGACTCGGCCGATCGGCGGGGAGGAGATTAGCGCTGGCTGGGGCTGTGTGGTGTCCTAGCCACGCCGGCTACCTGTCATGTCTGCTGGAGGCTGAATGCTGGTGTCAGGATGCCGGCTCAGCTGTCTCTTCAGGGGGAGGCTGGCGGGGCGGAGAACTCCACGGGGATCCATGTCAAGAAAACACCAGGGACCCCAACGGACCCCTCTGCTTGTGAGCTGCGCTGCTCAGCGGGTTGTCCACCCTACTCCACCCCGACCCACCCATGCTCCGGAGCGGGGGTCTCGCCGTGAGAGGGGGAGGAGGCGGCAACTGACGAAGAGGCGGAGCGGGCGAAGGCCTCGATACCACGCCGTCCGTTACCCGCCGCAAGAGAAGAACGACAAGACCTAACGGAAACCCTAAACCGTCACGGAGACCGTTCACGGACGAGGCAGCGCGAACACGCAGCCTGAGGAGCGGGCCTGGTGTCCACACAGCCCGGGAGCTCTACACAAACGCCCAGCACCACACACACAGAAGGAGAAGATGGCCGCCGCTGCGTCACCTCCTGCCTTCTCCCGCCAGGGATCCTCCGGGAGGTACCATCACAACGCGGGGGAGTAGGAATACAACCAGCGGACGCGCTTGGTAGATATCACGTATCGCCCCCGCACCCCTTCTCAAAGATAGAGAGTAATTAAAACGTATCTCTAATGTTAGAGAAATCCACACTCAGCAGCCGAAGAAAATAACGACACCCCTCCGAAAATGGTAGCTCCCGCTGTTTAGCATCGGTGACGTCTTTTCACATGACATCTTCGGGTGACTCGTTAGTGGAGATTTTCACTAAACTTTATTAACATGAAAATGGAAAACAATCATCAAGGAGAGCTATTACTTTACGACAGGGGCCTCACACTCAGCCGGGTACATGAGAGACAGGGGAAAAAAAGGGAAAACATGATTTTACGACAGGGCCTACACTCACCGGGTCCCTGAGCAGCCAGGGGGAAAATAAGGAGAGATATTACTTTACGGTAGGGGCCTTACACTCAGCCGGGTACATGGGAAGCATATGGGAAAACATGGAGAGCTATTGGTTATAATTAGTAAGGGAGCTTTTTTATTACTAGCAAGCTTCTTTCACATATCTAAACTGTTTGGAAAGTGATGCATCAACTAGTGTTTGTATCCTTCAGACACAGTAATTACTTCCTTTTTTTTGTTTTTCTTGAGGAACTACAAGTGATTTTATCACCCTCTGTGCTCTTTCTGGTTCCCCAAGTGACAGAACTGTGTATTCCTTCCCCTTTCTGTTTGTTATATCTGATAGATCACACAAGTCGCACAGCACGGAACTCCGGACAGTGAGAGCTTGTTTGTTATCTGATCTTTCAGACAAAAGACAGTAATTACTACTGTTTACTTTAACTCTGAAGCGTCCCTGGTCCTGACAGCATGAGATTTATCTAATCAGCAGAAGTCTGAATACACAGAGCTCATATGCTAATTACAGACAGCTTGACCAGGAAGTGACAGAGCAAAGCAGCATTATTTCATTCATGTATCCTATGAAACTTTGAGATGAGACAACCCCTTTAACTGCTGTGCATTCCTGCACAAAAAATACATAAAAAACCAGCTCCCTAACAGCTCTCCATGTTTTCCCATGTGCTTCCCATGTACCCGGCTGAGTGTGAGGCCCCTGCTGTAAAGTAGTAGCTCTCCTTGTTTTCCCAAATGCTGCTCATTTACCCAGCTGAGTGTGAGGCCCCTGCTGTAAAGTAATTACTTTACAGCAGGGGCCTCACACTCAGCCAGATAAGTGGGTAGCACATGGGAAAACCCTTTGCCCCGGTTCACACGGCTTATTCAAGCCGGAATTGCGAGCCGGATTGCACTCGCAATTCGGCTTGAATAAGGGGCGGGGGCGCGGCCCGCCTGGCCCCATAGACTTGCATTATCCACGGCGCGTATTCCGCAGGGATAATGTGCATGTCACTTTCTCCCCGCCCGGCGGATTCGCCGAGCGGGGAGGAGCGATGGAATCCACTGTTCTCTATGAGAACTGTGGATTACCGTAATTACTGCGACCGATTGGTGCCGTACTGCAGCGCAAATCCGTCACGCAGTACGGCGCCAGTCCGCGGCGAAATAAGCCGTGTGAACGGCCCCTTTGAGGTTGAGTGGCCGCAATCCATTCAAAGTCTATTGTGTGTACTTTCATTTTGTATGTGATTTGCATTTCTAAAGTAGAATGGGTGGTGGGTGTTTTTTATTTTGTGTTTTTATTTTTTTACATTATTTTTCTTGTGTCAATAGGGGACTGTACTGAGCAGTACATGATTATGCTGCAGTCAATCACCCTGTCTGCCAGGCCTACCCCACACACAGACTAAAGGCCAATGTTAGGCCTTTGGCTGTCTTGGTGGCCATTGGCATCCACGATTGCACAGCGGGGTGCTGATAGAGGAAAGAGGAAGTTGGATTACTTTATGCCTCTAACTGTGACAAAATTTTGGCTGTTATTTTGGCAGAATTCTGAAGCAACTGCCTTGATAAATGTGCCCCTCCTCCGTGTAACTGACAGCAGCCAAGAAGGAGAGCCACGGAGATGACAAAAGAGGAATGAGGGCACAAGGTAGTGGTATTAACCCAAGAACAACCTTCACCATATACATGTCCTTGTTGGTTATCTGTCAGAGGCTCCCAGACACCCACTTTTTATCCATGTTTGAGTGTCCAGTCATTGGAAAAAGGAAGTATCCCCTATTTGAATTCAATGGTTTTACGTATTAGGACATAATAAAAGAACAAATATCTTTTCCTTACCACGGTGGGCTGTCCAGAGCCCTTTAGAAGTATGCCCTGGCTAGCACGTACTTCTAAAACACCTGGCATTTACGTGCCGCTATAAGCCGTGTGAATTCACCCTTAGGCCTCGTTCACACGGCTTATTCTGGGACGGATTCCAGCTGTACTGCGCGCCGTATTTGCGCTGCAGTACGGCTGGAATCCGTCCCAGTCATTACGCCGAGGGGGGAGAGAGTGACATGTCAGTTATTTACGCCGCGTACGCGCCGTGAATAATGAGTGTCTATGGGGCCGTCGAGCTGCCGGCCCCCCCGCCCCCGCTGCACGGCAGCCGGCGTAGTTGCGGGGCGAAATCCATCCCCGCAATTACGCCAGCAATAAGCCGTGTGAACATTGCCTTAGGTACATAAAAACACACAACAGATTCTACCATGTCATTATTTATGTAACAAAAATGAAGCCAAAATGGAAAAGCCATGTGTGAAAGCTTATGACACCCCACAAATCAATAGCTTGTAGAACCACCTTTAGTACCAATAACCTGAAGTAATGGTTTTCTGTATTACTTCACTAGTCCCTCATATCATTCTGGAGAAATTTTGGGCAACTTTTCTTTACAATATTGCTTCAGTTAAAGGGGTTTTGCCACGATGTAATGTTGAAGTGGGATCCTCCAAAATGGGTATTTTATCACTTTTCTAAATATATGTGATTACAAAAAGTGAAGCCTGTGAGAGCTACATCTTTCTTTATATGCCCTTAGTTTCCTGACAGTTTACATTAGACACGACCAGGACACTGACAGGAGCTGATCTGGTCGCGCTTGCATTGTCTGCACTTCTTATCTGATGACAGGGAACATGAAGGAGCTTGCAAGGGACGGTGGAGAAAAGGCAGTGAATGAGCCTGTGTCTTTTGTATAGAGAATCCACTGGTTGTAACGTATTTATTTGAGTAAACATTACAGACGCTCCCTGCTCCCTGGCTTTCTCTCAGGCCCCCTCACTCTCCTCCGTGACTTAGTATGCTGAGTTGATTTCTCCTGAGCAGATAAGAGGTAAGGAACTCACTTCTTGGCAAAACCGCTTTAATTGAAGATTGTGGGCTTTTGTTTATCAGCAGCTCTTTAGGACCCATATTGTATTTAAATTGAGTTGAGGTTTGGTATTTTTTCACTGGGCCATTGCAAAATCTTGATTTTTCTTTTTTTTTGTTCAGCCATTCTGTTGTAAAGTCTGAGATGTAGCGCTTGAGTTCTTTGCAACTTCTCTTATTTTCCCTAGTTGAAGCTGAGCTGCAAGTTTACTGATAAGAAGTTTGTCTTATAACAATGGTTAATTGATCTGAAGATATCTGGACTGGTTCTTGCCAAAATTATATGTAGGTTGTCCGACTATGGCGTATGAAGACAATTGTGAATAGATGTTTTGTTCTGTTAGATATTGGATTTCATCCCAGAAACTAATTATAAATATTAAAATATTCTAATATGTAACACCTCTATCTTAATTACAAGATAAGCTTTTGAACTATGATAGGTTACCGTGACCTGTCATGAACCATATGATTTCATGTACCGCCTTGACTGTCAGTAAACCTGTTCTGAGGGTTTTCTCTCAGAGCCATCTTGAGTCACAATCTGTGTAGGTTAATTTGCTCTCCCACAGTAGCCAGCTGGCACATATCAAAGGAGTGAACCTTTTTAAGTATAACAATGGGCAGCAACAATTGCTACTATAAAATCATTGCTGATGTCTCATTGGCATTGTCCAAAAAGCTGCTAAAACTCATTTTTTTAATAGAGGTTTTAAGGGTGCTTTTACACAGTGCAGTTTTGATGCATTTTTAACTGTGCTCCAGTTAAACTGCCTTTATTACTAGCAAGCTTCTTTCACTTATTTAAACTGTTTGGAAAGTGAATAATCAATTAGTGCGTTTGTATCCACAAGACTTCAGACACAGTCATTGATTACTTGCTTGAAACACCTTTCTGAGCCATGTAGACAACTGAAAGAAGCTTGCTGGTAATAAAGTCAGTTTAATTGGAGCGCAGTGATCATGATCAGTTAATCTAGGGTATTTGACAGCACATGGCTACTACCTATCCTCTACTTGGGAGACAATAAGGGTGTTCTTATTCACACATTCATTTTTCACACAATGCTTATATATTTTAGCCTAGTTTTTCTTCAATTAATAATGGCACAGTGGAATCTGTTGTGTGTTGTCGTTCATCTTAGGTTTTATTTACCTAATTTTAAGACCTTTTAAGGACGGGATGTTATTTTTAAATTATATCATATTAAAGGGTTTGTCTCACTACAAGGATTGCTTTTTACTGTATATTAAAGATCTTGCGAAAACAAGTCACTTTGCAATGTGTCCAATGTCCTACCTATTCTGAGATATCCCCTCTTGTATGGCCTGCATCAGCTCCTTAGGTCGCTATAGCTATAGACCTGTTTGATCTCTCCTGATAGGCTTCCAGCACTGGTTGCTATAGCTACAGACCTGGCTTCTACTGCAGCCTAGTGGAAGCCAGTAAACACACCCCTGAAATTGAAGCCAAGAAAACAGGACTGAGGTAAGATGAATCAATGTAGTGAGACAACCCCTTTAAGTAAAACCATAGAATTAAAAGATCATGGAATGTCTCATGTTCAGAACTGTATTGACAAGCATTGACTTCTAAGCTTCCAACCTTATCAGTGGTTTGTAAGTTGGAAATAAACCTTTTCTCGAGTTGAATACATTAGTGCTTTTAGTAGCTCGATAGTTTGGGTAGTTAGCTTAGAGGTCATGGTCAGGATCTCCCCATACTTTCTTTTATCACGGGTAGGCATTTATAATTTTAGCTCTAATTTGAGCCTATTTTTTTTCGTTTCGTATAAAAGACTATCCCATATACAGTTACTCAGGACAACCCTTATAAAAACTGGGGAATCAATAGCTTTTAGGACTAGGTCTAACCTTATATTACCTGAACTAAAGCCAGAAACAAGTACACAACAGATGCATAAACTCTATTCCTAACCAGGTTGATGAACTTGATGGCATCTGTAAAAAGCAGACCTCATGTGGAGAGGAGGGCTATTCCAGTTTATTAAGAGAATATCCAGAGGTTTCTAAATAAAACCAGTTTTAACACCACCAACATAAACTAATAGTCACATATATATTTTGTGCCAAATCGTGTTCCAAGATGCAGTGCTGGATGCAGCTCTCTCAATTGGCCAATATGTGGCAGTGTTGCCTTTAATCTTCAAGAAAAAAAATTAGGTACTGGGTTAGCCAGTGGAAAAAAAAAGGTTTTTTGTGAGAAAAACAACATACAACTTTCAGATATGATACCTTTAAACAGCTAACAAAATTAAAATTGCAGAATAGTTTTGAAAGTTCTTTAAACCTCTACATCGAACTGTGCCTGACAAGGAGTGCAAAATATTCTTGAAAACTTGCTATTGTCATAATCTTTTCACTTAGCCATTAAAAGGTATCAGCTACCAAAAACTTGTATCTACTGGCTAACATGGCACAAAGATACATATGGTTTCTTTATCACAGTGTTCTTTCTCTTCTATACTTAGCCAAACACATGCAATTTAGACAAGGGCTACTGTAGGCATCAGACAAAAAACATCCAAAAGCAGCTGTTTCTCTTCCGATGCTCGACCGCAGTTTTTATCACGCTTACCGCAAAAAACGCTGTCAGTTCTCGTTTTTTGCCATACAATTGTATTGTATGGGAAGACGCCGAGAAAACTAAAAGCTCAGGCGTATTATACAACAAGTTGTATAATGCGCCGTAAGACGATCGTTGAAAAAAACCATCTGTGGAGACTTCAGGTGGTTTTTTTTCTGTTGTAGTCTATGGGGCTGCACAAACGATCATATTTTCGGTGGTTTTAAAATCCTAAATGTGGCGAAAATACGATCGTAAAACTATGTAGTGTAAACATAGCCTCATAGTTCTTCATGTCCTGGGCATCTGCAAGTTCTAACAGTTTTACATATTAGAGGCTTTTGCATTCATCTTGTTCTTTTTCACTAGCTTAGATTTTCAAATCCAGGGGCAGGTCTCTCCTTCCAGTAGGCGTGTCTTCCCTCACTGAGGAGTGGTGACATCACACCCCTCCCCGTGCTCCCTCCCCAGTCCTCATTCTGTGTGAGCAGTGGGAGTGAGAGGATGTCACAGCTCTTCAGACTTCATGTAATGGTCAGTTCTCATGCCTGGAGAGCTGTCACCTCTCTCCACAAGCTCATTATAACCAGAACACCTGCATTGGTAAAAGCAGTTACACATACAGACCCCTAATATTACAGACAGTGACATCTTGTTATTGTGTCTAGCAGAGTGTATTATATTTGTGTTATATGGGTGGGGAAGCAGAGTGTATTATATGTGTGTAATATGGGTGGGAGGAGTGAATGTAGCATTGCCGAGATCCTTCACATCAGAGCTGTCCCTGGGAGAGGAGGATAGCAACCTTCAGTTTCAAACAGCTCAGGGGGGAGTGAGCGCAGAGAGTGCCGGCAGCCAATCACAGCACAGAGGACGTGTCCCGTCCAGAGGTTAAACTAAATATCAGATGACCAATCACAGCAAAGGGGGCATGACCTGACTTCAGGCTGCAGTTTTAGGTGTAGAACACACAGATTAACTTATATCAGCTATACTAAATGATTTAGGTAATACAAACCGATTGCAAAAGTACTTATTTTTACTGTCCCCATCATTACAGATATGATCTTTGTAGTGAGACAACCCCTTTAATTGTACGTAGAACAGTAGGTACAATTTTATAGATATTTTGGTGCATGTTTGCAGTGCTTGTTTGTCTTTTAAGGCAACACCTATTCACATTGCTACAAATGATGAAGAGTGCATTTACACAGCAAAGGACAAAAACAGCCCTGTTTTGACCTCAGCAGAACCGTTCATTACAACTGGCTTTTGGGCTGTTTTTGATACAAAAAACAGTCTATTTTTTGGCGTTTTTTTGTTTTTGAACTGTTTTTATCACTGTTCTTATCCAGGTTTTCCCTGCGGTTTTTGGACTGTTTTTCAAGCAGAAAAGTGTACTCTGTGCAAACGTATTCCTGATTGGTGCAAGAAACCATGTGATTTTTTTTATCTCCACAATTTAACAATTTTTCACTTTAAGCACATGTGCATGTTAACAGCATAAAAATTGGGATAGTTTAGGCTAAAAAGAGGATTTATAGACTTTTGTTCACTCTGAAGTGCTTTGTAGGACCTTCCTATGTTAAAAAAAGTGCAAAAGGACCTGCAAAAACACCCAGTATAGGTGGGATCATTCTTCAAATTTTATTTGCAAAAACCTAAAACCGCCCAAAAACCACCCTAGAACCGCACCAAAAACCGCTCACTCACATTCTGAGTGGTTTACATTGACTCCAATGTTAATTTTCAGTCTGGAACTCGGGCGGAAGAATGAACATGTTCTATGTTTTTCGGACCGCCCCCGGTGTGAAAAACCGGCCAGCGGAAAAACAGTTCAGTGGGGACTGGTGAATGGGTTTTCTATTGAAGTCTATGGGGGAGCGTTGCCGTTGGGACATGCCCTAAAGACACTTTATTTGTTAATATCTGTATTGTAAATACTTTGGCTGCAGCACAGAATTGCTGTCATGATTGTGCCTGACACACCCCCGGCTTTTGGCTCTGGTCGCCGGCCATGGCTGGTAAGACATAAACCATGGTTTACCTTGTCTTCTTAGTCACCAGTGTGAACTGGTCCTTCTTTCTGTGCTCTCTGACTCTCACTTGGTTCCTGGCTATTCTTTTGGTTCACGTTTTTGTACTGCACTGCCCGTTTGTTACTGACCTGGCCTGCCCGACTTCTCTTATTTCTTTCGTGTTTGTTTGTCCGTCTGTGTTCCACTTACGCAGAGCAGTCATCAGTCTTCAGGTTGGGGCCGACCTGGTAAGGAGTCGGGTTCCCCGAAAGGCAGTGACAGAGGTTGGGACCGGTGTCAGGGCTCACTCGTCTGTGTCTCTGTATGTGCCCTTACAGTCCTTTACAATTGCATTATAAGAAAGCCTGTTTTATTATGGTGTAATGCTGGGTTCACATCGAAGAGGGAGGTTCCATTCGGAGCCTCCGTCGCAGGGGTGGGATCGGCTTCATTTAATGACCACCAACGGGGCGCGACGGACTCCATTTAGAACAGTGGGGTCCGTTTGGTTTCTTTTGTGGTGTCTGTCATTTTAATGTAGAAACATGGCTTGCTATTTTTTCCATAATTTTTGTAACAGGTGCCTCCCCGATCCACATGATGGGTCGCGGGCACACCCGCAGTTTCTTGCTGCGAGTGGCACCGCGATCCGTGTCTCGGGCCACAGGAGCACTTGCAGTTCTGTCCCGTACTCTCCTCACCTCGCTCCTGTCGGCTGCTGGACGAGCTCACAGAAGTGCAGTTAAATTTAAAGAGCCAGTGCGGCAGTGATTTGTTTTCACCGGGCGCTGATCCTGTTTAAGTCCTGCCCCTTCCTTGGTTCCCTGCCGAATTGATAGTGCCCTAGAGCGTTGACATGAAGCATTCCCTTGTGTTCATTGCTTATTCCATGTGACGTACCATAAGCCTCCGTCCCTCGACCACGAGCCTTTGCCGCCTGTCCCCCAACTACGAGTTTGCTTCATGATTTTGTACCACTCTGCACAATGGCTACTACCATAAGCACGTCGCATCAGAGGTAGTGACCTGGTAGTAATCCACCGCAACAAGTGCAGCCTGCTTTGTGGCGGGCTCTGGCGATACTGGACCTACTTAGACTCTGCTCCCTCGCATGGCTTATACCACCGCTTGTGGTGGTCCAATAGATTCACATCTCAGGCCTACTGGTACGGTAAGCCCAGTGTTACAATGTTTTACCGAATCTGTGACTGAGGCTCTTAACCTCTGATGCAGATGTGAACCAGGCTTTAACGTTTACTGCTACAAACAAAAGTAATGCAAACCCACTGCAAAGCAACAGTGATGTTGCAGTGAGATCTCTCAATAATATATATAAAAAAAGGTTCCATTATGGCATAAGTTATTCCTTTGTACAATTATCATATGCCATCACCTATCTAGGGACCCTGGTTGCATTTACAGCCTGTGCTGTACTAATGCACACAAAATACACATATATTGTAACAGCACATTCATAGTGACAGGCAAAATAGGTTTCTTCTTTTATGGAAGTCAGTACAATAGTATAATTACAATACAGCCTAGACTTTAAGACGACCCTGGTGTGCAAGAAATATAAACTTAAAGGGGTTTTTGCTCCTCATTGTTTACTTACCTCGCCCTGTTTTCTTGGTTAAATTTTGAATTCGGGGGATGCTTCCTGGGCGCATTAGAAGCCAGGTCGAGCATGCAACCAGTGCTGGCAGCCTATCAGGAGAGATAAAAAAGGGTCTGTAGCTAAGCGCCCGAGGAGTGATGCGCTCAACAAGAGGGGATATCTAGGAATGGTGGATATGTAAGGGACAAAAATTTTTGCAAAGTGATTTTGTTTTGCAAGACCCTTAAATAAAAAGCAAACCTTGTAGCGAGATAACCCCTTTAAGTTATGGTTCCATGGCATATATTGATTGATGTACAACCCCTATATTTTGCCTACAGGAAGAAAGTTGCAAACACTTTTTCCTATTTACAGCATCCCCAAAGTGATTATGGGCTAGTTGCTGCAGGCTCTGCTCTTATGCTTTTTTGGCAAAGGAAAAATTTAGCAGGCAAATTTACCCCAACATCTCTGCTGCCACCTTCCAATTTTAACAAGTTGTTCAAATATTTACTTAAAGGGGTTTAACTACGATAGAAAATAATAACATGTTGCTAGGATATGCCATTTTGGTAGGTTTTGGGTCCTACCCTTGGGGAAAGCAATATCTTTTGGGAAAAGTCCCAAAATCACAAACAGATGGAGAGCCCTTTCCCCCTGTGCTTTTGGGTCTCCTTTTGTACTAGGAAGTTTCCCAGCCAAAAAACCCCACTCGGGCTTTTTACTCAAATTTCCCATAAAACAGAATGGAAGGGAACTGTGCAAGTGTGGCCAGCTCTCCAGTCTGCGCTGTGACATTTGGGGGCCTGCTCCCAAGATAAGTCTCCCAGAGGTGGGACCCACACCTATCAGACAATTATGGCATATCCTAGCAACATGTCATCATTTTCTATTGTGGTAAAACCCATTTAAAAGGGATAATCATTCTTGAAAAGCCTACATGCTCCCTTACTGCAATGATAGGAAAAATTTACCACTAGAAAACAATTTCCATTCTTTCACATACTATACAGTCAAGTCACAGTCCTATCAGCAATTTCTATTTTTGACATTAGCAGCATGTAGCTAATGTAGTCATGTGTGGTGAACTGGCTTGGCGGGTATATAGGGTGTATGACATCTGCACACATATCCCTCTGCTGTCATGGGAGAATGGGATCTTTCAGTAAAACAATGCAACATGTCACACAGCTAGAAATGTCAGAATTGGTTGTTAAAGCATGACCAAGTATTATGCTGGCTCTTAGTTTTCAGACTTTAACCCAACTGAGCATCTATGCAACTACCTAACTAGTCATGTTCGCTCTATGGATCCTCCCCCATGAAGCCTCCAGCAGCTGTGGGATACACTGCAGTCAGCATGGCTCCAGATACCTAGAAGCCTAGAAGCAATTAATGGTTATGCACATCCCAAAAAAAAACAACAATTTTTCAAAAAAATTAACATAGGTGCAACACTGGTGAGGCTGTAGTATGTATGTAGTACATACATATTCCAATAACAGTGGCACACTATAAACTGAAGCACTGTCAAAGGGGACATAGGAATTTTGAAAAAAGCATTTCTGCTATCTAGGATACATGAAAAAATTCTAAGTTCACACTTTTGATCAAAACTATTTAAGCCACCTCCGAACTTTAACGGGACCTCAAAGCAGGTGGTCCTACACTATTGATACCTCTCGTTTGGGTCCTATTCAGACCTCCACAATCCAGGGAATGAAGGAACCAGCTTACAAGTTACACGCACTGATAAAAAGCCATGTCAAGGTGGGTGGAGTGCAAAAAACCAAAATGGAGGCAGCCACTCCACCAAACTCAAACTAGAAGCAAATATATGGTTATGCACATCCCCCCAAAAAAAACATTTTTTAAAAAAATGAACATAGGTGCAACACTGGTGCGGCTGTAGTATACCTACATATTACAATAACAGTGGCACATATAAAAATGAAGCAACTATCAAGGGCATATAGGAAATTTTTTAAAAAAGCATTCTGCTATCTAGGATACATGAATTTTTTTTTGAGATTCTTAGTTCCCACTTTTGATCAAAACTTTTTAAGCCACCCCCGAACTTCAACGGGATCTCAAGGCAGGTGGTCCTACACTATTGATTCCTACACTATTGATACCTCTTGTTTGGGTCCTATTTAGACCTCCACAATCCAGGGAATGAAGGAACCAGCTTACAAGTTATACTGCACTGATTAAAAAGCCATGTCAATGTGGGTAGAGTGCAAAAAAACAAAATGGAGGCAGCACCTATGTTAATTTTTTTCAAATATTTTTTTTTTGGGGATATGCATAACCATATGCTTCTAGTTTGAGTTGGGAGGAGTGGCTGCCTCAATTTTGGTTTTTTGCACTCCACCCACATTGACATGGCTTTTTAATCAGTGCAGTGTAACTTGTAAGCTGGTTCCTTCATTCATTGTGGAGGTCTGAATAGGACCCAAACGAGAGGTATCAATAGTGTAGGAATCAATAGTGTAGGACCACCTGCCTTGAGATCCCGTTGAAGTTCGGAGGTGGCTTAAACAGTTTTGATCAAAAGTGTGAACCGAGACTCTCAAAAAAAAATTTCATGTATCCTAGATAGCAGAAATGCTTTTTTCAAAATTCCTATATCCCCTTTGATAGTGCTTCAGTTTATAGTGTGCCACTGTTATTGGAATATGTATGGCTCCAGATACCTGTGATAACCTTCCAGCACTTTACCGAGTCACTCCCAGTCTGTCTAGCTGCTGTTTGTGCTGAACATGGTGATTACTCTAGATATGATATGGTAATCATAATAATGTGATATGACTGTAGTTTGTTTATGCAATTATAATGACTAGTGGCTGAGTTATTTTTAGGGATGCAACAGCCCAGGATGCTTAAAGGGGTTGTGTCACTACAAGGATTGCTTTTTATGTTAAAGATCATGCAAAAACAAGTCACTTTACAATATATATCCATTAACAGTGTCCTACCTATTCTGAGATATCACCTCTTGTATGGGCTTATTCAGCTTCTCAGGTCACTATAGCTACAGACCTGTTTTATCTCTCCTGATAGGCTGCCAGTGCTGGTTGCTATAGCTACACACCTGGCTTCTACTGCAGCCTAGTGGAAGCCAGTAAACACGCCCCTGAATTCAAAGTGAAACCAAGAAAACAGGACTGAAGATGAATCGATGTAGTGAGACAACCCCTTTAAGGTAGTTGTTGTAGACAAGGCATTAAGGGGGTTTAAAATTAAAATGGGTAATAAAACCAAAAAAGATATATTCACTTGTGTTCCAGCGCTGACGCTGCTAGCAATGTCTCTGGTCTCTTGTTTACATCCAGCTCTGAGATTGTCTGGTGACCACTACAGCCAATCTGTTACTTGTCATTCCCTTGACATCACTGTTCACACACCATTCACTTCCTCTGTAGTGATGTCAAGGAAATAGCATGTGATCTCTCCTGCCACTAATTGGGAGACACAGCTGTCACCAATAGAATGATCGTGAGTACACAGGTGAGAATGCATTTTTTTTTCTTTTACTAGCCGGCTGTAGCACATTTTTATCTTTATCCATTCAGTAACCTAGACCATAAGGGTATGTTCACACGACGTTTTTGGATCCGATTTTGGATCCATTTTGCATCTGAAAATCGCATCCAAAAATGCAGCGGCGATCTGATCCAAAACCCAGGTGCGTGTTTGGATGCGTTTTGGCTGCAGCATTATCACATCCTATAGTTTTAAATAGGGCTCCTGCTGCGTCTTTTGGATCAAGAATTGACTGTGAAACACGCCGATGCGTGTTTCACAGTGAAAGTAATGTAAAATCACATTGCACATTATTAGATACGTGTTTGGGTCCGTTTAGGGTCCGATAGATGGATACAAACACGCATCTAAAAATGTATGTTCACACAGACTCAACACTCCGTGTGAACATACCCTAAAGGTAAACAGGCATTAGCCCCTTTACTACTCTAGACCCCCGAAGAAGAAGGCATCTATCCTTTCACTATCATTAAGGGTGACATGTATGAATCTCGCCACGTCGGAGCGCACCTTTCCGACGGTTTTCCGGCGAAATCTGCGCCTGATTTATGTCGGGGCCGGGGCGCGCTCATACATTCAATGTAAAGTCCTCCTCGCCACGCCACTGTTTGAGGCGCAGTGCAGGATTTATGCGCAGTGCGGCGCTGCGCCTATGATTCGCCGCCGGAGGTATTGCGGTCATACATGCGGGCAAAAGTCCGCCTCGCCAGTGTGGGGGGCGCAGCGCGGGACTGAGGCGCAGTGCGGCACTGCGCCTATGATTCGCCGTCCGAGGAGGTGCGCTCATACATGCGGGGAAAAGTTCCCTGCGCCTCGCCAGTGTGTGGGGCACAGTGTGGGGACATGGGCGCTGTGCGGGACTGCGCCGAAAATCTGTTCCGATGCGAGACAGGCTGGAAAACAGCGAGAAATCATTCCACATGTCGGTGCGGAATATGAATCAAAATCGCCTTAATAAAGGCATTCAACATTCTCAGAAAAAGAGCTGAAACCTAAAAAATAAAAAATACATAAAACAAAATCACTTTCCAATATCCTAATTCAAGAATTAGGATATTGGAAATTGCCGGGAAATACAGTAATTCAAAATCAGAAAGCTATTCTGATTGGTCGGCATAAACCCGCCAATCAGAATAGGAGCGACAGTGAACCATTAAAACCTATGGAGAACTATTGACCAATCAGAATCAAAGGCGGGACAGTTCAAAATACAGTAAAAGACAGAAAAGAGCTGATTGGTTGAGCTAGCGGGGGCTTGGCTATCCCAGCCAATCAGAGCACGAGCTACTTCTGCTATTGTAGTCTATGGAGAGATCGGCGCCATGCAATCTCGGGTCTCAGCGCCGTGCGGAATGGAGTAAATGAATAAAAAAATCATTTTTATTAAGTGTAAAATATTCTCTGAAAAAGAGTTGAAACCTTCTATAAACATAAATCAATCAAATCCCGAACAACGCGTTTGTCGCCGAGACCGGCGCTACATCAGGAAGTGTGTTATAGAAAAATTTTCCGGAAATACAGTAATTCAAATTGTTTAAGCTCTTCTCATTGGTCGCCATAAACCAGCCAATCAGAATAGGAGCGACAGTGTCCCATTAAAACCTATGGAGAACTATTGACCAATCAGAATAGGAGCGACAGTGGCCCATTCTAACCTATGAAGTAGTATTAACCAATCAGAATAGGCGTGACAAAGACCCATTCTATCCTATGGAGAAGTTTTGACCAATCAGAATAGGAGCGACAGTGTCCCATTATAACCTATAGAGAAATATAGACCAATCAAAATCAAAGGCGGGACAGTTCAAAATAAAAGTAAAAAGACAGAAAAGAGCTGATTGGCTGAGCTAGCGGGGGCTTGGCTATCCCAGCCAATCAGAGCGCGAGCTACTTCTCTACTGAAATCTCGGCGCTCATAATAAAAAAATTATTTTTATTAAGTGTAAAACATCAGATAAAGCGCTGAAACCTTCTCTAAAAATAAATCAGTTAAATCCCGAACAACGCGTTTGTCGCTGAGACCGGCGCTACATAGGGAATTGCAATAGAGAGAATCGCCGGGAAATACAGTAATTCAAAATGTTTAAGCTCTTCTGATTGGTCGGCATAAACCAGCCAATCAGAATAGGAGCGACAGTGGCCCATTATATACTTTGGAGGAGAATTGACCAATCAGAATAGGAGCGACTAGGACCCATTATAACCTATGGAGAAAAAATTAACCAATCATATTCAAAGGCGGGACAGTTCAAAATACAGTAAAAAGGCAGAAACGAGCTGATTGGTTGAAGCGGCGGGGGCTCGTCAGCTAGCCAATCAGAGCGCGAGCTACTTTCTCATAGAGTTCTATGGGGAAAAGAAATTCCGAGCGAGCTCGGTGATTGGCGAAGTGAAAAGAGGGCGCGGTTATTTGGACCAATGGGAGAGTGAGCGACGCTCCTATGGGTTTTCTAATGCAATCTGAAATAAAACTGCACATGGCCGAAATCAAATATAAGACTACAGAAGTTGTCCCGATGTGTATATAAAATGAATAATAATATGGGTAAAAAAATATTACATACAATAAAATCATGTTTATTTCTTTATTTTCGTTGCACCCATACTTTTGATCCTTGGATAACGAAAATTGCGCCATTCTAGATTTTTGGAAAGTGATTTTTTTTAATTATTTTTATTTTTGAGGTTGAGCTCTTTTCTGACAATGTTTTCCGCCTTTATAAAGGCGATTTTTTCGGATTCATACTCCTGCTGCACGGAGCGGAGCGCCGAGATTTCTGTCGCGATCTTCTATCTGCTTCCTCGCATGTTCCGATCTTGCTTCACTTCGCCGCCGCCAGAGCATTTAGACCAAAATAAACTAGGTCTGCTTTTCGGAGCTGCATTGCGCCGCGCTTTGGCGAGCCGCCATCGTACATGCCTCGGGGTTTTCGAGCGCGCCACCTCCCGCCCCGGAACGCCTACACCGCGCCCACAATGCGCCCATTGCCCGCCCCTTCATGTGGGGCGCAGCTGAAAGTGGCGAACACTGCGCCTAACACCGCATCCCTGCGTCCGACAGCGGGATTCGGGCCGGGAGGCGCAGTATACGCCAGAAAACGGGCGAAAAGCCCGTTCATACATGTCGCCCTAAATGACCATTTATATAGGTGCTTTCTGCAACAGATAGTGGACATTAATCCTTTAATGCAGTTATAAAGAGAGTATATTTGCTCTATAGAGTCTTGTGGCTCCAATGCAGTATATGTATGCTGTTTTAAGGTATCCTGATGGATAGTTAGGGCGCGTTCCCACTACACAGGACAAATACCGGCCGGCAAACCGGCCGGTATTTGTCCTGTTTTGTGCCCGTCCCCACGGCCGCGGGGGGGACGGCTTTACTCCGCGATGAGCGGAGAACCGCCCTCCCCCCTCCCATTGAGAAGCACATCTTCCATCGGGAAACCGGACAGAAGATTGTGCTTCTACAATGTTTTGCGCCGGACCGCCGGCGGCAAAACCGTCTGACGGCAAAACCTGTGCAGTGGTGACTGCTGCACAGGTTTTGCATAGAGCACAATTGTGCTCATTTTCGGCCGGTTTTTCAGGCGGTCTGAAAAACCGCAAACCGGCTGAAAAACCGGCCGAAAACCCGTGCCGTGGGGACATGCCCTTATGGTATGCAACCCAAACACAGAGTGAATAGGGCCTTAGGCTATGTCTACACAGCACAGTTTTTTATAGGATTTATGGTGGATTCAGCATTTAGAATCTGCCAAAATTCTGACTGAACCTAGTGCTATGTAGACCTCAATAGAAAATTCATGCTGTAGTCTACACAGCACGGATGTTCTACTGAGCTGCAGGCTGTCCGGCGGAAGATAGAACATGTTCTGTCCTCTGCTGGAGTCCCGTAGCCGGGGTCAGAGGGAATCTGAAATCTGACCGCATTTTTGTGTGCAAAAATCGGCCCAAAAACCGTGGTGCACCGAAGTTAAAATACCGTTGGATTTCCAATGGTATTTTAACTTAGCTGTTTAGATAGCGCCTTAGAGATGAAGAACCAAGGAACATTGTCAACAGGCAAAAGTTAAAAGAAGCCACCTGGTTTCTTATGCAATATTGTATTACACGCACAGATGGATCATGCAACAACACAGTCTTTAACATCACATGGTAGGGCTGGCCACCAAGAGTGATAGGAAATAAGACAGAGACTTGCTGACTCCTGGATGACTGGGTCAGTATCAGATGAGAAGGGCAATGCATCTGACTCCACTTTCTTCTCAGCCAGCCTGGAATGAAGCAAAAAGTTGAAGTGAGAAAAAAAGAATGATCAGCATGCTTGTTGAGAGTTCAGACAATGAGCAGACGTGGACTGATGGTACAGAAGATTTTTGTGATCAGTTTAGGTAGTAATCAGATGGCAAGCTCTTTCCAGATTTTTTTAAATCAAGCAATTTTGTATTAGTTGCATAATATTATATACAGGATATATATACATATACAGAAAGATACAGTAAAATATTTTGATTATCCCCCCAACCCAAATCTCAAACCTTCTAAACATCCAGAGACATAGTCAAAATAAAAAAAGAGGAAAACACAAAATGACTGTTTCCTATTGAAGTATAGAACAACCACAAACATTTGTTTTAGCTGTAAGTAAAGAAGGTGTGTGTACATACAATAAACTAATATTTAAGATAACAGGCCAATAAGTTCCTTATCATCAGAGCATGTCCACATAACACAGGGGCATCTCATTTTGGGATACTCAGCAAATCTGTTTCTGGTGAATGTTATAGGGACCAGGCCTGAAGTATCCAACCACTCAGCCCGTTTTTCTTTTATCATACTTGCAAACACCTTTTTCTATTGAGATCAACCAATTAACCTTATTAACAAACGTCCCCATGGTAGGTGGCTCTCCATCTAGTCACTTCTGTGGAATGACTATTCTGGCCAAGTAGAGTATTCTGGCTATCTTTAAATAATTCTATCGGACCTCCTAAATTATCTGAACCACATGTGTTGAAGTGAGTCCTCTGAGCGCCCTCACTTCACCCAGTATTCTTGCAATACATTTAGATAAATCACTCCTATACTTCCTTAACAAATTATTTTAACGTTTATTATGCCAACTTCACGTCCATAAAAAGCGCATCTTAATCGAGGAAGGAAGGGGCGGAGCCCCAAAACGTTGCGGTGTTGCACACACCTGAGAAGGCTGATGGAGCCGCAGGTCAAAGAATGATCATGCTGTGAATGCTCAATGAACATAGCCTAAAAGGATATTCCTTGTTTGGAGATCGTGAATGAACTGCAAGTGCATTAAGACTTTTTATCTTTTTCTATAGCATATTAATATGCGTGTTTTATGGCCGTGAAGTTGGCATAATAAATGTTAAAATAATTTGTTAAGGAAGTATAGGAGTGATTTATCTATATGTATAGCAAGAGTATTCTGGCTTTAACAGTTTTCTCATCTACTGATCCCAACAAATCCTTAATATACCCTAAAATACCTAACAATGGAGTCTCTTCTGAAGTAATTTGAAAAAATAGTTCATATTAAAGAAAGAGCCTCACTCCAGTATTTAAAGCTTTGGGGATTTCCAGAAAAATGGAGGGCTGGATCCCCTGACATCATTACCGTAAGATATCACAAACCAATCTTTTAAAGGAACCCGTGGCTTAAATTCTTGAAAAAATACGGGGAAACAATCTGCACATTTCGGGGATGCCTGAAGGGTACCAAATTGGGTCAATGGCCAAACCCCATTTTTTAGAAAGGACAATAGAAGATTGAGGGAAATGTCTTGCTAATACATTTTTATATAATTTGGAAATCAACCCTTCCGAGGTAATGGTGTTTCTAATAGGATTGAATGGAATAAACAGCTTATAATACTTAAAAGCCTCCAAGTGTTCTTTATTGAAAATATGTCGTAATTGCAAATACTTATAGAAGTGAGAGTGTGGGAGTATGAATTCAAACTGAAGTTGCTGAAGTTGCTTAAGATTCCCATCCTCTGTGTATAACTGAGAACTACGACTCAGCCCTTAAGAATCTCAACAATGAAAATCTTGCATAAACATCTTTGGTAACCATGGCTTATCCTATATAGCTGTGTAATAAGTACATCCTTCAATGTTACACATGTCCTGTAATTTACACCAGTTTATGCATTAACCCATTTAGGACCTTGTGTTTTTTTTGGTTGACACATTAGTTTTTTCTTCCACGCCTTCCTAGATCCATAACTTTTTTATTTTTCCCTACTACCTAGACATAAGAGGGCTTTTATTTTGCGGGACAATATGTTCTTTCTAATGGTGTTATTCACTATATTATAGAAAATACTGGGAAACAGCAAAAAAATTCCAAGTGGGACAAAATGTGAAAAAAAAACTTGCTTGCCCCATGATTGCAGGTTTTTTTTTTTTTTTTGGGGGGGGGGGGGAGAGTGTTCACTCTCCGGTAAAATAAATTGCTCCCTCTATTCTGTAGGTTGATATGATTCTGGCAACACCAAACATGTAGGGTTTTTTATGTTTTAGTAACATAAAAAAATTCCAAACATTTTATATTTATGAAATTTCTCCACGGCTGCATTTTCTATGACCAATAACTTTTTTGAACTAGCACCTACGGATTCTTTTGTGGGCTGAAGTATACTTTTTATTGGTACCAGTTTGGAATACATGCAGCTGTTTTGATCAATTTTATTCCATATTTAGTGAACTTAAAATGACCCCCCAAAAAAATGCAATTTTGCCGTTTGGAATTTTTTTCTTCTACGGTGTTCAGCATACGGATAAATAATGTTATATTTTATAGATCGGATGTGGTGACACCAAATATGTGTGCTTGTTATTATTCTATCTGGTAAAAGGGGGGGGATTTGAACTTTTAATATTTTTTTTACACATTAAAACTTTTTTTTTTTTACTGTAACTCAGAGGCATTTTTATTTCTACAACCTAATGCAATGTTTAGACAATGCATTAAATTGTACCAATATGGCGGACTCACTACTTTCAGTCTTGGGCAGGAAGTACAAAAACCAAAACCATAGCGGCGATGGAAGCCTTCACAAGGCTTTCAGCTGCCAGGTTAACCAATCAGAACCCCGTGATTTTGCCGTGGGGGCTCCGATTGGACTGAGGAGGGTGGCACCATTTCTGATTCATTTAGACGCTGTAGCCATGTTTGCTGTGTTGTCTAAAGGGTCAAACAGCGCAGGATGGCGCCGGCACCATCCCATGCTGTAACCGCCAGGTGTCAGCTGCAATTATCAGCTAACATCCACCAGCTACAAAGCCCCTGTGTGACCCCAGGACGTACTCATACGTTCAGGTTCGGCAAGGGGTTAAGTATGGCATGTCTCATGGAATGCAGCAGACATTTTTTACAATCCAACTATAATGATGAGAAAGTCAGCAGATTGTCAGAGAAATCTTAAGTCAATTATCAAGGACATATAGTAGTTGTGGCATCCAAATCATATTCAGCAAGCTTACAATCGATAATGATAGTTTACACCACAAATCTAGCTTAGTCTTAAACTTAGAAAAAATGGGAACTAAGTTTAGTTTTTCACATTTCAACAAATTAAAGGATATTGTTATTCCCAAATACTTAAAGACTGGTGAAGTGATAAGGGGAATCCCTAGTGCGATATCTAGTGGGCATTGACCATCCATCTGATTTGCCCAAGTTAATAGTCAATCTTGAGTAATTACCAACATATTTAATCTATTTTGATGGTTTCTGACAGGAACTGGTATTTGCAGCACAACAGTATATCATCCATGTATAGAGCTATCTTGTCCTCCAATACAACAGTCTTAAACCAGTCAATATTAACATGTGATCTAATAGTAGCTGACAGTGACTCTATTGCTACGGCAAATAGCAATGGTGACAAAGGCTAGCCTTAACATGTGCCTCTACCAAGGTCAAAGACTGGTGATTACAATCCATTGGCTTGAATTTAGCCCTGTGGAGATGTAGAATAACTTGACCCAAGAAATAAAAGATGAGCCTAGTCCCATTTTTTTTTCCAAATGCCATGGCAGCGTCTAATAAGCTCATGACTCTGAAACCTGTGTTACCCTGTTTCCCCGAAAATAAGACAGTGTCTTATATTAATTTTTGCTCCTAAAGACGAGCTAAGACTTCTTTTTAGGGGATGTATTATTTTTCGATGAACAATAATTCACATTTATTGCTGAACAAAACATCAACATGTATTAATATACTGTAGTGATTTCATCACAAACATCAGCATAAGCAGCCAAACTCTGAATTGCATAAAAAAAATGCACTATGTCTTACTTCCGGGGGTGTCTTATTTTTGGGGAAACAGGGTATCTGTCAGCAACTGCAAATTAAGATATAATCTCCTAATATTAATAGAAGTGGCTCTTTGTAAAATAAAGCCCATTTGATTGGGGTGGATCAAGATCTGCAATAACCTTTGCTAACCTAATAGCCAGAACTTAGGGAAGAATTTTATTTTCAACTGGTATCAATGAAATGGATCTGTAGGACTTCGGCAGCCTAGATTCTTTAATTGGTTTTAAAGGTACAATAATGACGGCTTCTGGCAAAGAGACAGTAAAAATGGCCCATATTTCAGCATGCTGAAAGACCTCTAATAGCCTAGGAAGTAAAATATCACCATACTGTTTGCATTATTCAGTGGGTAGGCCATCTGATGCAGTGTACATAGTTCCATCGTCTGCAAATATTGCCATGTATACTAAGAAGTTGCCTCCAGTGTCGAGGAATATAACTTCTTATAAAAATCACCCATAATTCCTACAGTTGCACCAGAATCTGTTGTCAGAGCACCATTAACATATTGCAAAGACACTATATAAGTCAACCCTGTTTGTGCCTTAACTATAGATGCCAGCAAGTGTTCCACCTTCTTGCCTTCCTCAAAATATGATTGCCTCCAAAAGTGTTGTTTATTCTCAGCCGATTCCAGTAGGAATGCCGTCACCTCTTTTTGAGCTTTATGCCAGTTATTCACAGCAAGTACGCTACATTCTAATATAAAATTGGGCTCAGCTTTATGTACTCTGGTAGAAAGCGTTTTTCCTAATTGTCTTCTCTTCATTTTGACCCTACTAATCTATTGTATAATACAGCCTCTAAAGAAAGGCCTTCATAGCATCCCATAAAGAACCCACCAATGCCGACGCCTCATTAAATGTAAAAAATGTCACAAGGGCAATCAGTATTTTACTAGTATCTAGGGCATGAAACCAAAAAGTGTTTAATCTCAAGGGTCTACTACCATTAGGTAACCAAAGCTGTAAAAGTAGTAGAAAATGATCTGATGTTGTACAAATCAGATACTCTACTTTAACCGTTAGTTGGCATGCCGAATGATTTCCCACCGCCATATCAATACTGGATAGTGAATGATAGGTACTAGAGTGACAGGAATATTGATGGGTTTTGCCGTGTTTACTACGACAAATATTTATCGATGCAAATTCTCCCAGCATGCAGCTAAACAACGTCACTGCAGAAACTGCTGGTGACCCATCCATTTGAACTCTGTCCCAGTATGGTTTCACAACTGTATTATAATCTCCCAACATGACTGCTGGGATAGAAGGATATTTAGTAGTAAAATGAAGCACTTTCTTAAACATAGTACAGTTATAAGAATATATATGAATATATATGTTTACATTGACACATAGCAGTTGATAAATCTTACAATAGACGCATGCAAATCTCCCCTCCGTTTCAATCTCTGTATCCAGAAAGACTTTTATATACCAATATAGTAACCTATCTTCAGTAACTTGAATATAGAGAGTGGCACTCCCATCCTATCTACGACCTCTTAACCGTTTCTTAATAGTCTTCTTTACATAGTGAGTTTCTTGAAAAAAAAAATACAGGTTTATATTTAGAAACAAAAGTAACTGTCATATGCTCCAGACGTCGGAGATCCCGAACACGCTGGTATAGCTGACGGCGGGAGAGCCTGTCTCCATTTTCCAGAAATCAGACATCTTGCAGCCGTGAGTATGTGTCTCATAAGAGCAAACTTGGACTTAGAAAGACCAGGTACTGGACTGTTAAGTAGGAAAGTAAGCGGATCCAAAGGTATCTGCTCACCTAGAATGTCCTCAAGGAGACTCTGAATATGTCGCCAGAAAACCCAGAGAGGCAGGCAGTCCCAGAAGATATGCGGAAGTGTACCAACCGCCTGGTTACGTAGCCAGCAGGACCGTGGGACCTGAGGATTCCACCACTGCAGAACATCCGGGATGCGATACTAAAATAGTAACATTTTGTAAAGGTTCTCCTTATAAGTAATACATGTGGAGGACTTTGCCGCTGCTCTCCAGATACTCTGCCATGTATGATGTGGGATATGCCTACCCAAATATAACTCCTATTTTTCAATATATTTATGCATAATCTCTCCATCAGGATTCAGGTCCTACAAAATGGTATAAATTGCAGAAATTAGTCCCTTGGTAGATATGCCAGTCTTACAAATAATCTCAAACTGGGTAGGTAGAGTTAGTTTATTGGTCCCAAATAGAGACATGAGAAGATAAGTAATTTGTAGGTAATGAAACTGAGAACTGGCTGGGAGGCTATATTTGGTTTGTAACTTGTGGAATGGAATCAACTTTTTATCACGGCCCTCCATTATATCGTAAAACCTAAATAAGTCATGCCCCAGCCATGGCCGAGCAAAAATCCCCGATGCACAATAGCTTTTTTATAAGATATTTATTTTTTATTTTCTTACACTTTATTAATTTTTTTTTACCTTTTTTTAATCCCATTAAGGGATAACTATTTAACATTTTTTTTACACTTAGTAATGTATTAGTATATTTATGTATGCTAAAATATTACCTTCTGTGTCAGTATGACACAGGCAGAAGTCAGGGCAGCACACAGTATGCCCTTACTGTAGGCTTTCTATACAGACAGGCCTGGGGCTTCTCTAGGTCCCCATGGCTGCCTGTACAGACGTTCTCCAGTTTTCATCGGGTCACCTGGAGTCCCGATCACCCGATGGAGCAGGGGAATGCCCTTTGATTATACCGCGGTCACAGACCGCGGCAATCAATAGGTTAAGCACTATGTATAGGTTAAGCAAAATTGTATGCTAACAACCTCAAATTTTCATGTATCCTAAAGTAGCAGAAATTAATTTTGAAAAAAATTCCTATATTCCCCTTTTTGGTGTTTATACAGTGCTACTGATATTCTGTTTCATTTTCATTGCTTTTGCTGCCATGCCAGCATGCCCCTATACTAATTTCTTTAGAATTGTTTCTGATATGCTGACCAGTTTTGTTTTTGTGGATTGTACCATAAAATATACTGAGAAGCCGAAAAAAAATTCTAAGTGGGGTGAAATGTGAAAAAAAGTACTTGTGCCATGTTTGCGGGGATTTTTAGGTTTTTATGTTGTTCACTCTTTGGCATAAGTAATGTGTGATCTGTATTTTGCAGGTCAGTATGGTTCCGGCAATACCAACTATATAGGATTTTTGTTGTGTTTTAGAACTTCTAAAAAAAACCACAACATCTCTGTGTATAAGATGCCAGTGGTATGTTTGTTACTGATTAGATCTAAAATCAGGATCTTTACAGGAATTATTAGAGGTCCCAGAACTTGCGGCTGCTCACAGTTAGGCCATGTCCCCACGGCACCGGTTTGCGGACAGTTTTTCAGACGGTTTGCGGTTTTGCAAACCATCGTAAAAACCAGCCGCAAACTTTTACACGAGCCGCTATGGAAAACCCGTGCAGTAGTCCCCACTGCACGAGTTTTCCGCCCGGCGGTTAGAAAAAAAACGCCGGCGGCCCGAAAAACATTGTACATGTTCATTCTTCTGTCCGGTTTTCGGACGGAATACGAACATGTCAATGGGAATGGCTCATCGCGGAGAAAAGCCGCCCCGCCCCCCCCTCCCCTGCAGCCACGTGCAGGGCACAAAAAACGGACACGCCCTAACAGTCAAGCCACGTCCGCCCTCTCATCCTCTCTAGAGCCAATTTAAAAGCCAACAGTTCCCAGCCTCCTATAGTATAGTTCCTTTCTGCAGGGGAAAAGGATGTAGAGAAGAAACAACAGGTTGAAATTCTGCCCTATTTCCTACCACTGAGGATGGATCAACTTCTAGGTAAAAGGGTCTAGTTGGATCTGCATAATGTGAAACCTTAGCAGAAGCAACAGTTTTTTTTCAACTTGCAGAAGGCCTTTTTAGCTTGGGGAGTTTGGTCCTTGAGGTTGTTGTAATGGACACCACCAGAGTGGAAAAGTGCAGAATAAACAATTGATAATAATTATAAAACCTTAGAAAACTCTGGAAAGTGCAGAGAGCTAGAGGACAGGGCCAGTTAAGGAATGCATGAACATGCCTCCAGCTCAGGGCCGGGACAATAGGTAGGCAGAGGACGGGGGCACAAGTCTGGTGCAGGCTCAGAAGCTGTGCCTGCTCCATGCATAGCACCTACTTTTTTTTTAACACACACCCTCCTGGGGGGGGGGGGGGAAAGAGGACAGAAGGTTTGGAAGGCAACTCCCCACATGCTACACCTGTGACTGCATTCTTCATGTATCCCACTAGCACCAATGTAGCATTAGTATGACTAAGGTCTTATGACAAAAATGTCACTGAATAAAATAATTAGTTGTCACCAAGCAGATTTGATCTATATGGCATACTGTTGTTCTATGTACTCTATGTCTGTTGTCTTTCACTAAGCACCCACCATAAAGAAACAACCATACTTCTTTCCTTGTTGCTGTGTGGGATGTCACCCAGCTTCCCCAGAGGTTGGATAGTATATTCAGTGTCCAGGAGCGTTGGGTGACAACTCATCCTCCACAACAAGCTATGATAGAAAGGCAGGCTGCTTTGGTGAATGGGACATTTAGTTTATTATATGTATATGTAGTTTTTTTTTTTTTTTTTTAAAAATTTCCCCTTAGGACTACCTCAGATTCGTTGGTCTTTGACGGACCAGTGTTAGATCCATTTCTTTAATAAAATTATCAATGAGGGCTGGTGTCGGGAGTGTTTGATTAAATAAAGGTTTTTTTTTGGGTTTTTTTTTTTTTTTGTGGGGTTTTTTACATTTTTTTTCCAGTGTTAGTGGGGAGGTGGGGGCAGACCCCACCCTTATATTTCCCCCATTGATAGATCTGTGCAGCTGATGGTTTTACCTTGGCTGGTTATGAAAAAAGGGGAACCCTATTTTTTCTTAAATAAATGAATTTTCTTAGGCAAAAAAATTTAAAGAAAAAACGATGTGGGGTCCCCCTCCTTTTTTCATAACCAGCCAAAGCAAAACCAGCAGCTGTAGGCTGATACTATCAGGATGAGAAGGTCCATGGATATGGGTCCTTCTCACCCTAAAAATAGCAGCCCGCAGCTACCCTGAAGCAGACCATCACATTAGGTCGCTTCTGACGGTAATCCGGCTCTTCCCCTGCTACATTGAGTACTGGAGTAATAGTGATAGAAGGCTTGTGTCAGCCTTACAGGACAAGAAACACTGCTGACACCAAGCCCTAGTGCTAGTAATGGACAGGCGTCTGTCCGTCACCTCCATTACCAACACTGGAAAAAATGCTAAAAAACCCCAAAACAGAACTTTATTTAAAATAAACCTCCGCAACATCCTTTTTGACTTTTTTTATTAAAGAAATGGATCCAGTCTGGTGTGATTTGCCCCAATGAAACCAACAAAGGGGAAACCTGTAGAAGAATAAAAAACACTACAAAAAAAATGCTATTTTTAAACCCATTCCTGCACCCTGAAATCATGTCTTGGCTGATGTGTGGGGGGAAAAAGGGTCCCCCTTTTTGTTGTTCTGTACCCCCCACTCTCAAGGCTGTCAAGAAGTGCACCTAAAGGTAGGGGTTTTTTTTTTTTTTTTCTCTTGGATAAAAGGGGGTCTGTTGACCCAGTGAGAGGCGGATTGGCTCTATTGAAGGAAAAAAGTAGAAGGATGCCCTTTTTGAGATCCGTTGAAAGTGTGGGCAGCTTAAAATCTTTTGATCAAATATGTGAAAAAAACCGAGAATCTAAAAATTTTTTCATGTATGTGATGTAAAGCTTCTTTAGGGATTTCCACGTAATGTATTGCCCTTTTTGCAGGGTACAACCACTGCACAATTTACAGGGGGTTGGTCCTTTGTCACCCCCAGAAGTTTATGCTTGTAAACTATGGCCTGTTACCTCATGAAAAGTTTGTACAGAAGAAGGAAACAGCTAGGAGGGCTAAAAAAATTAAAGATGGTTTATTGATTTTGATATCTTATCAATTTTCCCGATGGGAGAATGGGATTTAAATCACTTCTTTTTTTTTATAAAATTTTAATATTACTGATGTACAACTGTCTGTGGCCAGGGCCGCCATCAGAAATTTTGGGGCCCCCATACAGCTGGGGCGTCTGGGCACCCCGGCCGACACAAACACCCTGGCTCTTCCCCCTCCCAGGCATCCTGACACAGCCCCACCCATTCCCCTCCCACAACCACCAGCCAGACAAAATAAAAAATAGTTTTGGGGTTCACAAGAAAAAAAAAATGCAATAGTGCCATTGTTTTTGGATTTAGTTATTTTTTTCTGCTGGGTTTACAGAGGTTCCAGCAAATACCTCCACATGTCACCACTATAATGTTACTGGTCAAAGCAGGAATAACTCCAGGACCAATAAGTGCCAACATCAATATAACAATATTTCTAAATAATAACCGCGGCCACCCTATCACTACCATATACTGACTAGCACCACCAATAATGTTATTGACTAAACCAGTAATACAGAGACCAATATCAAAAAACAACAAGATATACAACACCAAATAATACCGCACAACTCATCACCACCTATATCTCCAGCATAACCATACTGAAGAATACCTCCATACTGTTAGTGATATAATAAACCATTCACACACGAAACCAAATATTTCCTCCATACAGTGACCCTAAAGTGGAAAATACTAGTGTACAAGGCACTGCAGACTGTATATAACCACCATAACAGTGGTACCATATATGGGTAGATACCAGGTACACCTTGCTTTGCAACAGTTTACTTACATTTTAGGGCCTCACAGGTGACGTCGTTCGCTTTCCCTTTCTTCTCTTATTCGGTCCCCCATACTCCATGATACTTCCTCCGTCCACCACTCGTCCCTGTAGAATTTACAACACAAATACCTAGACCTCCTCACTTTTTTAAATCATTTTCCCAAGTTAGTGACCCTCCCCTCATATACAAACTCCCCATTTATAATGGCCCAAATGGTAAGATTTACCCCCTGGTATTTATGGGCTCCCTTCATTCGTAATACAGGTACAACGGGTGCCCCCGGGCAGTATCGTAGTAGCTTTGGGGAGATGTAGGCACTTCAGGCCCACATGCGGTAGTTTTAGGGTTTCCCATGAAGGTACAATGGGGTCCCCCTGTATCTGTAGGACCACCCCTGTATGAAAGAATAGGGCCGCTCTGTAAGATTAAGGGCCCCCTTGTAGGCAAATAATGTCCCCCCCTCCTTAGATTAATAGAGCCCCCAGTAGGAGAAAAGTCCCCCCCTGTAGGTTAGGGCCCCCCTGTAGACGGAATTGTCCCCCCCTGTAGATTAAGACCCCCCTGTAGGCAGAATAGTTCCCCACGGTAGATTAGGGCCCCCCTGTAGGCAGAATAGTCCCCCCTATAGATTAGGGGCCCCCTGTAGGAAGAATAGTCCCCCCCCTTTAGATACGGGCCCCCCTGTAGGCAGAATAGTTCCCCACTGTAGATTAGGGCCCCCCCTGTAGGCAGATATAGTCCCCCCCTATTAGATTTAGGGGGCCCCCTGTAGGAAGAATATCCCCCCCCCCTGTAGATTAAGGGCCCCCCTGTAGGGCAGAATATACCTCCACTGTTACATAAGGCCCGCCCTGTAGGCAGAATAGTCCCCACTGAAGATTAGGGCCGCCCCTGTAGGCAGAATATCCCCCCCCCTGTAGATTAGTGTGCCCCTAAATGAAGAATAGTACCCCTCCACTGTAGATTAGGCCCCCCTGTAGGAAGTATAGTCCCCCGCTGTAAGATAAGGCCCCTTGTAGGCAGAATAGCCCCCCCCTGTAGATTAGGCCCCTTATAGGCAAATATCCCCCCTTTATTTAAAGTCCCCCCTGCAGGCAATAGTTCCCCCACTGCTAGGCAAATTAGTTCCCTCCGGTCATTGGGGCCCCCTGAGACAAATAGTCCCCCCCAAGAATTAGGGCCTCCAGTAGCATAGTTTTCCCTCCGTCCCCCCTGTATTAAGGCCCCCCTGTAGGCATAGTCCCCCCTCCCATCGCAGGGCCCCCTGTAAGCATATAGCGTTCCCCACCCCCAGAATCAGGGCCCCGCGTAGGTGTAGTTCCCCCTCCCAGTATCATTGCCCCCTGTAGGTGTAGTTCCCACCCCCCAGTATCAGGGCCCCAGTAGGATTTTTGGGGGAAGTCCCCCCCCAGTCTCCAGCGCCACCTGTAGGTGTATTCCCCCATATCAGGCCCCCTGTAGGTTAGTCACCCCCCCCAGTATCAGGGCTCCCTGTAGGTGTTAGTCCCCCCCCCCCAAAGTATCATGCCCCCTGTAGGTATAGTTCCCCCCTCCAGTATCAGGGCCCCCTGTAGGTCTAGTTTCCCCGACCCTCATCCAGGGCCCCCGTAGGTGTAGTCCGCCCCCCCAGTATCATGCCCCCATGTATGTATAGTTTCCCCCCTTCCCCCCCCCAGTATCAGGGCCCCCAGTATGTATAGTTTCCCCCCCCCTTCCTCCCAGTATCAGGGCCCCCAGTATCAGGGCCCCCAGTATGTATAGTTTCCCCCCTCCCCCACCAGTATCAGGGCACCCAGTATGTATAGTTTCCCCCCTCCCCCCCCCCAGTATCATGGCCCCCATATCAGGGCCACCAGTATATATAGTTTCCCCCCTCCCCCCCACCAGTAATCAGCCCCCAGTAATTTATAGGTTCCCCCCCCACCCCCATCCAGGCCCCAGTATGTATAGTTCCCCCAACCCACCCCATCCAGGCCACCAGTAATGTAATATTTTCCTCCCACCCTATACAGCGCCCCCAGTAATGTATAGGTTGCCCACCCCCCCGCCCATCCAGTGCCCTCCATAATGTATAGTTCCCCCCCCCACCCCCATCCAGGGCCCCCAGTAATGTATAGTTTCCCCCCCCCCCACACCCCCATCCAGGGCCCCCAGTAATGTATAGTTTCCCCCCCCACTCCGCATTCCAGGAGCCCCCAGTAATGTTTACGTCCCCCCACCCACCCCCATCCAGGGCCCCCAGTAATGTATAGTTCACCCCCCATCCCCCATCCAGGCCACCATAATGTTAATAGTTCCGCCCCCCACCCACCCCCATCCAGGGCCCCCAGTAATGTATAGTTCCCCCCCCACTCACCCACCCATCCAGGGCCCCCCATTAATTGTTAGGTTCCCCCCCCCCACCCACCTCCCCATCCCGGGCCCCCTGTATTGTATAGTTCCCTCCCACCCCCATCCAGGGTCCCCAGTAATGTATAGGGCCCCCAGTAATGTATAGTTCCCCCCCCACCCCACCCAGGGCCCCAAGTAATGTATAGTTCCCCCCTCACCCCCATTCCAGGGCCCCCATAATGTATAGTTCTCCCCCCCGACCCCCATTCCAGGGCCCCAAGTAATGTTATAAAGTCCCCCCCCCAACCCCACCAGGCCCCCAGTATTTATAGTGTTACCCCTCCCCGCCCCCCACACCCCCCCATCCAGCCCCCCAGTAATGTATAGTTTTTACCCCCCCCCACCCGCATGCAGGCCCAGTAATGTAGTAGTTCCCCCCACCACTCCGCCATCGCAGGCCCCCATTATATATAGTTTCCCCACCCCATCCAGCCCACAGTAATGTATAGTTTCCCCCCCCCCACCCCCATCCAGGGCCCCAGTAATTTAAAGTCCCCCCCCCATCCCACCCCCATCCTGGCCCCCCTAATGTATGGTTCCCCCACCCCACACCACCCCCATCCAGGCCCAGTAATGTATATTCCCCCCCCCCACGCCCCATCAAGGGACCTGCCAGTATTATAGTTCCCACCCCCATCCAGGGCCCCCTGTTGGTACTTACTTATCTGGCCGCGCTCCCCCGGCATCACCGTCTCCGTCCCACGCCCCAAGCCGCTGCTTTAGGCTTTGGCCGAGAACAGGAAAGATCCGGCAGACAGCGCGATGACGTCACTTGTTCCCTTATTCCGCCAGTCCGCCTGCCGAGCTAGGTACGGCAGGCAGGGAGCCACAGCTCTCCCTGCCCGCCGTTCATCTTAAATTGTACGCGAGTCGCACGGACACGCGTACAATAAGAGATCAGCCCCTGGTGAAAGCCAAAGGGGGCGGAGCCTGCCATGGTGGCGGGCTCCCCCTGTCTTCTCAGACCTCGCCTGATGCCCGGTAACAGAGTACCGGTTGTACTTTGCCGCTATCAGCGGCCCTGGTCTTGTGGTAACACAATATGGGACACTATCTGGAAATGTTTTAAAGGGTATTGTCTATGGGGTTCTTTTTATTTTGGTGCATGGCCACCTCTGCATTCTCTGACCCATCACCTGTCCTGTCAGATGTGAATAACCATTTAGGGGCCTGTTTGTTAAAGGTTTAAATGGTAATAGGTTTTAACAGCTTTGTTTTCTCATGGCCATGTTTACATGGTAGAATTTTAGTGAGTCCAGACAATCCCCGACTTACAACGTACCAACTTTTTTTTTATTTTAAAATTTTCCAAGCAAGCACAAGAAAAAACAACAACATTCTCACATGTTCTACAGAGGCATTACAAGTACTACAAGATAAGAGATTTTACAATTGCAAAGGAGAAACTCGCAATAGCAACTATATTTTATATGATACATTTCAGCTGTGTCCCAGATAATAAATCAAGGAGATATACATTAAAGCCACGTTTCGGTAGTGCATTTATATATAGTATCAAGTGAAAATTAGTAATGGACAAAATGAATAGAGGTCGCCCATCATTTGTACTACTTCACCTCAAGTGTTTCCATCATGTCCATCCTCAGTGCCATCCATTCACACCCTCACAATCAATCATCATTCACACTTGTCGTCTCTGGCCCACCTAGCCCACACCTATAGACATTCAGATCGTCTGAGCGCATCCCCAATGCTCCCAAACTGCCCATTGAAACGCTTGGGGGATAGCCCTTCGCAGCATATGTAATCTTGGTATACCTATGTAAGTTCCGCATTAACCACTGTTTCACTGCTCTAAAATTAGGGACCTTGGGCGGTTTCCAGTTTTAAAAGAAATATTTTTTCTGACATAGAAAGAGCAGGAGTAGATAAAGGTGCGTCTGATTTATACCCGAATTAGATCTTTCTATCTACAATACCTATGAGGCTATTCACAGTTGAACACACATTAGGGAAACCCATTTCCTATTCAAAAAACAATGGATTTCCCTCCTATAGTTATTGCAGAACGGGCACTCCCACACCATGTGAATCAAATGTTCCTCTCTCTGCCCCACACCGTAACAAGCCGTAGAGGACAAACAATGCATCTGTATAGTCGAACATGATAAGATAAACCCCTATGGAGCCATTAATTTGGATCAGCTGATCCCTGCACTCCAGAACTGAAGACGCCAAGAGGTCCCCAGCTCAGAGATGCATCATTTGTAAGGAGCTGACCTTTCCCTCTCTGGCCACCTTTCAAAAGAGACCACCAAGGGGAGCCCTGACAACCATGAACAGTTTATAGATGGAAGAAACTGGATTTTAAGGGTAAGCTGTCCTCATAATGGCCTCAAAGTACCCCGTATTCAAGGCTGGACTACAATCCCCCCAAACTGCGCTATACACTCATGGCCTTAGCTGTAGGTATCGAAAAAGGATCCCCTAGAAAGGTCAAACTGTAGCTGCATCTCTGCAAACTCAAGAATACACCATCTTTATTACAACGTACCAACTTAAACCTGTCTCCTAGTTACAAATGGAGACTTAGGGCTATGTCCCTCCCACGCACCGGTTTCACAGACTTTACAGACGGTTTTCAGATTTGAAAAGTCACTGTAAACCGTCTGTCAACCTTATTACCATTGGACTTTAACCCTTAAGGTCCCTGGATGTATGAGTCCGATCCAGGGTCCCTAAGGGGCTTGCAGTGGATCGCTCTGCAACCCCCCAGCACAGCCCCGGTGTTAGCGGCTAATTGCAGTTTAACACCCGGCCGTACAGCGCGAGCCACGCGCTGTTTAGGGAGCCCCTTAGAACGGTCCGTCGGCAGTAAGATGGGCCGCGGCTTCTGAATGAATGAAGATGGCGGTGCCCGTGACACCGTTCTTTCCCTGGCGACTGGCACCCCGCATGTCCATAAGCGTGGACCATGGCAGCATAGAGCCTGTGTGAAGGCTGTCCCTTGCCACCTCTGCCATGTCCTCTGTTTGCCCCACTTCCGTGACAGCAGGCAAGCATTAGACCTGTATTAATGATTGCGCCCCTTAGTGGTTAAGCACCATAGGGGGACTCACTGTTAAAGTAAAAAAAAATAAGAAATAAAGTTCAAATCACCCCCTTTTTCCCATTTTGCAAATAAAAACAATAAAATAATAAAAAGTTACACAATATTTGGTATCCGCCTTGTCCGAAAAAGTCCAATAATATAAAATATAAACATCATTTATCCCGTAACGCTGAAGCACCATAAAAAGCAAAAAAATTCCAAACGGCAAAATTGCGCTTTATGGTCATTTTTGGGGTGGTTTGAGGGGGGAGTCACTAAAAATTTTGAATAAAAGTGATCCAAAAAAGTCCATGCATTCAAACTTGCTAGCTATAAAAAGTACACTTCAACCCGCAAAAAATGCACCCTCACTGATGTCCGTAGGTTTTAGTACACAAAAGTCATTGATCGCACAAAATGGCGCCGCGGCGCAAATTTAAATAGTAGAAAATGTTTTGAATTTTTAACGGTACCAAAATCATAACGGAAACCCTATATCAACCTGTATAAAACACTTAATTTACCGAATATTGAACCCGTAAAAAGCAAAAACAAAAACACCCGGAAAACTGGCGAAAACACTTTTTTCTTTTTTTTTAAATTTGTTCCACTTGGAATTTTTTTGTGTGGTTTCCCAGTATATTCTATAGTACAGTTAATACTACACAATTAGAAAGACATCTTGTCACCGCATAATAATAGCCGTCCATAATGGTTCTAATGAGTGGAAAAATAAAAAAATTATGGCTCTGGAAGGCAAGGAGGGAAAACGTAACGTGTCAACAAAAAAAAACACTGGTCATTAAAAAGGATGTACCCGCTTCCATAGTTTCAGCGTTTCACACTGCTCACACTTCTCATCTCGGAAATGCAGGGGCGTATCTTCTCCCTCCCAGCTGGTGACATCATCCTCCCCTTCGACTGTGGCATGCTGGCTCCGAACTCACCCCCCCTCTCAGAGTCCACATGTCACTGTGTCTCTCCCTGCAGTCTTATTTTGTAAGAGCTGTAATACATACCACAGCTTATATTCAATCTAGACTGAGCAACTGAACCTTCTCCTCTCACACTGGAGATGCCTCTATGAACAGCACAGGATCTCGCTTCTATGCAGGAGATTTAGGCACGGACAAACTGTTATGTTTTTCTCATTGTAGAATCTGTTGCATCTGTTTCTGCTGGGTGTGGAGAGAGAAAATGCTACGGCCCCTAACTCTGAGTCAGCAGGGAATCGACACAAATGTGCTATTCCTGATTGAGGTTAAGCCCTTCATTGTAATTTCTGTTACATCTGCCTGTATAAAGTGAAAATGTGAACGGTCCCTTACTCTGAGTGAGAGACACAGCTCGTGTAAATTCCGACCGGGGGCTGTACAGAATGTAAAAGAGCGTCTCAGCTAGTGAAATGCAAGTAGGAGGATCCTGAGGTATTAGACCAGGAACTGGATATCGTGTAAACAAAAATCAAGAGGATAAGGAATACTGTGAAATACAAGACAGCTTTGCCTAATGACATCCAATTGCAAAGTTGCTTTGTTTTCACTGTCCCCTTATTCTGAAGAACCATTTAATGGAATGATTTAAAACCCCTGTTAAGGAGTCCCCACTGCACAGAATTTCCGTCCGGGATTTTTTTTTAGACCGTCGTGGTCCAAAAAACTGTCGTGGACCCAAAAAACATTGAACATGTTCATTCTTCCACCCGGTTTTCAGGCGGAAGATGAACATGTCGGTGCGAAGGGGGAGAGCTTGAATTCGCAAACCGCGGACAATAGCCGTTCCCCTGCATGCCAAAAACAGACCAAATAATGGTCGGGATTTCCCGACTGGTATTTAGTCTGTGCCTTGTAAACACAGCCTTATGGGGCATGGCTCAGCCTGATGACATCACACACTGAGTCACACCCCATAATAATGTCAGAATTTCGCAAGCCCTTCTCTGCCCACTGTGCCTTCAAGCCAGCATAGCCAGCACAGCAGCTCTTTTTTACCTTCCACCTGCCCACCCGCCTTGCGCTGGTACCTTCAGTCTTTAGGCTGGCACAACTGCTCTCCCTCATGCCACCTTGTCTTTTGCTCTCGACCGGTCTTTTGCTGTCTGTCAGATCTGTTATTATTGCTCCCAGTCCCCCCACCACACCACTCATCAGCCGTCTCCAGTTTAAAATGCAGCTCTGTATTGTATCAGCACCCATACAATTAGTACGTGTGGCATGCTGGCATTTGTAGTAGTGGAATGACAAGCGCAGCATGTCACACCACACATGTACTAATTGTATGAGTGCTGATTAGTACATGTGTGTAACGTGTGCTGCTGTTATATGATGGTACTTGTAGTTCCATATTCCACAGCCGCTAGTAGCTGTGGAACTACAGGTGCCAGCATGCAACATGAGAGACGGAAAGTGAGGTGAAATCTTTAAAATAGGGACACGGACGGCAAAACAAAAGTTAAAACTCTTCCCTGAAACTATAAGTTAGGGCTCGTTCACATTGCTTATTATTGCCGCAGAGTGCGCCGTACTGGCCGCGCCCACGGATTTGCGCTGCAGTACGGCGCGAATCCCTGAGTCATTAACGGTAATCCACTCTCTCATAGAGAACAGTTATTCCTTCGCTCCCTCCCCCCGCTCGGCGAATCACCACGGGGGAGAAAGTGACATGCACATTATTTACGGCGCGTACGCCCCGTAAACAATGCATTGTCATGGGGCCGGGAGCGGCGCCCCGCCGCGTCCGGGCCCGCCCCACCCCGCCCTTTCACGGCGGATTTGTGAGCTCAATACGGCTCACAAATCCGTCGGGAATAAGCCGTGTGAACACGACCTTACAGTTAATAAATATACCAGTTCCAACTTTCATACAAATTCTACTTAAAGGGGTTTTGCCACGATGTAATGTTGACGTGGGATCCTCCAAAATGGGTATTTAATCACTTTTCTAAATATATGTGATTACAAAAATTGCAGTCTGAGAGAGCTACAGGCTGCCTTACCTGCCGTTAGTTACTTAAAAGCTTCTATTAGATACGACCTGACAAGAGCTGCTGGCCGGGCTTGCGCAGAGAACACTTCTTATCTGATGAAAGGGAGCTGAAGAAGCTTTCAAGGCACCGGGTAGAAATATGTTATCTTTTGTATACAGAATCCACTAGTTGTAGTCTGTGATTATCTGAGTAGATCCTTGCTTTATCTGATGACAGAGAACATGAAGAAGCTTTCAAGCTGCTGTGGAGAAAAGGTGTTGTCTTTTGTATACAGAATCCACTAGTTATAGTTTGATTATTTGAGTGAACATTTCACACGATCCCTTATGTATGGCTCTGTGCTCTGGCTGTGTCTCTCTCTCTTTTAGCTCAGCTTGGCTTGTTTACAATTGCTTCTTAGCAGATAAGGCACGTTCTGGCAAAACCCCTTTAAGAACAAATCTACAGACCCTATCCCGTTGGTAAACATGAGACTGCCTGGATTTTTCATCCCTGTTTATAAGCCAAAACTAGGCGTGGACCTAAAACAAAGACGAAGTGCACAGGGTTTTCAGTTTTTCTCTGCGTTTGTTCCCCTCTTGGCCTTGAATTACAAATACTGATATAAAATACTGAGGAAAATACAGCTGTTTGAAAGTGGCCTTAAGGTGAAGCCCACGCATTCATTGTGTAAGTACAATAGTTCTGCATTAGGGGTCTGTAAAGTGTAATTAAACAGTCCTTTATACCACCAAACAGCCACTCTAGCACAACAATATCGCATACTTACCTTATTTACATAGACTGTCCCAATTCAAGCCAACAGAGGCAAGGAAATGCTTCTAATGCTCTTCTTCCTAGTCCTGAAGCTATCTTGCTATTGTGTGTCACAGATGCACATCATAGTATTTATTTTCACAAACAATTAACAGTTTGCCTGTGGATATAAAACTCTAAGAATTCAGAAATGATTCTATAGGCTATGTCTTCCATCATTTTGATTGAAATAAGCTGTCCAGTACCAGCATGACCAACGAAGCAATTCCTAGGAATGTCATTTTGAAACAGACATACCTCTTTACACAACATATGTACATTTTTAAATGTTTCATAACCATCCATGTATCAGCATTGTCAACGTTTGAGACAAAGTATTGTTATGGCAGACTGAGACAGGTGGTCCGCCAGACAGGGGATCAGGCCACGTGTTGTAGGTGAATGGCTCGCACGGGGAAACAGAGCCCCCAGGTTGACCCCCCAAAAAAAGGGGTAACCCCTTTTTTAAAG
>JAODAL010001617.1:0-223636 GCA_025379985.1 Phyllomedusa bahiana
CCCCCCCCCCCCCCCCCCCCCCCCCCCCCCCCCCAAAAAAAAAAAAAAAAAAAAAAAAAAAAATTTTAAAAACACACAAACTGTTAAATAAGCAAAGCCAACCAAGGGGGTCCGTGTAAGGGTTCTTGATTTCCGTGACAAAATAGAACCCCCTGAGGCCCCTATACTTGTGGGGCCCCCCGGGGGAACTGCCCGTGTTCCCAAAGGAAAAAAATTGGGCCCCCGGTTTTAAGGGCCACTCCTCACCCAAAAGGGGCGCACTCTCTCCCCAAAAATTTTAGGCGCAAACAGTCTCCCCCCATTTTGGGGGGCACTCTCTCACATTTTAGGCGCACACACGGCTGGCTGGCCCCTGAGGGAAAACCTTTTTGAGTAATTTTAATTCCGCCGGGCGCTAGATGTCCTCTCTCTCCCAGCACCGTTCGTCCTAGTTTTTTTTGAATGGCCCCTGGTGTGGTCCAAAGGTCCCAGGTGTAGTTCCGTAGCGCTCGGCTGGGTGTCCCCTTCTCTCGATGCTGCCTGGGCGGAGACAGGAGCCGGAAGTCGGATCCACAGGCATCGGAGTGACCGGCGGGCACCGGGATACTGCGGGGAAGAGTTCGCCATGTCCGGGTACATCCCCGGGCCCAAATCCCCGGGGGATCGGAACCAAGGGGGAAAAGAGTTCGTTTTGGGCATATGAAGGGGGGGCGGAGGATATTAAAGGGGACAGGGGATCGGGGAGGGTCGCGCATTGTGGTGCCCAGCTGGTACATGTGGCACAGCATTGGGCACGACCAGGGACCCCTACTTTTAAAGGGTTTCCTTTTGGTTGGGGGGGGCGCAGCTTGGCCTCCCGGGGGCAGTGACAGCTCCGGGGAAGTGACAGCACTGGACGGGCAGGTGGGGGGATGTCACCGCCGGGGGGAAAAAATGCCTAAGTTACAATTTGGGGCAGAGGTGAGATGTCATTAACCTGTGGCCCTTGTCAGCTTCAGGAAATAAAAATATATATTGAGTACCTGGCCCTTTAAAAAATCCCCCTGCTACTTTTACATCAGCGCTGTCATTCATGTGTGCAGTAACCTTTTGGGGAAACACTGGCCCCAGTGAAAAAACCCCTTGCTACTCGCCTGTACATGTGTGCAGCAATCCCATAAGAGTACACTGCCAAATTACAAACCCCCTTTCAATCCGCTTCTTCATGTGTGCAGAATCCCAATAGAGTACATGCCCAGGGACAACTCCCCTCTGTACACGCCTGTCATCATGTGTGCATAATCCTTTGAGAGTACACTGGCCCCCGTAAAATCCCCCCTTTTACTTTACGTGTATTATGTGTGAGAATCCTATAGAGGAAAATTGCCAGTGACAAAATCCCCCCTTTTACATCAGGGGGTCTTCATGTGGCAGCAATCCCATTTGAGTCACTTTCCCAAGAAAATCCCCTTCTAAAATCATGTGTCATTCATGTGTGCAGAATTTATATAAGCACTGCCCCAGGCAAACTCCCTTGCTACACAGCGGCATTCATGTGGCAGCAATCCTTTAAGATAACGGCCAGTACAAATCCTCTGCTAAACAGCGCTGTATTCATGGTGCAGAATTTTGTATAGGTACACGGGCCCGGAAAAAACCCCCCTTCTACTCGGTTGTCATTCTGTGTCAAAAGTATATGATTAACACGGGCCCCGAAACCCTCCTTAACATTCACGCTGTCATTCATGTTGCAGCAACCCTATTAGAAAGATAACATTTAAAAAGAGCAAACTCCCCTCTGTTTACATCAGAGCTGTCATTCATGTGGTGCAGCAATCCTATGTAGAGTCAGATAAGAGTGCACTATGTGACAATCTCCCCTCTGCTACATCAGCGCTGTCATTCATGTGTGCAGCAATCCTTTATAGAGAGTACACTGTGTCCAGTGACAAACTCCCCTCTGCTACATCAGCGCTGTCATTCATGTGTGCAGCAATCCTATATAGAGAGTACACTGCACCAGGAGACAAACTCCCCTCTGCTACATCAGCGCTGTCATTCATGTGTGCAGCAATCCTATGTAGAGTCAGATAAGACTGCACTATGTGACAAACTCCCCTCTGCTACATCAGTGCTGTCATTGCAGGACAACTGCCCAATCCTATGTAGAGTCAGATAAGACTGCGCTGACAGACTCCCCTCTGCTACATCAGTGGCTGCACTCGTGTGCACCTTGGCAATGTCATGAAGCAGGTGACTGGAGAACAAGGAAGGTCGCTTCTCCTCTGCCAGTTACAGCTCAGGCCAGGGGCACTGCAAAGTTATCAGGTTTTCTACAAAAAGATGTGAGGGGAGGTGTTATGGCGTGAACGGGGCCTAATGTGTCAGTGTGACGGCTCCTTAGAGGGTGTAACAATACAGGGTGTAACATTGATATGGAAAGGTACAGCATGGGTGTAACAGCATATAGAATAAGGCCAGGGTGGAGTGCTGGGGACAGGGGGAACCATGAATCATTGCCTTCATGTTGGTGGGGCCCTGCGCCTGTCTGGGCTATGACCCCCTAATGTGCGGCATGTCTGTCAGACAGTACATGGCTTGTGGAGTGTTGTGGTCTGCGTGAGTCTGAATATTGTATAGATGGGAAGTGCTGTGGACGTGACAGGGTTAACAATGAATCATCGGGTAAATATTGGTGGGGCCACACGCCCGTCTTGTCTGTGACAGCCTGATGTGTACTACTGACTGTCAGTATATGGATGGAGAGGTATATGGCTTGTGGAGTAGTGTGCTCATTATTGGGTTAATGATGAACCTTTGGGTTAATATGTGCACGGCCAAGCGTCCTGCCTGTGACACCCATCTGATCTAGGCTGTGCAGTGGGGTGGTCTCTATAGGGTTAATGATTTGGATTAATATTTGCAGGGCTGTGCAGTGTCTTGCCTGTGACTCCCATCTGATCTAGGTGGTGCAGTGGGGTGGTCTTTATAGGGTTAATGATTTGGATTAATATTTGCAGGGCTGTGCAGTGTCTTGCCTGTGACTCCCATCTGATCTAGGCTGTGCAGTGGGGTGGTCTTTATAGGGTTAATGATTTGGATTAATATTTGCAGGGCTGTGCAGTGTCTTGCCTGTGACTCCCATCTGATCTAGGTGGTGCAGTGGGGTGGTCTTTATAGGGCTAATGATTTGGGTTAATATTTGCAGGGCTGTGCAGTGTCTTGCCTGTGACTCCCATCTGATCTAGGTGGTGCAGTGGGGTGGTCTTTATAGGGATAATGAATTTGATTAATATTTGCAGGGCTGTGCAGTGTCTTGCCTGTGACTCCATGATCTAGGCTGTGCGTGGGGTGGGGCTTATAGGGTTAATTTAATTTGGATTAATATTTCCCGGGCCCGTGCAGTGTCTTCCTGTGACTCCCTTCTGTTCTAGGTTGTGCAGTGTTGTGGTATTTATCGGGCTAATGATTTGGTTTAATATTTGCAGGGCTGTGCAGTGTCTTGCCTGTGACTCCCATCTGATCTAGGTGGTGCAGTGGGGTGGTCTTTATAGGGTTAATGATTTGGATTAATATTTGCAGGGCTGTGCAGTGTCTTGCCTGTGACTCCCATCTGATCTAGGGGTGCTGGGGTGGTCTTTATTAGGGTTTTTGATTTGGGTAATATTTGCAGGCTGGGGCAGTGTCTTGCCCGTGACTCCCATCTGATCTAGGTGGTGCAGTGGGTGGTTTTATAGGGATTAATGAATTGGATTAATATTTGCAGGGCTGTCCGTGTTTGCTGTGACTCCCCTTTTTATCTAGGTGGTGCAGTGGGGTTTTTTCTTTATTTGGGTTAATGATTTGGTTAATATTTGAAGGGTGTGCGTGTCTTGCTGTGACTCCATTGATCTAGGTTGCAGGGGGTGGTTTATAGGGTTAATGATTTTGGGTTAATATTTGCGGGGCTGGCGGTCTTGCCCGTGACACCCCTTGCAGGTGTGCGTGGGGTGGTTTTAAGGGTAATGATTTGGATTTTAAAATTTTCGGGGGGTGCGCAGTGTTTGCCTGGATCCCCTCTGTCTGGTGGTGCATGGGGGGGCTTTATGGGCTAATGATTTGGAAAATTTTTTGCGGGGTCCCCGGGTGTCTTTCTGGACACCCCTTGATCTAGGCTGGCGTGGGGTGGTCATTGAAGAGTTAATGATGAATCCTTGGGGCAATATTTGTGGGGGGAAAGCAGGTGTTTTTGTGACCCTAATTTAGTTGGACTGCAGAGAGTTATGGGTTGTGCGGGTGTGGTCCTTATGGGGTTAATGATAAATCCCTGGTTGAATATTTGCAGGGCTGCACAGCGTCCTGCCTGTGACACCCATCGGATCTAGGCTACGCAGTGTTGTGGTCATTACAAGGTTAATGATGAATCCATGGATCAATATCTGTGGGTCGACTCAGCTGTCTATAGCACTGAGTTATTGCTGAATTCCTGGGTTAATATGTGTGTGGCTGTTTTGCCTGTGACTCCCATATGATCTAGGCTGTGCAGTGTTGTGGTCTTTATAAGGTTAATGGTGAATGCTTGGGTGAATATTTGCGGCGCTGCACAGCGTCCTGCCTGCTACACCCATCTGATCTAGGCTCTGCTGTGTTGTGCTTGTAATAGGGTTAATGATGAATCCTTGGGTTAATATTTGCGGGGCTGCGCAGTGTCCTGCCTGTGACACCCATCTGATCTAGACTGTGCAGTGTTGTGGTCGTTATAGAGTTAATGATGAATATTTGCGACACTGTGCAGCGTTGTGCCTGTGACACCCATCTGATGTAGGCTGAGCAGTGTTGTGGTTGTAATAGTGTTAATGATGAATCCTTAGGTTACTATTTGCGTTGCGCAGCGTCCTGCCCGTGACTCCCATCTTTATTAGACTTTGCAGTGTTGTGGTCTTTATAGGGTTAATGATGAATCTTTGGGTGAATATTTGTGGCGCCGCGCAGCGTCGCGCCTGTGACACCCTTCTTTACTAGACTTTGCAGTGCTGTGGTCGTTATAGGGTTAATAATGAATCTTTGGGTGAATATTTGCAGTGTCGTGCCTGTGACACCCATCTGATGTAGGCTGAGCAGTGTTGTGGTCGTTAGAGGGTTAATGATGAATATTTGCGGCCCGGCGCAGCGTCGCGCCTGTGACACCCATCTGATGTAGGCTGAGCAGTGTTGTGGTCGTTAGAGGGTTAATAATGAATATTTGCAGTGGAGTTCCGCTTACACCCATCTGAAGAAGGCTGAGCAGTGGTGTGGGCGGTATTGGGTTAATGATGAATCTTTGGGTGAATATTTGCAGTGTCGTGCCTGTGACACCCATCTGATGTAGGCTGAGCAGTGTTGTGGTCGTTAGAGGGTTAATGATGAATATTTGCGGCCCCGGCGAGGTCGTCCCTGTGCCCCCATCTGATTTTGGTGAGCAGGTTGGGGTGTTAAGGGTTAATGATGTTTTTTTGGGGTGAATATTGCAGGGCGTGTGTGACACCCATCTGATGTGGTGAGCATGTTGTGGTGTTGAGGGTTTAATGATGAATTTTTGCGCCCGGCGCAGGTCGGCCTGTGACCCCCATCTTTTTAGATTTGCAGTTTTGTGGTTTTAAATAGGGTTAAAGATGAATTTTGGGTGAATATTTCAGTGTCGGTTTTGGAAAACCCCATTGATGTGGGCTGAGCGGTTGTGGTCGTTAGGGGTTAATGAGAAAATTTGCGGCCGGGAGGTCGGCCCTGTGACCCCATCTTTTTGGTTTTGCGTGTTGTGGTGTTAGGGTTTAAGATGAATTTTTGGGGGCGGTTTTCCCTGTGACACCCATCTGATGTAGGCTGAGCAGTGTTGTGGTCGTTAGAGGGTTAATGATGAATATTTGCGGCCCGGCGCAGCGTCGCGCCTGTGACACCCATCTTTTCTAGACTTTGCAGTGTTGTGGTCTTTATAGGGTTACTGATGAATCTTTGGGTGAATATTTGCAGTGTTGTCCCCTGTGCCCCCTCTGATGAGGCGGCGTGTTGTGACCGTTAGAGGGTTAATGATGAATATTTGCGCGTGGCCCCCTGTACCCCCTTGATCTAGGTTAGTAGGGACAATGGCCGCCGTCTAGAGTCTGACATGTCTCCTAACAATGGAGTGGCTCATCGCCAGGACATCTTCACAGAAGTTCAGTGACTTTAGAGGAAACACTGTACAATCTTGTGGAGGGAAATGTCTGAGTCATAGAGGTTGTTCTTGCAGTAGCTGTGCTGGCAGAGCAGGCAGGTAGCCCTTCTTGGGGTTCAGATACCAGGCTTATATATGGAGGATGGGGGGGGGGGGAGCTAGTAAATTACGCTATGTGTGGCGGTATACAAGCACAGGTAGATATTGCATTGTCGATCTTGGTGCCAGCGGGCACTGCTATTTTACGGGTTAACATTACACCTCCAGCAGTTCTTCTTTCCGCTATTCCTTTGCTATACGGCAGGTTATTCATTACCTCCCATTATGTACCCACACCCCACTTACAGGAAACGCAGCAGATTCCTGGGAGGCAGCCTCACGTACGGTATGGGAATGCCAGAAGAACAGGGATGGAGTGAACTGGTACTTGGTATCTGCCTGGGCTGTTTTGGCAGCAAGTCTGTGGGGCACAGCACTCTAGAGCACTTGTTTCAGCTGTTGCAAAACTACAAGTCCCAGCATGCCCAGCGTCCAGCAGTGCTGCACCCCTCACTTGTAATAAAGCACATACAGATACTAGTGGGTTGTCCACTTGATGGATTTTAACAAGGAATAGACCAGTGATTGCGCGTTATAACCTCATGTAATCCAAATGCCATTCATTTAAATGGGCAGTCCGCACTGTAGGTCACACATTGAATTACTGCGCAGATTTCGTGGGGCGGAGAAATAAAACCATAGACCTTTCCATTCTTTGGAGCAGATCCTCCTTAGGTTCCACTCCGGCAGTAGTGACGCGTTTTAAACCCATTGAAATGGGGTTCACCAACTTTTGTGTAAAGTGAAAATTCTGATAGGAAAAGTTTGTTACATGAAGATATCCTATACATTTTTGGAATTTTCCCCCCCCTGTTTTATTTTCAATTTAGCACCCTTTTTTGATCAAAAATAAAAAAGGGCTTTCAAAATTTAATAATTATCCCAAAATTGTATAGAGATAATGTTTTTTTTATTTTGGAATCATAATGAGTTTTTTTCTAACAAGTTTTTCAAGAGGCATTTGAAATGTTTTCAAGCATTAAAGGGGTTGTCTCTTCAAAGTTTCATGGGATGCATGAATTAAATTAATGTGCTTTGCTCTGTCATTCCTGGTCAAGCTGTCTGTAATTAGCATATGAGCTGTGTATTCAGACTTCTGCTAATTAGATAAATCTCATGCTGTCAGGACCAGGGAAGCTTCTGAGGTAAAGTAAACAACAGTAATTACTGGCCTTTGAAAGATAAGATGACAAACAAGCTCTCGCTGTCCGGAGTTCTGCACTGCCCTGCCGCGACCTGTGTGATGACGTCCCTCCCTACTATTAGATAGAACAAACAGCAGGGGAGAACAAGCAAACAGGTCGGTAATTAGAGAGAACCTGAAAGCCCTCAGAAGGTGATAAAATCACTTGCAGCTCCTCAACAAAAAAAAAATGAACAAAGCAATATATTTGGAAAGCTTCTACATTTAGTGTTCCCTAAATGTTGAAAGCTAATTTTTGTAGTGAGACAACCCCTTTAAGCCTTGCTGTGGCCAAGGATTGCTAGCCGGCCTGAAACGCATTAGCAAGCGTGTAGCTATTTTTTTTTAAGGATTTTACTATTCTACAATTAAGTTTTGCTACCTTTTATGCAGATGGAGTGCCAACGTTGTTTTCTTTAAGCTTTCAAATTTTATGCACTTTACATTGACAGATGGATTTTACACAAATTTCCTGCATAAACCAAGTACAACTATGGTTAAGGAAGTCATTTCCGAAACGCGTTAGCGTCTTTCTTGGTGTGTTCACCATGTGAGAATCTTCATTGTCTATACATATTGGAAATAAAGTTGGATTATCCTTTAATCTCGTACTCCGAAATTTGTATATGTAAGCAGCAGTATACAATCTATCAATTAGCAAATGTGTCCACATATACAAATGCCTGCCCTACATTAGCTTGGGGAGTGGGCTTTGTATTAGGGTGCTTTCACACGGTGCGTTTTTGGTGCGTTTGTGATGCGTTTTTTCAATCCTTTTTTTGTGCAGGAAGGCACAGCAATTAATGTTGTACATTGCTGCCCAAAAATCACGGTAATTACCACGATTTTACCGCGATTTGTGCCACGATTTTTGTGCAGCAATATACAACATGAATTGCTGTGTCTACCTGCACAAAAAAGGATTGGAAAAAAACGCTGAGCACTCACACAACGCACCAAAATACAACGGCACCGTGTGAAAGCACCTTAGGAGAATCACTATTCTGCGGCGGTTGATTTTTGAGCAGGAATTACCAGTCGCCACCACTCCTTCATCCCCTCTTAAATGGAAGCTGGAATCTGATAGGAGCTGTGGTCTGTGCTAATTTCTGTGTATGAGGCCATATTTTTGCTTTGTGAGCCTAATTTAAAGAGCATGTGTCACCGTACTAATATTGGGATATTGGTCTGAGGAGTCTTAGGGCCCTCATGTCTGCGTGGCCAGTCACAAGCACCATAAGCGTGCACATACCTGCATACAGCACAAATAATTTTTAGCGCCCCCAGTGTTTCCTTGTTAGGCTATGTTCACACGGTTTAAAATGGGCCGTATTTCGGTCCGTAATTACGCGCCGAAGTGCGCAAAGTACGGGCTGAAAACGGCCCAGTCATTACGGTAATCCACAGTTCTCATAGAGAACTATGGATTACGTCTCCTCTCCTCTCCGGCGAATATGCTGGGGGGGAAATAGTGACATGTGAATTACCAGCGGTGTATACGCGCCGACTGGTAATGCAAGTCAATGGGCCGGGTGAAGTGCGGCCCCCGCTCATCCCGCTCCGCCCTATCCACATGGCGGTATTGCAGGGCGTAATTACGTCCCGCAGTTAAGCCGTGTGAACATAGCCTTAGGATCTTCTAGAGGTATGAAGATAAAGAACCTTCTATGGTGACAGATGCTCTTTTATGGGGTTGTCCGTCTTGCAAGCTTAGGTGCAAGGCCAGTTCATACCTCACTACAAAGGTCTTGCTTGGCTAAATTCGGAACTTCCATAGAAATGAACAGGGAGCAGTGTCGGACTGGGTTGCGAGGGCCTATCAGTAAAGTTAATTCTGGAGCACACTATTTAAGTTGATTCTGGGGGTCTACCCTAAAGCTGCTGTACATGACTTTACATGCCTCTTATTCTCTGCCTCTTGCCTCTTTTTCTAAGGAAAAAGCATCTCTAGATCTGACATGTTTAAGGGCGCATCGAGGGATTCCCTTGAACCCCTGTGGGCCAGTTTGAGTCTAAGGGCATGTTCACACGGCTGATTCTGGGACAGATTTCAGCTGTACTGCGCTCCAATACGGCTGAAATCCGTCCCAGTGATTACGGTAATCCACAGTTCTCATAGGGCGCATCCCCACGGCATAGAACAAATACCGGCCAGTTTGCCGGCCGGTATTTGTCCTGTTTTGCGCCTGTCCCCACGGCGCGGGGGGGGACGTCTTGTCTCTGCGATGAGCGGAGAAAAGCCCTCCCTCTTCACATTGAGAAGCACATATTCCGTCCCAAAACCGGACGGAAGAATGTGCTTGCTCAATATTTTACCGCCGGCGGCAAAACCGCCCGACGGAAAACCCGTGCAGTGGGGACTGCTGCACGGGTTTTCCATAGAGCACAATTGTGCTCATTTTCGGCCGGTTTTTCAGGAGGTCTGAAAAACCGCAAACCGGCTGAAAAACCGGCCGAAAAACCATTCAGTGGGGACATGCCCTTAGAGAACTATGGATTCCGTCTCCCCTGACATGCACATTATCCCGACGGGATACGCGCTGTGGATAATGGATAATGGATGTCTATGGGGCCGGCGAGCTCCCGCTGCACGGCACACGCTGTAATTGCGGGGCGAAATCCATCCTGCAATTACGGCGTGAATAAGTAGTGTGAACTTAGCCTAAAAGGGAGAACTATGCATACTTGGCCATCTTCCCGTTCTCTAAAGCCAGTTTGTAGCTCACTATGAGCTGGCCTTGGACCTAAACTTATGAGATGGTACAACCACTATAAATAATCTATCATCTGGATAGGCGCCTTTCAGTCTGAACAGCTATCAGGTTCCCTATAGGTAATACCGCACCCCATGACCCTTCTTTTGTGATGCAAGTTTAAGATGTGTGCAATGTGGAAATTTGCAGGGAGAGATGATCAGTGTATTATAGCAATCCGTTATAACGATACTGACCTGTCTTTGTTGGAAGTGGACATGGCACAACGCCGCGCACAAAAAGAATGCCAGAACGTTGGCACAATTGATGCCACAATCTAAGCCAGTTAATAGTTTAAAGTTAGACTAACAGGTTTAAACATGCACCAGATTTATCATCCACTTGAGGCACATTTTTAGACGGTCTAGTCTGTTGACACTGAGGGCCACATTTATGAAAACTGACTAGGTCTAAAACTCACTTTGTTGCCCATAGCAACCAGAGCGCCCCTTTCATTTCATATAGTGCTCTGGAAGAATGAAAGGCGCGCTCTGATTGGTTGCTATGGGAAACTAAGTGAATTTTAGACCTAGACAGTTTTCATAAATGTGGCCCTAAGTATTAGGTAGTATTAATAAATCTGCCCCGGTATTTCTACATGTGCCTTATCGTATGAACTCCGCTTAAGGATCTGTTTACCATTGATTTAAAGCCTATGTTTGCTATATACACTGGGGCAGTTCCCGTGGTATACAGTAAACATATCTAAAGGGCTCTTTTCACTCAACAGTGTTCTTTTGGCCTCTGTCAGGCTGATCTATGTCACTGTTTCTTTTTTGTTGTGTAGAGTTATACGTCAGGGAATAGTTCTTATACAAATGTCTGATGAAAGACCCAGATGTAAGTGCACAGTATAACTGATTTGCAAGTGATAGGTTTACCCACTGACTTCAATTGCTAAGGACACATCATGGTTATGGCCTCCGTTTAACGTACACGCCAGGCCATATATGTTACATGGAAGCTTTTGATGAATGGTCACTGCTTTGCCACCAACCCAAGTTAGGGTGCGTTCTCATGGCACAGGACAAATACCCATCGGTTTGCCGGCCGGTATTTGTCCTGTTTTGCGGCCGTCCCCTCGGCTGCAGGGGGACAGTTTTTCTCCGCGATGAGCGGAGAAGAGCCCTCCCCCTTCACATTGGCTTGCACAGATTCCGTCCGAAAACCGGACGGAAGATTGAGCTAGCACAATGTTTTGTGGCCGGACCGCGGGCGGAAAAAATGCCGGACGGAAAACCTGTGCAGTGGGGACTGCCGCACGGGTTTTCCATAGAGCGTCATTGTGCTCATTTTCGCCTGGTTTTTCAGGCGGTCTAAAAAAACGCAAACCGGATGAAAAACCGCCTGAAAACCTGTGCCGTGGGGACATGCCCTTAATGTAGAAAGGCCGTTCTCTATCCTGGAAATAATGAGATCATATTTAGGGTATGTTCACACGGCGTGTTGAGTCCATGTTTACATACGTTTATAGATGTGTGTTTGGATCAGGTGTTTCGGACCCTAAACGGACCGCATCTAACAATGGTGCAGTGTGATTTTACATTGCTTTCAATGTAAAACACGTTTCGGCGTCCAGACGATTGATTGCCGATGCGTGTTTACTTGTGTCTTTCTGATGCGTCTTTCGGATCCTTTCAAAGAATTGTCCTGTCAATTCTTGATTCGAAAGATGCAGCCGACACCCTATTTAAAACAATAGGGTGCATGTCTGCTGCAGCCGAAACGCATTCAAACACGCACCTGCAGCGCTTTTGGATGCGATTTTCTGACTCAAATCGGATCCAAAACGCTATGTGAACATACCCTTAGGCGGACCATAGACTATCATTACTAGCGGCGCGTATACGCCGTTAGTAAATGACATGTCACTTATCTCCCCCCGCGGCAGATTCGCCGAGCGGGGAGAGGAGACATAATCCATGGTTATCTATGAGAACTATGGATTACCGTAATGACACGGCCGTATTTCAGCCCGGAATTTGCGCAGTACGGCACGAATTACAGACTGAAATAGTCCCATTTTAAGCTGTGTGAACATGGCCTTAAAGGGGTTGTCTCGCTACAAAGAATAGCTTTCAAATTGTAGGGAACACAAAATAAAGACATTTTCCAAATATATTGCTTTGTTCCTCTGTTTTCCCTAAGGAGATACAAGTGAATTTATGACCTCCCTGGCTATTTCAGTTCCCTCAGTAAGGGACCTGTAAACAATTCTTCCCCTGCTGTTTGTTCAATGACATAACAGTGAGTGATGTCATCACACAGGTCATGGCAGTGTCCTGTGCTGCTCAGCAGTAAAAAGCTTGATTTATGTAAAATAAACAGAACTGTAATTAGGGCTTTTGTTTTGGGGATCAGATAAGAAGTCCTGTTAGCAGTTTGAGAAGCTAATCTGATCTAATTAGCATCTGAAAGCACAGCATGGCACAGAGCTGTACAAGCAGGGAGCTTATGCAAATGAGTCAGTCTGAACCAGGAAGTGACAGAGTATTTCATTCATGCATTCTCTGAAACTCTGAAGGGAGACAACTCCTTTAAGGTCATCTATGAAGGAGGATCTGATGGAGGCAATACTATTTCTCAGAGCAAATTTATGGACTCCACAAATGTTATTCAGGACATTCTTGTTGTAAACTGGTTTTCCCCACTTACTGTAGCGTTTTTCATATTTACAATTTTATTAAAGTTTTTTTGTGTTCTAAAGTCGTATCCAATAAATATATTTTATGTTCTACCTAAATAGCTTGATTATTGTATCATAAGGTGATAAACAGCCTGATGTTACCATTTTACTACAGTAAAGTTATCACTTAAACATGCGTCATGTATGAGGGAGTCAGTGTTAGGGAAATTGTGGAGTTAGAGCTTTGACTTACCAACTCCACAGCTCTGTGAGTCCATGAGCAACATCTGTAACAATTTTGGGGTATAAAGGAATTGCCTCCTGCACAGTCAAGTTTTGATCAACGATTGAACTCTTCCATCATCCAAATACTTTTCAATATTAAACTCCTCATCGGATGAGGCTGAAGATATGGGAGCAGTAGCACTGGCAAGACCCAATTCTTCTTTCTCCTGGCCCTGCATTGAACTAACTGGACCAATTTATTATATTTTGGGAGTCGGTCCATTTTAGAAAGACTCCAACTCCACAGCACTAGCTGCTGCATTCAAAATCCAAGGGCCTGATGAAAATAGCCAAGTCCATAGATTTGAATGGAGTCGCAGTTTTCATGTTTGACCACTGCTCTGTTAAAAGACCTCCTCGCTGCTCAAGCGCTGTGAGGAAGGATGTGAGACATTGGACCCCCCTTTTAGAGATCAGTGGGGGTCCCAGTCAGACCTTTATTACCTAGTCTGTGGAAAGTTGATAAATTACTATAGTGGCACAACTCCTTTAAAGGGGTTGTCCACTAAAAAATATTACATGACATTGGATTCAAAGTGGGCAAAAAAAATAAAAAAAATTTGATGCTCACCTATCCTTTTCCGCTTTTGCTCTGGAGCACCCCGAGATCTGCTCCTATTCACTTCTGGGTTCTCATCCTGACAGGAGAGGCTCACACTCCTTTCTCTTACGATGGAGCACTAACCTCCCCTGTGTGTTAGGACAAGAACCCAGTGTGGTAGCGGCAAAGGAATGGTAGGTAAGTATTGGGGGATTTTTCTTTTGCCCAACCTGGCCCGAATTTCATGTAATTTGGACAACCCCTTTAAGCTGTCTGAGCCCCATGTTGGAAGATGAGTAGGTGGGTCGTTTTTCGTCTGTGCCAGTTGGTTCAGTAGGTAAAACACCCATGGTATTTACTTGCGGTGGTTGGGTGCAGTGAGGACAGGAGACGGTCATGGGTGTGTTGCATAGTTCTTTGCAATGGTGACAACAGCTGGAGGTTTGGCAAGGATGTGACCGCATTGTAACCGTGCTGTGTAAGCTCAATGGCCGGACATTGTAGGATAGCAGCAGGCAGAATGTTTTTATATGATATGTTAGTCTAGGGCGAGTTGGAATGCGATGCTTGCATGGAAGCTATTTGTAACTTAGTACATATGTATGTAAAGGTTCAGCATAGCTCCTGTGGGACCCAGCGAGGTGTGCACTTTTTCACACACTACATAATGATATAGCGATCTAGTAGAAGGAATTTGACACACTGGCTTCTCAAAGCGTAGAGGTGTCTGACTTGGAAGGTGTGGCAAACCAGCAAAGGTGTGTCTGCCCCCGGGATAGACGCTGAGAGGGTAAATCAGGTGTGTCCAGACATTTGCTTCCTTCCTGCGTCTATGTAAGCTGTTAAAGCACCATAATATGGGGCAGGGGGAGCTGTGGTCTTAAGAGGTCTGATCAGACCGGATTATAGAAATGCACTACTGTTCACCGCTGGTTGGGATGTGATGTTATAGGAAGCACAATTGGATGCCTAACCAAAGGCAACCAAATATACAGTGTCAAGGTTCATCAGAGGTCACCGAAAGGATGGTTAGAAAAGGAGGGTGATACAAGATGCAATATCCTGAAAGCAGTGGTGGTGTTTGCTATGATGATGTGGAGTCACTGGCCATAGCTAGGCCTTAAAGGGGCTGTCTCACTACAAGGATTGCTTTTTATGTTAAAGATCTTGCAAAAACAAGTCACTTTGTAATATGTGTCCATTAACAGTGTCCTACCTATTCCAAGATATCCCCTCTTGTATGGGATCCATCAGCTCCTCACGTTGCTATAGCTACAGACCTGTTTGATCTATCCCGACAGGCTGCCAGCACTGGTTGCTATAGTTACAGACCTGGCTTCTACTGCAGCCTAATAGAAGCCAGTAAATACGCCCCTGAATTAAAAGTGAAACCAAGAAAACAGGATTGAGGTAAGGTGAATCAATGTAGTGAGGCAACCTCTTTAAGACCTCGTTCACACGGCTTATTTCTGGCACGGATTTCAGCCGTATTGCGCGCCGTACTGCTCTCAATACGGCTGAATTCCGTGCCAGGCATTACGGTAATCCATAATTCTCATAGAGAACTATGGATTCCGTCTCTCCTCCGCGTTCGGGGAGAAAGTGACATGCACATTATCCCGCCGTGAATAATGCATGTCTATGGGGCCTGCGAGCTGCCGTCCCCGCAATTACGTCGGCAATAAGCCATGTGAACCGGGCCTAATAGTCACACAGGGAGGGAATGCACATTTGTGCTGCTAATATCGACAGCAGATTGCAGTCCCAAGCAAATGGATGTGTTGTACAGATCTCCTCATGCCGCAGAGTTTACAATCTTCAGCATGTCAATTTTCTGTCCTGTATTTTTGCCAATTGTTCACAGTGTTTGGACCTGGTCTAAAGAATCGAGGCTAAAATACAACCAACATTGTATAGCAAACAGAACTATTCTAAAGGATGGGCTCTAATGCAAACATAGGGAAAGACTGGTGTTAAATAAATAGGGCCTTATATATGAAAACGGTCTAGTATTAAGACTGTCTTTGTTGCCCATAGCAACCAGTCAGAGCTCAGCTTTCATTTCATATAGTGCTCTTGAAAAATAAAAGCGGAGATGTGATTGGTTTTCGATGGGCAACAAAGAAAGTCTTAGACCTAGACAGTTTTCATATATAAGGCCTAAAGTGCCTTGATGAAAAGTATGCATGAATAAGATGTGCCAAATGTATTAAAGGGATATGTCCATCACATTCATTAGCTTTAAAGAGGTTGTCTCACTACATCGATTCTTCTTACCTCAGTCCTATTTTCTTGGTTTCACTTTGAATTCAGGGGCGTGTTTACTGGCTTCTACTATGCTGCAGTAGAAGCCAGGTCTGTAGCTGTAGCAACCAGTGCTGGTAGCCTATCAGGAGAGATCAAACAGGTCTGTAGCTATAGCGACTTGAGGAGCTGATGCAGCCCATACAAGAGGGGATATCTAAGAATAGGTAGGACACTGTTAAAGGACACATATTGCAAAGTGACTTGTTTTTGCAAGATCTTTAACATAAAAAGCAATCCTTGTAGTGAGACAACCCCTTTAAACATGTAAATAAAAACTATCACCAAATACATTGCTGTTTTTATTTTGCTTCCTTTCAGAGTTAAAGCACTTATCTCCTGCTTATGTACACAAGCTTCCTAGGTTACCAATCGCCTCTCTTTGCTCTAGAGCTGTTGCCAGGATGGTGAGGTCACTCCCTACTGGGTCTTATCAGCCCAGGAGCTTGTTTGTTTCTTACTGTCAACCTATAAGGCCGGTTCACACAGTGTCTGGCAGCGCATACAATATGAGCACAATACACATTCATTGTGCTGTGAAATTACGAGCTTGAAAGCACAGAATTTCAATATCGCAAATGACACGTAATAACCCAAGGCACATCCATGTCTCTTATACTTTACTATTTGCAGGCACATATACACCTGAAACTAAACAACGAGCCTAAGATACGCAGCATGTGATTGACACCACATATTTTACCCTTATGTCTATGACAACTGTATTGTACATTGTTTGGGCAGTGCTTTGGCATGTATTTCGGCGAAATTACGCCTGAAATACGCAAAAAAAATACGGCCCAAAAGATGCCATGTGATCACCCCCTAGCTCTTTAGATTTCTGTAGCCTTCTGCCCTGCTGTGTGGACCCATCCATCACCAATGTCTCTCTAACAGGCTCAGCTTGGAATATCAGAGCTGAAATGTCGCTCACTGCTGTAGAACCACTCACAGCCTGAACAGGAAGTGGGAGACCGAAGCTGGCTGTGTAGAGTAGGTTCTGTGAAACAGCGTGTTGAGAACACTCCTTTAAGGCTTAATACATTTCAGTGTTTGTGTGCCTGACTAAAACAATCTACACCACGAAAGATCTGGAGCAGATTTCTGGCTAAAATATGGTAAATGGTAAATGTGTTGGGCTGTATGAGGACATGCCCCTTTTTGAAAAGCTCCACCCATTTTCAGAAAAAGAGGCAAGCCCACTGTAAAACAGCTGAAAAGTCACAAATGTTTGCACAAGTCACATTTGCAAAAAAAAATAAAAATGATTTTTTATTTAATTTTTTTGTGTCAAAATACTGGTGTAAATCAGTCAATAAATTTCCCCATTGTTTTTTTTGGCTACATACACTACCTTCAAGCGCTATGGAGCAGAACTAATAGCAACCTTATAGGTATGGGCATACATAACTGGACATCAGCTTTATAGGTTTCGAGTACAGTGACCTTTTTGTTTATGAAAAGGTTGAGGCCATTTCACTCTCGTTTTTTGGTCCGTATTTTGCCTCAGTATTTGTCGGCCAAAATCTGCACCCCATCTTTCTATGACACTACTCCTTTCCACTCGGGGTTTTGGCTGACCATTACTAATGTGAAGATACTGACTACAATACTGCCATATGAAAGTGACCTGACACAGGGTGAGTAAGTGCCAACTAATGCATAAAACTGCGCTAAAATGGTACATTAGTACTAATGTGTGTTTGATAATACTCCTTGCCGTTCATCTATTTCCCATTCAAAAACACAAAAATTATACCACGTATTAAAGGGGTTGTCTCGCTACAAAGAATAGCTTTCAATTTGTAGGGAACACAAAATAAAGACATTTTCCAAATATATTGCTTTGTTCATCTGTTTTCCCTAAGGAGATACAAGTGAATTTATGACCTCCCTGGCTATTTCAGTTCCCTCAGTAACAGAACTGTAAACAATTCTCCCCCTGCTGTTTGTTCAATGAGATAACAGTGAGTGATGTCATCACACAGGTTGCAGCAGTGTCCTGTGCTGCTCAGTAGTAAAAAGCTTGATTTATGTAAAATAAACAGAACTGTAATTAGGGCTTTTGTTTTGGGGATCAGATAAGAAGTCCTGTTAGTAGTTTGAGAAGCTAATCTGATCTAATTAGCATCTGAAAGCACAGCAAGGCATGGAGCTGTACAGCAGGGAGTTTATGCAAATGAGTCAGTCTGAACCAGGAAAGTGACAGAGTATTTCATTCATGCATTCTCTGAAACTCTGAAGGGAGACAACTCCTTTAAATAAGACACATCTGGTTGTATTTTGGGTGTTTTTATAGATTTTTGTTTTCTCTTGCTGAAGAAGAACACATTTACACCACATATACTGAGGCTGCACAAGCATATGTGTGATAAAAGCCATGTTGTAACACACTCTTACTCAGGTTCAAGCTCACATGAGAGCCGTATGGACTACTTGAAGGCACCATTGCACCTTTGTGTGGCTCTGACTCCGTATGGAGACCCGTTTCAGTTTGATTCTCTCGGGGAACAATGATACAATTGCGTGCTCTGCTCCTGTAGGGGAATAATGCATTGCAATGCACACATTTTCAGTCGTTTTTTTTTTTAGTGTTTTTAATTTTCTAAAATGACTGAAAACAGATCCCATAGACTTTAAGGGCTTCTCCTTATGGCAAGGTTTATTGGTCGGATTTTCAGACGGTTTGTGGTTTTAGGCTATGTTTACACGGTGTACTTTCGATGCGCATTTCGCCACGTATTTGCGCTCTAATACGGGCTGAAATTACGGTAATCCACAGTTCTCATAGAGAAATATGGATTATGTCTCCTCTCCCTGATCGCACAATACACACGGGGAGATAAGTGACATGTCGCTTACTCGTGGCGCCTCCATGCATGTCCATGCATGTCTATGGGGCCGGCATGTCTATGAGTAGCGCGAGCTCCTAAAGCGCACGATGTATTGCTCAGCGCGAGCTCCCGAAGCGAACGATGTATTGCTCAGCGCGAGCTCCCGAAGCGCACGATGTATTGCTCAGCGTGAGCTCCCGAGGCGCACTATGTATTGCTCATCGCGAGCTCCCGCGGCGCACGATGTATTTTTCAGCGCGAGCTCCCGATGCGCAAGATGTATTGCTAAGCGCGAGCTCCCGAGGCGCACGATGTATTGCTCAGCGCGAGCTCCGAGGCGCACGATGTATTGCTCAGGCGCGAGCTCCGAGGCGCACGATGTATTGCTCAGCGCGAGCTCCCGAGGCGCACGATGTATTGCTCAGCGCGAGCTCCCGAGGCGCACGATGTAATGCTCAGCGCGAGCTCCCGAGGCGCACGATGTATTGCTCAGCGCGAGCTCCCGAGGCGCACGATGTATTGCTCAGCGCGAGCTCCCGAGGCGCACGATGTATTGCTCAGCGCGAGCTCCCGAGGCGCACGATGTATTGCTCAGCGCGAGCTCCCGAAGCGCACGATGTATTGCTCAGCGCGAGCTCCCGAGGCGCACGATGTATTGGCTCAGCGCGAGCTCCCGAAGCGCACGATGTATTGCTCAGCGCGAGCTCCCGCGGCGCACGATGTATTGCTCAGCGCGAGCTCCCGAAGCGCACGATGTATTGCTCAGCGCGAGCTCCCGAGGCGCACGATGTATTGCTCAGCGCGAGCTCCCGAGGCGCACGATGTATTGCTCAGCGCGAGCTCCCGAGGCGCACGATGTATTGCTCAGCGCGAGCTCCCGAGGCGCAACGATGTAATTGTCAGCGCGAGCTCCCGAGGCGCACGATGTATTGCTCAGCGCGAGCTCCGAGGCGCACGATGGATTGCTCAGCGCGAGCTCCCGAGGCGCACGATGTATTGCTCAGCGCGAGCTCCCGAGGCGCACGATGTATTGCTCAGCGCGAGCCCCCGAGGCGCACGATGTATTGCTCAGCGCGAGCTCCCGAGGCGCACGATGTATTGCTCAGCGCGAGCTCCCGAGCGCACGATGTATTGCTCAGCGCGAGCTCCGAGGCGCACGATGTATTGCTCAGCGCGAGCTCCCGAGGCGCACGATGTATTGCTCAGCGCGAGCTCCCGAAGCGCACGATGTATTGCTCAGCGCGAGCTCCCGAAGCGCACGATGTATTGCTCAGCGCGAGCTCCCGAGGCGCACGATGTATTGCTCAGCGCGAGCTCCCGAGGCGCACGATGTATTGCTCAGCGCGAGCTCCCGAGGCGCACGATGTATTGCTCAGCGCGAGCTCCCGAGGCGCACGATGTATTGCTCAGCGCGAGCTCCCGAGGCGCACGATGTATTGCTCAGCGCGAGCTCCCGAGGCGCACGATGTATTGCTCAGCGCGAGCTCCCGAGGCGCACGATGTATTGCTCAGCGCGAGCTCCCGAAGCGCACGATGTATTGCTCAGCGCGAGCTCCCGACGCGCACGATGTATTGCTCAGCGCGAGCTCCCGAGGCGCACGATGTATTGCTCAGCGCGAGCTCCCGAGGCGCACGATGTATTGCTCAGCGCGAGCTCCCGAGGCGCACGATGTATTGCTCAGCGCGAGCTCCCGAGGCGCACGATGTATTGCTCAGCGCGAGCTCCCGAGGCGCACGATGTATTGCTCAGCGCGAGCTCCCGAGGCGCACGATGTATTGCGGTGCGTACTGTACACGCCGCATTACATTGTGTGGACATAGACTTAGAAACGTCTGAAAACTGACAAGCAACACTCCCCATTGACTTTAGTAGAAAATCCATGCAGCAGTCCCCACTGAACGGATTTTCTGCCGGATGTTTTTCCACACACGCCAGCGAGCCGAAAAACTTAAGAACATGTTCATTCTTCTGCTCGGTTTCCAGATAGAAAATTAACATTGAAATCAATGGGAACTGAGTAGAAAGGTATTTTGTGGTTTTAGGGTAAAAACTGCAGTTGCACTCAGTACTCTTTTTCAGCTAGAAAAAAACGACCAAAAACTGCTCAAAAACTAAAACTGACGAAAAACGAAATTTTTTGTGTGTCAAAAAACATCCAAAAACCAGTTGGGGTGTATGGTTCTGCTGAGATGAAAACCAAGCAGATTTTTTCCTTTGCCGTGTGAATGCACCCTAATAGTAAAAACTTTCTGTAGTTTCCACAGAACGTTTTTTTTTCTGTTCGTTTTTGCTGCTAGTTGTTTTTTGTAACATGTTGATAAAAAACGACAGCACAAGCCAGAAAATTTACTATTGAAGTCTTTGTAAAGCATAAGGTGTTTTTTGCAAAAATCAACAGCAATTATGATGTACGTTTCTGCAAAAAATGCGCCCAAAAAATGGTCAGTTTTTTAAATACACCGGACCGAAAACTCGGTTTTATTAACAGTTTTAGGATTTGGTTTTCAGTGAGTTTTTTTTGTCCAATGCTGTGTAGACCTATTCTAATATACCGCTATATGACAGCCCATATTAGAGCTCCGCAGTGTACAGAAGGCCTTAATGTCATTTTAGATAAAATAATGAAAACTTTTTTTTTTTTTTTTTTTTTTAAGTGTTTCATACATCATAGTCTGTGCTGCCATCAACACTACCTGCAGCTATAGGGTTACTGCTGTCTACGGGCTTCATCATGGAAGCATTGCTGTTTCTTGAAGGCACATATTTCTCAAAGGTTGTTTGTGTTTTCCATACTTAACTACCCGCATAAATCACCCCTAGTTTTTTTTTTTTTTTTTTATCTAAAGTTTTCTTGAAATGTGATTATAACTCAAGAACATTTTTGGATTCACTGCATTCAGGAAAATTTTCTTTTTTAGGTTGTTTTTCTTCATTGCAAATATACAAATCACAGACTAAATAAGTTTAAATAACACACAAAATAAATTATTGTAATTAATGAAATGTCAAGTAGAAGGAAAAATGATAGCTCTGGGTTGTCAATTGAATTTCTAGATTGGGGTTCACTCCTGGGTTATAGGTTCCATACCTTTTGGAACCTTCAGTGCAGATTCCGTTGAAAATGATGGAAAAGATAGCACAGCATGCAGTGCTATTTTTTCCGTTCTAATAAGACACTATGGCGCATTCCCGACAGACCTCATTATGGTCGATGAGTTCCGACATTTGATGTAAACTTGCGGTTTAATGTTGATAAGGATGTATAGAGTTGGCTCACTTGCTGAGCTCGAGTGCTGACTTTTGACTACATCTGACACTATCAGCAGGGATTGGAGCCGACTCTGATCCTGGCTGACTTTAAACCTGGAGTCGAGTGGTTGCCATGGCAGCTGAAAGCCTAATAAAGGCTTCCATAGCCGCTATGTTATAACTTCTATTACTTCCTGCCTCAGTACATTATATGGTACACAGTGGCACCATTACAAAGTACTTCTTGTCCTGCCAAAAACAAGCCCTCATTTCCACCCCCTCACCCCAAAAAAATCCTAAAACAAATACAAGCACTAATCTAAGGTTACAATCACATGGGAAAATCCACAGCATTTCTGCTGGTAAATCTACTGTGTCAAGTCCACATTAAACCATGAGGATTTTAGTAGATGTTGTGTATTTGTCGCTTCTTACTTCTCCATCGATGTCACTGGGGAAAATGTCAGTGTCAAGAAACACTAGAAAATATTAAAATTTTTGCTTACATATCACGTATTCATTTTCTTTTTTTCTTCCAAGTTGGCATGGTTATATATTTATTTGAAAATCAAAAAAGCATTTTTGCCAGAATTTTTCACATTTGTCTTTTTTGCAATATTTGCCTTTATGATTGTGGTAAATGCTGTGAATAATTGACATGTCACTTATCTCCCCCCGCGCGTTGTATTGTACGAGCGGGGAGATGAGGCGTAATCCATAGTTCTCTATGAGAACTGTGGATTACCGTAATTATTGGGGCGCAGTACGCGGCGAAATACGCCCCAATTTAAGCCGTGTGAAGATAGCCTAAGACTATTTTTTTTTTACTCTGGGGAGTCCTGCCTGCCTCTTAGGCTGTGTTCACACGGCTTATTCAAGCCGTAATTGCGAGCCGGATTGCGCTCGCAATTACGGCTTGAATAAGGAGCGGGGGCGCGGCCCGCTGGCCCCATAGACTTGCATTATCCACGGCGCGTATTGCGCCTGGATAATGTGCAGGTCACTTTCTCCCCGCCCGGCGGATTCGCCGAGGGGGAGGAGGAGACGGAATCCACTTTTCTCTATGAGAACAGTGGATTCCCATAATTACTGCGACGGATTGGAGCCGTACTGCAGCGCAAATCCGACGCGCAGTACGGCTCCAATCCGCGGCGAAATAAGCCGTGTGAACGGCCCCTTAGGGTATGTTCACACGGGGTAATTTCAGCCATAGAGAACTATGGATTACGCCTCCTCTCCCCGCTCGTACAATACGATCGTATTGTACACGCGGGGAAATAAATGACATGTCAATTCTTGGTCCGAAAGACGCAGCAGGAGCCCTATTTTAAACAATAGGGTGCGATCCTGCTGCAGCCAAACACGTATCCAAAAACAGCTGCGTGTTTGAATACGTGTTGGATCTGTTTTAGATCCGATTGCTGCAGCGTTTTTGGATCCGATTTTCGGATCCAACACGGATTTAAAATCGGATCCAAAAACGCAGTGTGAACAAACCCTAAGGCTGTTAAGGCAGAATTCTCAGCTATGACATTTTTTTTTGTACCAGATCTGTATTTTGTGTCTTTGAAATGAAGCATAGGGCTGGGTGACCGTCCTTTACAGTCGTTATGCCAAATGTTCTGCCAGGGGTTGTAGCAGGCTGTTTTCTCGTTCAGCGGGCGCTGAGATAACTGTTCTCAGTTAAAATGAAGAGTGGACGCAGGAGTGTTTCCGTCCAGGCCCATTATGGTAATGACTGGGATTGCTTTGGAGGTTTTCTTGGGATTTTTACAGTTCCAGGACGTTGTAGCAGGAGCAGTTTGAGGGTCGGTCTATTTTACTGATTGTACGGACAGCTGGCAGAGCAGTTGTCTGCGGCACAACAAAATCTCTGGCATGTTGCAGGGACTTGTCATTTCCTGTATATCAGAAAATAGAACCTGTGTAAGGAAACCATTGTGCGCAGGAAAGGAAACTGCTTATGGGATTATAGGAAGCCTCACTCATAGCCAGGACCCCAACAGAGCTGCAGCTTCAGGCCCGGTCCACAAAACGATTGCCAAATCCACTAACAAATGGTCATCTTACATAGACTGCTATTTCTAGTGCTTATTGGTTTACAGTTGGGCAATTAGCCTTAGTAGCTTCAGGCTATGTTCACACGGCTTAATTGCGGGGCGTAATTACGCCGTGTGGACGGGGGTACGCCGGCCCATAGACTATCATTACCAGCGGCGTATATACGGCGCTAGTAAATGACCTGTCACTTATCTCCCCCCACATCGGATTCTCCGAGCAGGGAGAGGAGACGTAATCCATACTTCTCTATGAGAACTGTGGATTACCGTAATGACTGGGCCGTATTTTGTCTCGTATTGAGCGCAGTACGCCGTGAATTACAGACTGAAATAAGTCCCATTTTAAGCCGTGTGAACATGGCCTTATAGGCTACATGGTACCTTTGCTCATACAACACCAAGGTCGCATTACGACATTGCAGCTAGTGTTTGGGAGTGTGTTCGCATTTCTACATCCATGTCACAAAAGTGTTTTTTTTTTGGACTAGTGTCTTATAGTGTGTTTACATGGTGTTATGCTGTTCCTCGTGACAAAAAGTACCCTGGTGGACACCATAAAGCCTTGTCCCCATGGCACGGGTTTTCACCTGGTTTTCGGCTTTCTATGTAAAACCCGCACAGTAGTCCCATTGCATGGATGGTCTGAAAAACATAGACCAGATTCAGTCTTCTGACCGGCGTTCGGACGGAAGATGAATATGTCTATGTGAAGGGGGGAGGGCATTTCTTCGCTAACCACAGAGAAAAGCCGTCCCCCGCCGGCCCAAAAAACAGTGCATATACCAGTCGGGATTTCCGACCAGTATGTGCACTTTGCTGTGTGAACGGCCCCTAGCAGAGCCATGGCGAGCCCATAGAAATCAATGCAACAAAGGTGGCCTCTCTTTTGGCAACATTTGTTCTATTTCCCAGTGGTATACGCTCTATATTTCTGGGATGCAAAAGCATGTCCCACACAGAAAGCGTGCACATCTGTTCATTGTCAATCGAAACTAAATTTGCACTGTTTATTTCTGTGGGCCCATTACATTATCTGTCCAGTTACTTCTTTCACGAATGGTTATTTCAGAAGTGTGACAACGCTGTGTGAATAATCCTTAATCAGTGTTGCAAATCCTAAATCACAGCCAGATCACACCTAATCAAGCACAATGGCTCAGTGGTTAGCGCTGATGCCTTGCAGCACTGTGGTCTTGGATTCATATCGCACCAAAGACAACATAGGTAAGGAGTTCATATGTCCTCCCATGTTTGCGTGGGTTTCCTCTGGTTTCCCCCACACTTCAAAAACCATACAGATAGGTTATTCCGGATGGGGATAGGAAGCAATGTGAATAATAATAAACTCTGTACAGTTTTATCCAGATTATTAAAATAAATTAATAAACTACAGATTGTATACATATTTGGGTTGTACAACCTGTATGCGATTTTGTCTTGTTGGTATCATTTTAGACTAGCCAGTATCCATTACAAACGGACGGAAATAAATTGTAACTTTTTTTTTCCTCAATAAACTCTTTACTCTTAGGCTATGTTCACACAGCTTATTTGCAGGGCGTAAGTAAGCCCCGCAATTACGCCGTGTGGACAGGGGTGATGCGAGGGCGGGAGCGGGGGGCCGGCACCTCGCCGGCCCATAGACTATCATTACTAGTGGCACGTATACGCTGCTATAAAATGACATGTCACTAATCTCCCCCCGCGGCGGATTCGCCGAGCAGGGAGAGGAGACGTAATCCATAGTTCTCTATGAGAACTGTGGATTACCATAATGACTGGGACATATTCCAGTCGTAATTTGTGCAGTACGGCGCGTAATTACGGACTGAAATACGGCCCATTTTAAGCCGTGTGAACATGGACTTAAAACTGAGAGAGTGATGACCGGGTCTCCTGCAGTTTCACATCCTATCATGTTTGCCATATTCTAAGCCTACAAAAAAAAATGGAAAAGTGGTCATATGGGAGATTTAGTGCTTTCTTCTCCCAGGGCAGGAGTGGAATATTTCGACAAGCCTCAGGATCAATATGCTGCTGACAAGTTCAGACTGGATGTGGAGCTGGACGTGATGTAAAAGGACACTGCATTGTGTTATGTGATACTACGTGAATATCGAAGGTACTAAATTAGAACTAGAATAGCAATTTACCAGTAAATATGAGCCTCATGTAGCGAAATGGTCTTGTTGCTCAGATCAAGCAGTCAATTGAAAGCTAAGTTCAAATTTTTTCCTGTGGATCAAGATGGCAATTTTTTGTTTTATTTGTATAAATACATGAGACCTATTGTGCCTAAAATGGAGTAAATCACCTATATATTTGGGCAGGTTGCTTCCAGGTCCATAGGGTCGGCCTCGCGCTGCCCCTGTTCCTGGCGCTGCCCCACTCTATATACATACACTGAAAGTGTCCATAGCCTTTTATTGCCAAGTGGAGATCAAAAAAGTGTTATTTTGATTGGTATACAATACTAAATCACAAAAAGGGAGTACAGCTTGCTATTCCATCCAATCCAGTAAACAGGACTGTGGAGTCGGCAAGCCAAAGCTCCGACTCCTCAATTTCCCAAACCTCCGACTCCCACTCCTGACTCCAACTCCTGACTCCAACTCCCTCATACATGTTTAAGTGATAACTTTACTGTAGTAAAGTGGTAACATCAGGCTTTTTTATCACCTTATGATACAATAATCAAGCTATTTAGGTAGAACAGACACTGACAACCAAAGAGTAACAATGTATTGATCTTTTGAACACTTGTGGGTAGAGTTGAAGAAAAAGCTGTATTTGTATCCAAGTCCAGTCTGCACCAACACTGGGAATGTGTAGAAGAGATTTAGTCAAGACATGCTTAAATCTGATCCAGAGCCCAGAAGGATTCAGGCAGTATTGAAAACCAAAGGTGGATTTCCCAAATACTAATAAAATAATAAAAATGAACATTTTGATTTTTAGGAGCAAAACCGTAACAATGCAGTTACAGGAAAGAATCTGCAGAACTAAGCAGATGCTAAATACTTGCAAGTCAAATTTATGTATAACCTCATGTACAAAGCTGTAGTGGATGGTGAGATATGGAGCCTGAAAGTCACAAGTTCAAAACATTGTTACCATTTTGCTTGTCAGTGTAAAATATATTTATTGGACATGACTTTAGAACACAAAAAAAATGTAAATATGCAAAACACTGCAGGAACATTTGTGGAGTCTCTGAATTTGTTCTGAGAAATAGTATCGCCTCCATCAGATCCTGCATACATGACCTCACATCTGATCTCATTATTTCCAGGCTATACAACAGACTCTCTACACTAACTTGGGTTGGTGGCAAAGCGGTGACCACAGGGGCAACATCTCTAACAATGTCGGGGTATAAAGGAATTGCCTCAGCCACAGTCAGTTTTGATGAATGGTTTAACTCTTTTACTTCTTTGAAAGCAGGTGAATAATTTTGCTGAAATTTGTTTGCCATGGGAATAGAATCTTTTCCCCTGGGGCAGCGCTTTGTCTGCTCCATGTCATCAGTTACACTCCTCATGTGATAAGGCTGAAGATATGGGAGCAGTAGCACTGGCCGGACCCAATTCCTCTTGCTCTTTGCACTGCATTAAAACGAACTGTACCATCTAATTATATATTTTGGGAGTCGGAGTCGGTCCCTTTTATGACGACTCCGACTCCTGCAAAATAGGCACTGACTCCGACTCCACAGCCCTGGCAGTAAAGTGTATTTGTTTCTTTTAACATGGTAGCCTATGGAAGACAGATGTCACTGTATGGCATTTGTCACATGCATCTCTGAGATGTATACATCATGAGCTTTTCAGTAAGTTTATCATGACAAACCAGTCAAATGGATGCCATTATAGCCCATAGGTGGCAGATTGGAGTCCATCACCCTTAAAGGGGTTTTGCCACGATCTCATTTCATACCTTCTGCATCCAGCTCTTCAGCCCTGTGTGCTCAGAAGGAGGCGTGTGTGATTTGTTTGAATTGCATATCATGTGACCCAGCAGGATGGCATCACCAGGCCTTTCCTCTCTCTAGTCTAAGTATAAAGCGGTGCATAACTACATTGTAGCTCAGAGGTAAAGTATTTACCTCCAGACAGAAGGGTCCTAGGTTCAAATTCCTGCAGGAACCAAACCTGTGGATTGTTTTTTTTTCTCTTTATCAATGCACATACCTGATTGAGGTTTCTTTTTTTATTTATTTATTTGCACTGTTTGACTAATTACTGAGGTGTACACAGGACAGGAGAAGAATGACAGCACCTTGGTTTGAACACTCAGTAGCTGCCTGAGAGGAGAGGTTATGTCTGAGCATGTGCGACCAGGACTGAGAAGCTCCCAGCCCTGGTCGTATCCCCTGGAGACATGCTGTAAACAATGGATCACAAAAGGAGCAGCTAAAACAGAAACTGTGCAGAATTTTTAATAATGATGAATGGTGAAAATGTTTATTATTTAATTTGTAAGCTTCCCACGTTAATTTTACTTTGTGGCAAAACCCCTTTAAGCAGTATACTGGTCTATGATGCCCAATGTTACTATTTGGAGCTGTTTACTTCAAAGCAGTGACCTTAGGCAATGGCACATGACTGCTGCAGCAGTGACCGCCAGCAACCAGATGTAAACAATACTAGGGAGGACATTACTGGCAGTGCTGGAATGGTGCTGAGTGGTATAGTGAGTATAGATTTTTTTTATTTTATTGGAGCACCAGTATCTTAAATTTATGAACTGGAAAACCCTTTAACCAGTCAGACAAAATCCAGCAGCTCTGCAGGTTAGCGTGAGAACATCCTTATACTGAAATATGACATTAGCATTCTTGTTGTCATTACAAAAGAAAATTATATATCTGTGACACTCCTGTTATTTATAGACTGTACATATTGATTTGGTAACTGAATTATAGCATGACAGCAATTACATGGTACTGTATGGGCGCTGCTCTTCTCTCCTTGCAGAAATAACCATGAGAAGGACACTGCTGAGGGAGTGTTACACATTGTTGGAGGCAATGTGTAGGGGTGTACAGTGTTTGTTATATAGTATAATGCACCAGCATAACTTTATAATCTACACAGCAGAGGACAAAATTCTGATTAGAATCCAACCAGTATTTATACTCGGTTTCAGTTTTTTGTACCGTTTTTGCTGTGGTTTTCCGATTTTTGCCCGGCCCATATACATTAAACTGTATAATCTGCTGTTTTCAAGAGAAGTCCAGCGGATTATAGAACATGTTCTAAGTTTTTAGACCCAGTTTTCGAATTTGATGTACGACTTCTGAAAATCGAGCTGTGTAGACTACGGCTTAGATTTTCTAAAGAGGTTTATGGGGATGATTTATAGTCAGATTTTTGCGGATTCTGAATACAAAAGTGAATCCAACAGTGAATCACTGCCGTGTACACATAGGCTAAAACTGCTCTTTAAAGGGGTTTTGCCACCAAGTGAGTTCCTTACCTCCTTATCAGCTCAGGGGAGAATATAAACAAATCATGCTGAGTCATGAACACTGCAGGGGTGAAAGGGAGGGGGTGAGCAGAGAGTGAGGAAGAAGGGAGTGTCTCAAAAGTTTACTCAACTAAGTGTTTATGTTTATTTCACATTTGGTCCTAAATCTGTAAAAACTGGTACTTAATGGCGTACAGTATTAATACCAATTGATGTTACTGGTATCGTGCATTTGAATATGTAACTATTTTGTAGCCAAATAAAAATATATGTAAAAAAAAAAAAAAAAAATGTAATCAACTAATAACATTACAACAGTAGATTCTCTATACAGCAGACAGACTCATTCACTGCACATTTCTCCACAGCCACTTGAAAGCTCATTCATGTTCCCTGTCATCAGATAAGAAGTGCAAACACACAAGCATGACCAGATCAGCTCCTCTGGTCCTGTCTAATGTAAACTTTCAGGAAACTAAGGGGGACTGAACAATGCTGTAGCTCTCACAGGCTTCACTTTTTATAATCACATATATTTAGAAAAGTGATGAAATTCCCATTTTGGAGGATCCCACGTCAACATTACATCGTGGAAAAACCCCTTTAAAGAGGAAGAGAGTGATTCCTGTGATTAATATGAGACTCCCACTTCTGCAAATAGAAGTTTTTCAAGAAACTTCCTTCTCACTAGCAGTCTCCTTGGAACGGATAGTGAAATCCTATTACTGGTGCAGTATCTACACAGCTCTGATGTGGATTTTTCGGAGTTTCTTCAGGAATGAAAGGACTTCTTCATTTCCCCTTCTTCTATTCTGTGGGTGATTAATCATTTCGGAAGAGACCAGACAAAAGGACCTGGTCAGGGGCCCGGCAGGCTCCTTCTGTACTGAGCCCTATTATAATGCAGGGACTTTGATGCCTCTTTGATGGACTGGTCTTGTTGGTTTGGACTTTTGGGGGACTGGTTTTACTGGCTCAGCAGCTGGCTGTAGGACACCCAGCAACTGGTTTATGGATTCCCAGCTGTTCTGTCTCTCCCTGAACTGGAATTTCTGGTGTCTGCTGAATTTCTTAACCCTCTGTGTTTTTGAAATACTTGAAACAACTGTATGTCATAAAATCTGAGCGCCCATGGTGTGTATTGTCGCATTTATTGAGGGGTATTGAAAGAGAATTTGTACTGATCTTATATTAATATGTAAGTAGAATAAAACTTGTACCTGGTTTTCTTCTGATATCTCTGTATTGTGTACTTGAGTTCATGGCACTTCCTGTTGTGGGAATTTACAGGAAATTGTTCTCATTTGTGGAAACTTAGTTTATCATTAGACATGCCAAGTCATTCTGTAACAGGAGGGCTGGATTTAGTTTATGCATTACCCTAGGCTTTAATTTATCAGATTTTATGACATGCTATTACTGTACGGCTGTTTTTCCTTCATTGCAATCAATAGTTAAAAAAAACAAACTATAAAGAACACAATGCCTAGAGCGCTCTGAGTTTTCCTTTTCAGCAATTTACATTGATTGTGAGGTGCTAGGGAAATGAGATCTCTGGCTGCTGCTTATCATGGTTCATTGCCATGTAATACCTCACTTTCCCTTTATGGGAGTACCGGCGAGAGAAGAACACTGCAAATACCACACTTATTCATGTGCGTTTTTGTGTCATGAAATAATACATAGTTAGTGCTTTACCACTCGGTGGGAATATACCCATAAGCCCTGCTTTTTTTCCCACATTTTTGTGTGCCAGATGTTGGATTTTGCACGTCACAAAAACATAGATGGTCTAAAGCAGGCATTCTCAAACGGCGGCCCTCCAGCTGTTGGGAAACTACAACTCCCATCATTCCCACTGTTATAGATTATATAAATGCATGATGGGAGTTGTAGTTTCCCTACAGCTGGGGGGCCGCCGTTTGAGAATGCCTGGTCTAAAGCATGTGTCAAGCTCAAGGGATATGGGCCATGTCATTTTTAGTGGTCCCTGGAGAGCTCAGATACAGTGAGCAGAAATGGCCAAGTTCTGGACACAGAAGGACCTGCGCTCCACTTTGCTTGGAGGACGCAGCCAGCACTTGGCAGAGGTGGTGCCATCCTTACTGGAGGTGGCTGCCATTTTGCATTTTCACTTCCACACTGCTCTATTCAGCAATTCATGGATGGTAGCTATGACAACCTCACCCAGGCACCCTAGCCACTCTCCAAGGCCCAAAGACCCCATTGAGTGCCACCATAATATTCATGTGGCCCTTGGTGAATACTTCCAGTTTGAAACCACCACATGTAGGACACATTTGTGGATTGATACACAACAGAATACAGGATATTACATGTGAATGAGAATTTCAAAACACTATTCGCATATACCAGATTTTTCTGTTGCAGATTTAGGCTCTGTCTCCACTGCACACAAAAACAATCGTTTTTTTCAGCGGTTTTAGAAAGCAGAAAACGCTGAAAAAAAAGATAATTTTTGTGTGCAGTGGAGACAGAGCCTTAATCTGCAACAGAAAAATCTGGTATATGCGAATAGAGTTTTGAAATTTGGAAAAACGACTGAAAACAGCTACCATAGACTGTTTTCAAGGAGCAGCGAGAGTCCGAGGGGCAGCACGAGGCCGACCCTATGAACCTGGAAGCCACCTGCCCAGATATATAGGTGATTTACTTCACTTTAGGCACAATAGGTCTCATGTATTTACACAAATATAAAAATAAAAAAAAAGCCATCTTGATCCACAGGAAAAAAAATGTTGTGCTCGTTCGTAGCAATTATAATGATGTGCATTTCTGCAAAATGCGCCAAAAACTGGAGTTTTTTCAGCAGCTTTTGACAGGCAATGGACGAAATAACTCAATTTTATGAACGTTTTTAGGATTTTGGTTTTTTGTCCAATGCTGTGTAGCCTTAAAGTTACTCTGGAACTGCAAATTGGTTGCCTCTCCTTAATAAGGGCCTTCAGTACCAGATGGGTGGGAGTCTGACTCTCGCCACCCTTGGCCAGTCACCCATTTCCAGTTCATTGTCCCTTTTGTTGTTTACCAGGCACGGCTCTGTAGTTTAATAGAGGCTGTGCCTGGTATTAGAGCTCACTACAGCTTTTTTCCATTAGCGTGGGTGGGACTGAGCTCTAATATGAGGCACAGCCGTTACTTAAGTCCAGAGCCATATTTGTTTATTACAGATTTATTGATGTGTCTGATTGCAGGGAAGTCCTTTGTGTGATACATGTACTGCAATGGGTATTCCCACCATGTACTTTCATGATATATGTGTTATAGGGGCAAGTCCCACCTTTGGTAACCACACCTGTCACAGGAACGCCCTCCAATAGTCTCTGCTCAGAATGGAGAGCTGGTCGCACATGCGCATGACTCTCCATTCTGTTCTTGGGGAGTTCCGAGTATAGGAAATGGGGAGTTCCGAGCGGTCCCATAGGAGGGACCGGAAAGGGTATGTTCCCACAGCGTATTTGGGTGCATAATTTGTGATGAAATACGCGCTAAAATGTAGCACAAACAATGTTCTCAGCACTTTTCATTGCTTCCCATGTAAAATATGCGCTATCAGTCACACGCTGTGTATTTTACCAGCTTAATTCCGGCGCATATTTGTCGACGCTTTTACTTGCGTAAATTTAAGTGCCTTGTCAATTCTTGAGGCTTTTATAAAAGTAGAATCAATCGTGTAAGTGCCACAAAATACGCTCCACAGTTGCTCTAAATACGCATGAAAATACTCTTCAAAAAACGCCTTTAATCAGGCGTTTTTTAAAGCGGGTTTGAAAGTGTATTTTGAAACGTAATTTACACCTCAGAATACGCCATGCCATGTTGATGGTATATCGATAAGATATGCAATCAAGTGCATGGTGATGGTTCTCTTTAATGGAACCTATCAGCAGAACCACGGTTTCCTCATCTCAGTATAGTGTGGTTAACCATGTAACGTTGCAGAGTTTTGGAGTTAAACAACTGTAAAGCTCAGTAGGGTACGAGGAGATGCAGTTTCAAACAAAAATGAACCAATATACCAGTGGTAGGTTGTATTCATACACTAATTACCCAATTTGTCATAGCCAACCTTAAATCCATTTCCACTCTGTTACTCATATTTATATACCAATAAAAACAAATTCACTTTTTATGTGTTTACTATAATCACTTGGCCATCTAGTAAAATTAACCTTGCGGTCCAAGGTAGTAATACTCTTATAAATAATGGCTGTATGCTAGTGCTAACAGTCTAGAATGTGTTCAAATGTAGTGTATTATTGGTGCACTATCTGGGGGATAGATTATAAAATTAAAATTATGACCCTTATTGACCTCTTCTCCGCTCGTACATGTTTTGCCATCGAACAGCATCTTCAGGCTATGTTCACACAGCTTATCCACGGTGTCATTGCGGGGACGGATTTCGCCTGCAGTTACGCAGCGTGGCATGCAGCAGGGGCGGGGGGCCGGCAGCTCACCGGCCCCACAGACATTCATTGTCCACGGCGCATATCCCGCCGTGACAATTGACATGTCACTTTCTCCCCGCTCTCGAAATATGGCGAGCGGGGAGAAGAGACGGAATTCATAGTTCTCTATGAGAACTATGGATTACCGTAATGACTGGGATGGATTTCAGCCCTATTTCGCGCAGTACGGCGCGAAATACAGAACGAAATCCGTCCCAAAATAAGACGTGTGAACATGGCCTTAGGGTTTAGGCACTATAGCGCCAGTAGACTACCTCAAACAGGTTTGGGTTCATATGGCTGTTTTAGATATAGCTTCTGGAGCGGTGTCCAAAACAGACCGCATACCGCCACACCTTATTTTCGGTGGAAAATCATTGTACACACTGCTGATTTTTCACAGCTTTTTTTTTTTTCAGCTCTGAAAATGAACCGACATGTCAGTTCATGCTGTTTCTGTGCTGAAAATGCCTATTGAGGTCAATGAAGAGCAGAAAAACCCCAGCATCCAAATCCACAATGGGTAATAAAGCAGCCATTGAAAACCGCATTAAAACCACATTTGAAATAGCAAATTCGCATCCAAAAATGTCACTGAATCGGCGCAGTTTTTGATATGGATTTCTTACAATTTTCATACGGAAATTTTCAGCTCTGATAAAACGATGAACCTACCCTTGTATAGACTAGTAAAGGACTCCCCTAAATGATTGACCAGTCAATACAAGCTGCTGGATCAAGCCTCTAAGATTAACATTGATCAGCCAATCCAATGCAAAAACGCTTGTCAGACTAGGCAATAGCCTACATACGTGGACGCAAATGCCTGCTCTTTACCATACTAAGTTCCATGTCCAGGTCATGATCCTGGCACATGGGGATAGTAGATTAGATGTATCACCAGGAAATAATTGCAGGTTTCTTTGTCTCAGTAAGGTTTGCTGTACCCTGAAAGGCTGGGTTCATACGCCTTATGTTTTTTTGGGGTGATGATGCATCAAAATCATAGAAAATAGTGACATTAAGGGGGACATGTATGAACGGCCTGTGCCAGATATGCAGCGTTTTTACTTTCCATGGGAGGTGGGCCGCACTAGAACCATTTGTAGCTTCGCTATGGCATTTCTGGGCGCATTACAGCTGCAACAGGTAAACCACTTTCAAAGTGGCATTCCTGGTCCTGAACTGTCGCCCGAGCGCTAGAATGTGCCTGATTTATGACCCGCTGGAGAGCAGGTTCATATATCAGGTGCATTCTACACTCTAGGCCTCGTTCACACGGCTTATTTTGCCGCGGATTGGCGCCGTACTGCGCACCGTCGGAGTCATTACGGTAATCCACTGCTCTCCTAGAGAACAGTGGATTCCCTCGGTCCCCCCGCTCGTCGAATCCGCCGCGGGGGGAGAAAGTGCAAAGCACTTATTTACGGGGGCGGTACGCGCCTAGATAATAGCAATGGTTCTATGGGGCCGTGGAGCGGCGCACCAAGGGGCTCCGGCCCCTGAACCGTCGCCGGCCCCTTATTCGGCGGATTTGTGACGCCCTAAATCCGTTCGGGATAAGCCGTGTGAACACGCCCTTATTAGGCGCATGAAATTTGGCGTGTTTATGCCAGATTGCATGCATGTCACCCTATGTGCCCAATGGGGATCAGCGGGCATCAAGCACACAGCTCCGCTTTACTTGTGCATTGTCCAGGACCAATGCAGGACCATCGTGGGTGCGAATAAAACCGGATCTGATACAGTGAAGTTCCCTTTACTGAGAATTAAATGAAAATAAGCACCAAAAACGCATCCAATGAAAAAAACGCACGTAAAAATGCAGGAAACAACATGCTTACAAACATGCTTTTCTCCTGTGTAGATAAGTTGTGTGAACATAGTCTAAGGCTATGTCTATTGAGCTCTTTTCGGCAGAATCAGTATTTAGAATCCACCAAAAACCCGACTGCAAACAGTGCCCCATAGACTGCAATAGAAAATAGGAGCTGTAGTCTACACAGCACGGATTTTGTACTGTCAGGTTTGTAAACTGCCGGCCCTCTGCCGTAAGATAGAACATGTTCTATCTTCTGCCAGATTCCCGTACAGTCAATGTACTGGGCTGGTGGCAAATCTGAAAACCGACCGTGGTTTTTAGCGCAGACCCGCGGCAAAAACCACAGTGCGGCGATGTTAAAATACCGTCGTTATTTTAACATAAGCTGTGTACACATATCCCAACACTGCAGGGTTTCAGAGTAAAGCACCCCATAGAGTACAAGGAGCAGCCACCCCAGCCAGAGGAGATGAGTCTGAGAGGTGTATAGGAAGAGACCTGTCAGTTAAGCTGAACTGGATGGGAGAAGCCACATATCGGACTCCTCTCGCTCAGTTTTATGGGCTGTGTCACTCTGAAATGCCATAGCATTACCAAGAGACCTGCGGCTATTTCATACTGGAGGAGCTGACAGGTTTCCTTTAAGTGCATGCAGACCAGCTGTACATGTCCAGGTAGTGACAGTCTGGAACATCCGTGCAGTGTGCTCAGCTGTATACTCATTGTGCAGCTACAAGAGTGCTACGCTGCCTTTCCACTGATGAGGCAGGGACAGTCTGTTACCCTCCCTGCCTTCCCGATTCCCTGTATACACACATTCACAGGAAGCCTTCTGGCGCCGGTGGTCAGGTGACAGCCCAGGCTTACTAGTGACAGATGGTGCTGGATCTTAAAGGGAATCTGTCATCAATTTTTTTTTTTTACTAATTAAAACAAGACACTGATCCATATTCTTTTTTTTTTTATTAGCAGTTTTTATTTTCTTATTCTAGATTTCTCAATTCTGTTGTCTGTATGTGATTATGGGGAAAGTCTTCTTGCCTGATATATTTTTAACAGAATTTAGAGAGATGCTTTACAGCAGCTTCATTCACATAGGAGCCTGTGAACTGGATCAGTCCCATTGACTTCTATAGGAGAGTTTTCTATTCACACTCTGTGACCTGGGAAGAAGTCATTGTGCAGGGAGGAGGAGCTGTGACTATCTCTTATTGTGACTGGTGGATCTTGTGTAACCTGTACACGTTGGGGTCACCTTTCACTGTAACCCCGCTTTTACTAATCATGAACAGACTAGTGAAAATATTTCTTTACAGAACAGGAGGTGTCAGACTATTATTAGACATAGTGGCCAAAGTGAAAACTGCAGAACTTAAAGGGGTTGTCTCACCACATTGATTCATCTCACCTCAGTCCTGTTTTCTTGGTTTCCCTTTGAATTCAGGGGTGTGTTTACTCGCTTCCACTAAGCTGCAGTAGAAGCCAGGTCTGTAACTATAGCAACCAGCGCTGGCAAGCTATCAGGATAGCTCAAACAGGTCTGTAGCTATAGTTACCTGAGGAACTGATGCAGCCCATACAACAGGGGATATCTCAGAATAGGAAGGACACTGTTAATGGACATATATTGAAAAGTGACATGTTTTTGCAAGATCTTTAACATAAAAGCAATCCTTGTAGCGAGACAACCCCTTTAAGAATTTTTTAAAAAAATATTGAAAGTGATATGGAAAACTAAAAAGGAAAAAAACCAATTTTTTTTAAAAAATGTGTTTAACGTAAAAATATGAGTTAAACAATGGGTCATTTTGAATGCCACATTCCCTTTCACAGACCCAGATCAGCTTGACAGTACAGGGGACTGCTTTCCCTTGTATTTTCCCTGGAACTGGAGATACTATATCAGTCTCAGTTACATGGGAAATCAGAAAAATGAGTTATGTAAAAAAATACCTTTGCACCCTCTTTAAGTATTTTTCAACCTTATGAGGAACACTACATGGAAAATACTTATAATGGCAAAAGCACACACAAGAAGAAGAAAAAATAAATAAATAAAATATACCGTGTGTGGGTTCCCCCGGTGGGGTGTGTTTTTGTGGGGGCGCGGGGGGTGGGGGCCGTGCGTGTATTTATATTTTTTATTTTTTTAACGTTAGGGGTATGTTCAAACAGCATATTACGGTGCATACAGGCAATACGCCTTCATTACGAAGTTAAAAAAAACGCGCTCCCTAGTGGAATTTTTAAAGGGGGTTTAGCTCCCCCTGCCTCCACTCGGGAGTATTTTTTGGGTTCCGGAAAGCACCCGAAAGAAGGGACAGGTGACTTCTTTTTATGGGCGTACAGTACACCTAAAAAAAATTAAAATCCTAAATTTGAGACTTTGATTTTTAACACAGCGCCAATGGGGTTTTGAAGGGAAAAAAGTTTTTACCAAAAATTGCTAGGAATACTTTGCACTTTAAGCGCCAAAGAAAGCCCCCGATACTAAAAGTGAACAAACCCTGAAGGCATTTTCCCACAAAGGGGTTTTTTTTGCGGACAAAATTACGCCCCCGAAAATTACCCGTGGGGAACGGGGGGGGGGCGGGGGAAGGGAGGGGGGGCGGCATTTTCCCCGGGCCCATTGACTTGAATTACCAGGGGGCCGCGTATAGGGCCCAGAAATTTTCCAAAAGAGAAACATAATCCATATTTTTCTCAAAGGAGAACGTGAAAAATTACCGTAATAAAAAGGCCGTTTTGGGCCCAAATTTTGGCGCACTTGGGCGGGAAATTATGGGACCGAAATACCCCCTTTTTTAAAGGGCCGGTGTGAAAAAGCCTTGAAGCCCCAAAATTGCAACTTTTCCCCCTCCCTTTGGAGCAACCCAAAATTTTAAAAATAACCCTATTTAAATATCTTTTAATTTCAAAAAAGTGACCCCTTTTCCAAAATTTAATGTATGCCATTTTTATTTTACTTTTTTCCCCCTCTTAAAAAAAAAAATGTTTTAAAAAATTTCAAAAAAACACCAAAATTTTAGTAAAAAATAACCCGATACAAAAACGTTATAGCGTGTCTGTCAGGAAGGGGTGGTAAATGCCGGGCCCGGAACTGGGAAAACTCCCCTTTTTTTCCCCCCCAAAAAATAAGCCCTGTCTTATTTTAAAATTTTTGCTCCTAAAGACGAGTTAAGACTTTTTTTAAAAGGGATGCTTATTTTTCTATAAACCAAAATTCACATTTTTTTAAAAAAAACAATAAACCCATGTATTAATAAACTGAGTGTTTCATCACAAAAAACACATAACACCCCAAACTAAAATTGCTAAAAAAACACAAGTCTTATTTTGGGGGGGTTTCTTATTTTAGGGGAAACAGGGTAGTAAAACTGGATTTGTCACTCATTTTTAAGATAAATGATATCCCAAGCGTTCTTTGAGCTTATTTCGTATACTTACCTGTACTGTAAAGTTTTAGGGCGTTTTGAAAAAGTTTTCCTATTGACTTAGCACTTAATTTTTATTTTAAACCCCCAAAAATTCCGGGAGTCTCTAGTTTAATCCGGGTGCTTCACTATCCCATCTCTCTCCGGAATCTCCAGCGCCCTGGGGGAGCAGGTGAGGAAACCCAATCTGCCGGGCGCATTTTGTGTTCGGGTTTAAGACATGTGTGGACCGTTTCCCCCCCAAATATGGGCCCCTTGAAATTCTTAATTTTGGGAATCTGGCTGCGTCGGGCAAAAAGTATGGTTTTTAAGGGGTGTCCCCACGGCTCTCCTTGGCTGTGGCCTAGGCTGAAGGGGCAGTTTTTTTGCTTTAGTGTAAAGTTCAGACTGTAAAAGAGTGACTTCCGTGTATATGTTATGATCGTGGTGCAGGTATCCTGCTCGGAGCACATCATTGAATTCTTTGGTCGACCTCTGGATGCACAGTGACTGTTTTTGCATGGGTTTTGGGGGGTTGGGCGCTTGCTACTGTAAAAGGATAAATTTACCTTGGGTACAGGGGCGCAGGTTTTCCCTTACCGACGCCCCTTGCCCCTCTATCAAAAGGTAAACCATAGAAACCCCAAAATTTACAAAAAAATTTTTCTAAAAGGTTTTAAACAACTTAAAGGTAAGGGCTCCAAAAGGGCTGTACTTTAAAAAAAGATCCCGGGCTATTCGCTCTCCTAAAAATTTTAACTTTTTTTTAAATCTTTTTATGGGTTTTTATAAGTTTTTTGGGTATTTTATTAGTCTCTATCTAATAAAATGCCAAGCTTTGGGGTTTGGGTTTAAGAAGAAATTTTTAAAAGCGTTAGTAAGGGGGGTTAAAATGGGGGTTTATTTTGGGCGCGGTCTTATGGGCCCCTTTGGGGTGCTTTTTAGGGAGCTAAGTCCTCCAAACCAACAACTCATCAGGGGGCGGGATGGGGATAGATGCTATAGACTTAGTATAATCATATGGGGGGTTTATGCACTGTCTTATAGGCACCCTTGAGTGCTGTATCTATAGACCCTATAGCCTCCAAAACCAACACTCATGAAAGGGGGGCTGATGGGGGCATGTAGGAGTTAGTATGGAGGTATACTTAGGTTTATGCGCTGGGCCCCTTTTTTTAAGGTTTCCCCTTTTCCCCTGGTATTTTCTTTTTTGGGGGAAAAAAAACCTTTCCCCCAAATTTCCCAAACCTACTCAGGGGCCCAAAGGAAGGGTTTAATTTTGGCATAGATGCATGGGCCCTTAGTATGATCTATATAGGGTTTTATGCAACCCTTGGTCTTTTTAAGCAACCCCCCCTTTGAGGGGCTGAAAATTTAAAAGGTTGTATTGTTTTTCCATGGGCCCCTTGTAAAAAGAAGGGGCCCCAATGGGGATTCTGTGGGACATAGTAGGGTATCTTTTTACATGGTTTAATTCCTTTTGGGCTTAAAAAACCTAAACCCTTTTGGGGTGTTTGAAAATTTTTTAAAATGGGGGGCAAAATTTTTTAAAGGAAAGGCCCCCCGGCGCCAAGAAAGCATCAATTTCATGCAGGGGGGCTGTAAAGGACTTGGCCCACTGGGGAACATAGTATGAACATACAAGGTTTATGTACGGGTTTAAAACCCCCTTTGGGTGCTGAAATTATGGACCCCATATTCCCTCCAGTACCTCTGAAACAAAAGGGCATATAAAAAGGGGCACAGAACCCCCTTGTATTTTCTATAGGGACTCATTTTCCCCGCTATGAAAGGGCTTGGCTTCCACAGCTTTACAGAGCATTTTTGATGCATGTTTGCAGCAGTATCGGTGGGTCCAAAACAGAGAAGAGGTCCAAGCCTTTTCATTATACTTTTTCTCAGTGTAGTCCCACGGGCGGGTTTTGCTTAAAAAATTGCACCCTTAAACACACAGGGGAAAACCCAAACCTATTTGTGGCCCCATTCACAGCCCCGGGGCATCCCTCAGGATACTTTTAAAAAGGGAAACCCTTTACCCACACCACATGTTTCACAGCAACACCCCTCTTTTGGCCAAATTTTTTGGCTATCTCCCTTTCGATACCCCTTATATATGGAAAACCCCCCACAAAGTGCTATCTGAAGTCCTTTAGAGAGACGCCAGATATGTAAACCCGTGTTTTTGGTCATATTTTTAAAAAAAACTTTTTAAGCTAGGGTTTTCATTAAATAAATAATTAATTTTTGGGGGGACCGCCAGACAGTCCTGTTTAATGGCAGAAAAGAAGGACTTTGTGCCTTTTATCTTCCCAGTGTGGGTAAATCTAATATGTTTGCCTCTCCTGTCCTATGGGGCTTTCTTTCTCTGTCATTTTTTGGTTTCCTCGTACCCACCCTTTTGGGTGACCATCTAAATTTGGGCCCCAAGATGCCCCTTCCCTTTTAAATCCCCTTTTGTTATCTGTGCTTGCGATTTAGACAGCAGCCAGCGCGCCAGAGCCCTTTTTTTCTGGTTTTAAAACAGATGTCAGGCTTGGGGTCTTTCACCATGGCTTTTTTTGGGTGCTTTTTTTTAAAAGGGGTTTTTTTGTCGGGAAAAGGCCAGAAATTTTAATTTTTCACAGGGTTTTGCCGCTGGTTTAGGGGCCCGGGATCCGCCCGGGGTTTCCGCAGCCAAATCGGCCTAGTTTTTTTACGGGGTTTCCTTTTGGGAAACCTTTTTAAATTTCACCCCCCGCCCCGGGTTTTTGGCGGGCCCGGCCGGGGAACCCCGCTGGGGAGAACTCTCCTGTAAAATTCTTGACGGGGGAGTGCTCTGCGCGGCGGCCGGGGTGCTGAGGGGCGGGGGTTTCGAAACGGGACGCGGTTTTGCGGCCTTTTTTCCCCCGCTATTTTTTTTGCATGGGGCAAAACCTCCCACAACCCTCCCCCAAACCACCCCCCCACACCGAACCACACCCCCCACCCGCGCGAAAAACCGCGGCCCAAAAAACCCGCGTGGAACATCCCAAAAGGGTGCTTTCACACAGCGCATTTTTGGGTTTGAAATTTTTTAACTGCGCCCCAAATTTAAACTGTCTTTAAAAAAAACAATTTCTTTCATTTTGCCCCTTAAATTTTTAAAATTTGGGTTTTTTCCAAGCAATTAAAATAAAATTACGGGGTTTTGGAAGCCCTGTGGATTACACCACACAAAATTGTTTAACTCCCTTTCCAAACAGTTTAAAAAATTTGCAAAAATTTTGGGCTTGAAAAGGGGCATTTAAATTTTGAGCGTTTTTAAAACTGCACCAAAACGGGGTTTGTGTAAAAGCCCCCTAAACTTTCGTTAAAATTTTTTCCTTCCTCAAGCGGGCCCCTTGCTTTTTTACCAGATCTAGCTTTTTAAAGGGAACATTGCATGTGACTGTGCCCTGGTTGTCTGACGTTTTCAAGACCCCCCCCCCCCCCTCAAACACCCCTTTTGGGATTTTTGCATGCTCACGGGGCACACCTTTTTGGTTTTGTGCGCGCTTATGTATAGAGGTCTCGATCTGTCTGCACTCCTTTTTTGGCTGTCTATTTTTGAATTGTTGCACTGTTCTGGTGCATGCTGGCTCTCTATAAAATTTCCTTGTTCCTACTCAACGTGGGCTGGGATCTCGGGGCACATTTTTGGGATTTTCATTGCTCCCCAGTTTTTGGGGACTTTTTGGGGGCACCCTTGACCCGTCCCACCCGCATTCTGGTTTCTTCAAACCAAACGACTGCTCTTTTAGAGACCCTCTAAGTGGCTGCTTTTGGGCTGTGTGCTGGTGCTGTTTTTTGGGTTTTTGTTTCTCTTTCTTTCCCCCTGTTGGGGTTTTCTGTCAAAGTGCTGTGACATACCCAACCAAAAGGGGTCCCTGTGCGATAAGGACAGAGGCGCTCCTCAGCAGTCACACACTACCCTTAGGAACAAAAACACCAACGCTAGCTTTGTTGGTACCAGAATTTAATGCTATAATATAATTTTTGATCCCCCTTTTTTATTTTCTTTTGTCACAGCAATGTTTTGGGGAGAGAAAACCCAAAATGCAATTTGGGTGGGAAAGTTGTTTAACCCCCTATTTTACCTGAACCTTTTGTTTTAACCTTATATCCAACAATATAACATGCATACTATTGCAGTCCCCGAAAAATTTTTTGTTTTAGCCCCCCTTTAAATATAATAAGGCTTTTAAACCCCCTTTTAACCAACGCCTAAAATATTTAAGCCCCCAAAGTTTTTTTTTTTTTTTTTCCTCCTTGCGTTTCAACCGTTTTAATTTTTTTAAATTTTTTTTAATACGCAAATTTGATGGAAACCCCCCGTTTTTTTCGGGAAAACCAAAAATTTTACTTTATGGGGGAAAAAGTGAATTTTTTTTTCAAATTTTTTTGGCAAAAATTTTTTTTTTTTTTATTTTTTTAAAACCATTCACATTTCACACTTAATAACTTTGAGATTAAATTTTACAGTTTAATTCGGGTTTTGGATACCTAATAAGTGTAGGGTTTTTTTTTTTGTGTAATAAAGACAATTTTTTTTTTATTCCCTTTTTTTTTTTTTTACACTTTTTTTTGTTTTTTTACTTTTTTTTTTTTTTTTTAAATCCCATGAAGGGAGAACTGTTTTACTTTTTTTTCAACTTAGTAATGTATTAGCATAGTTATATATGCAAATACATTATAATCTGTGTCAGTTTGACACAGGCAGTGATCAGGGCAGCACACCGTCTGCCCTAATCACTGGCTTCTTACACAGACAGTCCTGGGGCTACTCCAGGTCCCCAGGGCTGACTGTGCAGCCGTTCTCTGGCCTCTGTCTGGTCACCGGTCGTCCCGATCACCTGACAGAGCAGGGACACCCTTTGATTGTGCTGCGGTGACGAACTGCAGCAATCAAAGGGTTAAAGCACAGGGGAGCGGAGGTTTCCCCCGCTCCCGAGTGCTTGCAGGAGCTGCGCTTGGATCAGGGTTGTGTAGTATAGCCCCGATCTCGGCGCAGCTGCGGCACCAGGTGCCGCTAACTCTGATGTCTAAAGACGTCACTGCAGACGAACGACTTGAAATGTCCGCCATCAAAAGACGGTGGGCAGTCGTTAAGGAGTTAAAAAAAAGTTTGAAACGTTAAAATGACTTGAATTCTGCTTTCCATAGGTGGTAACCACCAGAGTACCATGAAAAAAGGTACCCCGACCGATGCCGCAGTGTAGCCACCATGATGCCATAGAAATCAATAGAACAAACATAGTTTTATTTGAACTATGTTTGCTCTTATGTCCCGGTGGTATATACTTTATGTACGGGATACAAAAGCATGTCCCGCATAGAAAGCGTATACATGTGGCGAAATGAGAAAACATTATTATTTCTTAGGGATCGCGGTATCACAGTACCATTTTTTCCCACAATAGCCTATGAAGCGCATAACGCAGTGTGAACCCAGTTTTAAATATATTAACAACACTTCAACACTTTAGCAACACTTTAATAAATGGGCTTAACTGGATGGACGTATGTCTTTTTTCGGCCTGACAAACTATGCATGTAACCAACGAACTATGTATGTAACAAGGTTATCAAGGATTAGAAAGACATGGTTGCTTTCTTTGAAAAAGAGCATCAATTGTGTCAGAGGATGTCTGATATTGCAACTCAGCCACATAGACTTAGGGTGCTTTCACAGGGTGCATTTTTGGTGCTTTTTTTGTGCAGGAAGGCACAGCAATTAATGCTGTATATTGCTGCACAAAAATTGCGGTAAATTCGCTGTAATTACCGCGATTTTTGCAGCGATTTTTGTGCCGCAATCTACAGCATTAATTGCTGTGCCTTCCTGCACAAAAAAACGCACCAAAAATGCACCCTGTGAAAGATCCCTTAGCTTTGTTTATGTGGAAAAAAACCACCAAAAACTGCCTGGAAAGCACTACTCCTAGAGCATGCTGCATTTAGAAAAACACTGTACAAGGAAAACATGTCCAAAGTGCAAAAAAGCTACAAGGAAATAAATGGGCAGATTCATCAATACTGTCTAATGTTTAGTATAAGGTTATGTCTACACTGTAGAACACTTTTTTAAAGAAGAAAACTTCACGGCACTCACCAAAGGTAATGTCATAAAAACCTTACTTTATTCGGCAACTTGTCTCCATAGTAAAAGGCATACGGGATACACAAGACCACGCCAAGCTTTTCTTCTTTAAAAAAGTGTTCTACAAGTGACTGTTTCTTTATATTTCACTGAGCACCGCCTCTATTTCGGTAATATGTGCTGTACCGTATGAAGATTTGGAATTGCATATATCTATCCATTTTTGCGGCTTTAAATCAGAGTGGTGCCGAAGCAATTATTTCTACATTGCCGGAGTATTATGTCTACACTGCGTCAGAGAAAAAAACGACTGTTTTTTTCTGATGCACAACCACGATTTTTGTCACGTTTTGCACAAAAACAGCGCTCCGTTCTCTTTTTTTTTTTTTTTTCTACAATTGATTATATGGGAAGACGGTGAAAAAACTCAAAACGCCGGCGTATTATACAACATGTTGTATAATGCGCCAGAAGACAATCGGAGACAAAAACCTGTGGAGACTACAGGTAGTTTTTTCTATTATTGTCTATGAACGATCGTATTTTCAGCGGTTTTAAAATCCTAAAACTGCCAAAAATACGATTGTATTTCATTGCAGTGGAGACATAGCCTAACCGTAGACTAGACTGTCTTATAATGCGCTACGTTTATCATCTTATCAATAGATCTGTCGCATGACTAGACTGTCTAGTCTAAGTTTATACTTTCTATTAGTTAATTGAGGCAAAATTTGGGATATTTTTTCCCATACGACGTCGCAAGTGTTGCCACGGCCCTTTCATGCGCAGCAACACCCCTTTCGTGCAAAACCACATTCCTCTTTGTCAGATGCTGCGCAAAGCTTCTGAAAACTGTCTAAAATACATGATAGATCTGGTGTAAAGCTTGTATGCCATTACTTTGGCGCAAATTCTGCCAGAATTTTGGCCCAATTTCCTTCTTGTTTACCAGCTAACATCTGATCGCAGCAGCTTTTGCCAAAAAATGCTGCTAAAGATATATTTATAAATTTTCTTGCAAAAAATACTGTTTTTTAACCGTTGTATGTTACTTCAAGGTCACTAGAAAGTAGATTTACACGTGGCGTCATTTCCATAGCAGAATACCATGTTAGGTGTGAAAAAAAGACCGCAACCCATTGCATTGCACATTGGTTGAAAAATCCATGTGGAACGTTTTACAAAAATACAATACTTTTTTTTTTTTTTTTTTTGCGGGTTATGGATTTTGGATGTGGAAATTCTTCACAGACCCTAGTGCTGTGAACACAAATCTACAGCAAATCCAGCACAGTAATTCCACCTGGGTATTTTGCTGTGGATTTTCATGCTGCGGGTACATTTTTGTGACATGTGTGAATTAACCCTTATACTCTGATGACATAGTATACAATGGTATACGCTGCTGTAAGGCTGAACATAAATTAGATAAATGTTCCTCTTGCTTGTTAAAGTGCTTAATATTTTATCTTCCCGGAGAAAGGCACTGAAAGTGGTGTCCGGCATCGGCTTTCCTCCCTCTCACTATGTGTTGGGGAGTTCGGAGAGCTAGCTGTCAGCCATATATAGCTACGTCAGGTATATGCCTAGCCTAAAGAGGGCTGACTGGAGATTTCTGCTGCCTGAACCAAGGGCAGTGTATAGTGACAGCTCTGGAGCATTTCAGAGAAATGTATTTTAACAATGAGTTGCGAAGGGGGGGAAGTGCCATCTGGGCGGTCAATGTCGGCTTCTCCTCTGCCCAGCTTCATTGTTAGGTCTTTTTTTTTGTGTTAGTTATAAGGGCTTTTTCACAACGGCGTTTGGATCCTTTTTACGGATCCGTTTTTCGCACTTGAAAAGTGCATCCGCTACCCGGATGCACAAAACCCAGCATTGGATGCTTTATTTGGATCTGTTTTCAATGCTTTATCACCTGCGTTTTAAGCATCCGCTTTCCGGATGCGTTTTTACACAGAACGATCTCTCCCTCTCTCCCTCATCCATCATCATGTCTGCCGCTCCTCACCTGCGCTGCCGCCGCCGAGCCTCACCTGCGCTGCCGCCGCCGAGCCTCACCTGCGCTCCCGCTGCCGCCGCCGAGCCTCACCTGCGCTCCCGCTGCCGCCGCCGCCAGCGATCCCCGTCCAGCCTCCCAGTGCGCTTTTCGCATCCGCTTTGAGGATGCAAAGCGCAGCTGTTACGTACCAGGAGTGTGGAGCGCTTTTGGACAATGTGCCAAAAGCGGACTCCATTATCTCCTATGGGCTTTCACTTGCGTAAAACGCAATAAGAATTGACATGTCAATTCTTAAAGCGGATGCGAAAAGCGCAGAGCAGAAGAGCTCTCAAAAGCGCATCGCTGATCTCCCGTGGGAACAGCGATGCGCTTTTGGCATTCAACTCAATATTAATCACACTGACAATTGTTAGATCCGTTTTGCGGATCCGTAAAACGGATCCGTAAAACGGATCATAAAAAACGCCGTGTGAACAAGCCCTAAGACCTGTCAGGCAAAGTGTTTCTTAGGGTATGTTCACGCAGCGTATTGAGTCCGTGTGAATATACGCTTTTAGATACGTGTTTGGATCTGTCGGACCCCAAAAAGACCCAAACACCTATCTAATAATGAACAATGTGATTTTACATTGCTTTTAACTTGAAACACGTATCGGCATCGGACGAGTGATCACCATTGCGTGTCGCATTGCGTCTTTCAGATCCCTTCCCAAGAATTGACATGTTGATTCTTGGTCCGAAAGAGGCAGCAGGAACCCTATTTTAAACTATAGGGCGTGATCCTGCTGCATCCACCACACATCCAAACATGCAGCTGCGTGTTGGATATGTGTTGTATATGTTGAGGATCCAATTGCAGCGTTTTTGGATCCGATTTTTGGATTCAACACGGATCCAGAATCGGATCCAAACATGCCGTGTGAACAACCCTTTATAGAGAGGCACCAGCTGTGGTCCTAAGAAATTCACATGGCTCCTGAGCTGTAGGTATACATCAGAGCACATATTGTGGACTTCTATAAAAAAAAAAAAAAAAGGTCCAAAAAAGACATGGATGGATGCATGTTTAAAGGGGTTGTCCACTTATTAAAATAGATATAATACTCCAGTGAGCAAAAAAAAGAAAACCTCTACTGGCCTTCTCCCGGTCCTCAGTTCTAGAAGCGGACTTCTGGTCTTCTGTTAACAATTTACTTCCGAACGGTGGCGTCAGTGGCTGTAGCGGTCACGCGCATTGGGTTTACATCACTGATCCGCATAATGGTGTAAATTGGGGCATGTGACTGCTGCAGGCAATCAGCTACTACATCGATGACGTTCCTTTTGGGAACTAGATTATAAACAGAAGACCGGGAAGATGCGGTACTGGAACAAGTTGTTTAGCAGAATATTATATCAATTTTTTTAATAAAGTAGACAGCCCTTTAAAATAGGAACGGGATAAAAAATAAGGGAAAAAAGCTGAGTTTGGAAAGCGGAGTTCTCAGTGGTTGCTATGGACAAGAAAGGCAGTCTTCACAAAGTTCACTCGACTGATTTTGACGCTGTTTTCGGCACGTTTCCTCGACCAAAACAGCGTCAAAAAGCCACCCAAACACCCCTAGTTCATTTTCATTGATCCCTGTGTAAAAAAGCCTTGTAGTTCACAGACGAATGTTTTTGGCGCTGAAGAAGTGTCATGTCCGTAGGCATCAGTGGAGAGCGTCAAAACCTTGTTGCGGTTTCAGACGCGTTTTTTAGCGCTGTTTTTGCTCTGGCTATTAATTTATAGGGGTGTTGGAAAACCTTGTCGAAAACCTAATCAATCCTCTTCTGAAAAGTGCTGCGTTGAGGCGCTTTTCAGATGAGGTATGGATGCTGAAAATTCAGCATCCAAATCAGCCGTGTGAACATACCATTACTATTAGAAAATGTTGAGAAATGAGCCCGCTCTTCTGGATTCTCGCCCTGACACACAGGAGAGGTTGGTGCTCCATGGGAGCCTCCTCCATGTGTTGGATAAGAACCTGGAAGTGAAGAGGAGCGGAGTCCGGGGAGCTGCAGAGTAGAAGCAGCATTGGACAGATAAGAAAGGGCTTGTCCCCACGGCAGTCAGTATTACAGACGGTTTTGGGATTTGAAAGCTGACTGTAAACCAACTGTCAACCTTTTACATTGACATTAATAGAAAATCGGTGCAGTAGTCCCCACTGCACGGATTTCGCGCCGGACGGTTTTTCACACCACCGGCGTAACGAAAAACGTACAAAATGTTCATTCTTCCGCCCGGTTTTTGGGTAGAACATGAACATGTCAGTGGTTGAGGGGGATGGGCGAATCAGCAAACCACGGACAGAACCATCCCCCAAAACCACACCGTGTCAAAATATTCTTTTAATCAGAATCCGGTATTTTATCCTGAGGTGTCGATACAACAGATTCATTTTCCTGGACAACTTTTTCAAGGCTTGGAAAGAAAGTGCAGTGGGCCTTATTTATCACAGTCGTCTTTGTTGTCCATAGCAACCAATCAGAGCTCAGCTTTCACTTTTTCACAGCAGTATAGCAATGAAAGCTGAGCTCTGACTGGTTGCTATGGGTTACACAGACTGTGTTACACCTAGAAAGTTTTGATAAATGAAGCCCGGTGTCTTTTGGAGCACATTCATACTTTGTGTTTGAACGCCATGTTTTCTAGAACTTTATAAAGAAGTCCTGTTCTTCATAAAGTAGATCTTCAATAAACCGCCAGACTAGATATAGGCCCTTTATTTGTACTGTCTGACAATCCCTTTAAATGCATGTCTTGTGTCTCTTCCTCCCCTTGGCACTATGACTAATTTCCTCCTTAAACCTGAAGTTGAGACTTGCTGGTGATGACGCCATCATACCAGAAAGCTGTCTCATCAGAAGGCTGCATAGTCTCCAATGCTTCTGGTATAAACGGCGTCATCACCCTAAAATCCTCAGTGTCTGAACGCCTGTCACACTGTGATAGACGGTCTTACCGGTAGTGGGCATGTATTTCTGTGAATGCACATGACTTGTAGTTCTGGCACTCACCAGCAGAGGGCACCAATGTACTGATAGTGTCAGAATTTCCTTACTGAACTCAAGCATGCAGAAAATCAAATGCATCCTCTGACTTACAATAGTAATGTTCATCCTTAGAGGGACTAAAACATGTGTGATCAGAATGGATAGCGTTTGATCAGTAGGAGTCCAAATCCTTGGACCTTTAGCGATCATCAAAGTAAGTGTCAGGAAGTGTTTTCCATGCACAGCAGCTAATCCATACATCCAGCCGTGCCTGGTACTGCAGTTCACATGGTAGTACCCGTCATCATCGCCCCCTCCCCATCACAGGAAAAGTATAGGACATCTAGCTACACTGTCTGCATTGAAATTAATCTCCACTCTCCATAGTTCTGACAGTTTATGAGTTGCTTGGGTTCCCCAGTTCCTTTATCACTTACTTTTTACTGAAATATTCATCTGTCCATTTCTAAGCCCAGCAGTTTTTTTTCTCCTTCCTAGCGTCCCTGTCTGGAAGTTTCTGCTTTTATCGCTTAGTGCTATGTGACTTAATGAGAGACATAAGGACCACTACATCCTCAGCCCAGAGCTGCTCGTTGCCCTACTGGCACGTAAAGGGGACCTCAGCCATTGGAAGGATATGTTCACACGGCGTGTTGGATTGGATTTTGGATCCGTTCTTAGATGTGTGTTTGGAGCCGTGTTTCGGACCCTAACACACAACTAACAATGTACAGTGTGGTTTACATTGCTTTCAATGTAAAACACGCATCAGCGTTCAGACGAGTGATTGCCAATGCATGTTTGACCAATGTTATTTATGTACCCACCTCAAATGTACAGCGCCATGGAATCAAGGGTGCTCTAAAATAAATGATAATAATAATGCATCTTTCTGATGCGTCTTTCGGATCTGTTCAAAGAATTGTCTTGTCAGTTCTTGATCCGAAAGACGCAGCAGACGCCCTATAATAAACTATAGGGTGTGTTCCTGCCGCATCCAAACACGCACCACGCGCTTTTCCAAAAACGGATCCAACACGCCGTGTGAACATACCCTAAGTGTATATTGTATAATATAGTGAAGAAAATCCCACAGCAGTCATGTACATGTGAGCTGCGGATCAGAATTTGGAGGAAAATGCCATTTTATTTTTCTAGAAGTTTCAACAGTTGTGTGAGACAGATGTCTGGCTGAGCTGCAGTCATACTGCCCTGGCTTTAATCTCTGCATTTAGACTGGCTGGAAATTGGAACTTAATGGGGAATTTATTGAAACCAGCATTTCATAAGCAAGTCTTAATCCTAAGTACAGTTACATGTACCAAGTGAGTATTATATAGCCCTTTCCCATCTTGTCTGTATGACAGAAAAGTAAATCGGCAGCAGCTAGATTAGTGCCATTATTTATGCCAATTTCTGGCTTAAATTAGGTATTCCCACCACCTTGATTAGCAAATGTAAATAAGGACTATTACCAGATACATTCCTGTGTTGATTTTGCTTAATGGTATGTTCTCACCGTGCTGTTTTATAGAGCCACAGCCAGCTTCAGGCTCATACTTTCTGGTTAGTCTCTGGGTGGGTCTAAAGCATTGATTGGCATATCAGCTCTGCTATTCCAAGTTTGTCAGTAAGAAATATGAACAAGCTCCTGTGCTGCTGGTAAGAAACAGCATGGAATAAAGTCACCATCCCAGCCAAGACTCTAAAGCACAAAGAGGTGTTGAGTAACTAGAGAGAAGTCAACACCTCTTTGTGCTTTAGAGCCTTGGCTGGGAAGGTGACTTTATTCCATGCTGTTTCTTATCAGCAGCACAGGAGCTTGTTCACATTTCTTACTGACAGACTTAGAATAGCAGAGCTGATATGCCAATCAGTGCTGTAGACCTACTTGAAGTCTAATCAGAAAGTGTGAGCCTGAAGCAGACTTGTGTATACGAGCAGCAGAAGAAGAATCTGTTCTAGCTCTGAAGGGAAGTAAAATCAGAACAGCAAGGTATTTGGCCTTTTTTTTATCTTTACCGACATGTTTAAAGCTAACCAATGAAATGGGAATACCCCTTTAATTTCAGAGTTATAGCAGTTCTCATCTCTTACTCGTTTACAGAAGGTTCCCTAGATTACTGACCACCTCCATCTTCTCTAGCAGTGTCAAGGTCAATGATATCATTCTGCTGTGTCTTATCAGCAGTACAGGTGCTTGCTTCTCACACCCTCTTTTATATTTATACTGAGAAAAAAATTAACACTTAGAGTCACTGACTTGGGAGCAGCCTTGTACCATCCTTTTGGTCTGCAGAGCACATATCTGTGTATTTATATAAAAGATAACACAGTCACTCATCCGCTTACAGTGTGTCTTGACAGCATGTTTTTCTCTCTAACTAGAAGTTTCTTCTCTTGACTGATGTAGCTGTGCTAGCTTACATTTATAACCAGATATCCTGCTTGGACAGTGTCATTGTTTTTCACAACCCCTTCATCACCAATGTCCCTTTAACAGCATAGGGAGGTAGCAGAGCTCAAATTTCAATCGCTGCTGTAGAACTGCCTACAGCCTGCGCAGGAAGTGAGAGCCTGAAACAGGTGGAAAAGAGCAGTTTCTGTGAAAGCATCCAAGAAACACCACTTTAAGTTACAATAAATGTGACAGTCTGTAGAGGCCAACCTTCCAGCCACTAAACCCTGCAGACTTTTCACATTGCTTTTAAAAGTGATGAGAAAAGCCGAAAAAAAAACTAAAAATGAAAAAGTCTAATTTTTGTGGTTTTATATTGTACAGAGCAGTTAATGTCCTTTGTTATGTGCATATCTAAGGTGACATTAGGTGACATTTATGTTTATTGCTGGAAAGAATTTCCATTGCCGATCAATGTCAGTGTCTCTAGGACATACAGTAAATGTGAAGGCAGTTTGCACTTTTGTTATTCCTTTTTCTTTTCTTTTTTTTTTTTTTTACTTAGTGCATCTAATAAAAGTTAGCAACTTTGTATATGATCTCAATATGAAATATCAGTGTTTTGTGTATGTAACCCCTTTTTAGAGCCATGTATCTCCTTGGTCACAGACTGAGTCCTGTATGTAGTCTGATCACATTTGGTTTCTACTCCTCTCCCTCTCTTTATGCTAAACTACATACTGTACGACAGTGCAGATTGGTGAACGTTAGGCTATGTCTGCACTGCATAGCTTTACGATAGTATTTTCGTCACTTTTAGGATTTTAAAAGTGCCGAAAATACCATTGTCCGTGCAGCCGCATAAACTACGATAGAAAAGACAAGCTGTAGTCTCCACAGGTTGTCTTTTCTATGATCGTCTTCTGGCGCCCAGTTCTGTGGAGTCGGCAAGCCAAAGCCCCGACTCAGACTCCTCAATGTCCCAAACCTCCGACTCCTGACTCCCTCATACATGGCGCATGTTTAAGTGATAACTTTACTGTAGTAAAAGGGTCACATCTGTTTATCACCTTATGATACAATAATCAAGCTATTTAGGTAGAACTTACACTGACAAGTAAAAGGGTAACAATGTTTTGAACACTTGTTGAAGAAAAAGCTGTATTTGTATCCAAGTCCAGTCTGCACCAACATTGGGAACATGTAGAAGAGACCTAGGATCAGATTTTGGTCAAGATATGCTTGAATCTGATTCAGAGCCCAGAAGGATTCAGGCAGTGCTGAAAGCCAAAGGGGGATTTACCAAATATTAACAAAATAATAAAAATTAAGATTTTGATTTTTAGGAGCAAAACAGTAACAATGCAGTTACAGGAAAGAATCTGCAGAACTAAGCAGATGCTAAATACTTGCAAGTCAAATTTATGTATAAGATAGGCAAGATGACTGTATAAATTTACAGTAGCCTCATGTACAAAGCTGTAGTGGATGGTGAGATATGGAGCCTGAAAGTCTCACAAGTTCAAAACATCGTTACCATTTTGCTTGTCAGTGTAAAATATATTTATTGGATATGACTGGATAGAACACAAAAATTTTTTAAATATGCAAAACACTGCAGGAACGTTTGTGGAGTCTCTGAATTTGTTCTGAGAAATAGTATTGCCTCCATCAGATCCTGCATACATGACCTCACATCTGATCTCATTATTTCCAGGCTAGAGAACGGCCTCTCTACACTAACTTGGGTTGGGGGCAAAGCGGCGACCACAGGGGCAACATCTCTAACAATGTCGGGGTATAAAGGAATTGCCTCAGTCACAGTCAGTTTTGATGAATGGTTGAACTCTTCTACTTCTTTGAAAGCAAGTGAAAAATTTTGCTGAAATCTCTTTGCCCTGGGAGCGGGATCTTTTCCCCTGGGGCAGTGCTTTGCCTGCTCCATGTCATCACTTACACTCCTCATGTGATAAGGCTGAAGATATGGGAGCAGTAGCACAGGCCGGACCCCATTCCTCTGGCTCTGTGCCCTGCATCGAACTAAATGGACCAACTTATTACATATTTTGGGAGTCGGTTCATTTTATGACGACTTCGACTTCTGCAAAATAGGCTCCGACTCCACAGCCCTGCTGACGCTGGCGTATTATACATGTTGTATAATATGCTGGCGCTTTGAGTTTTCTCGCCGTCTTCCCGTACAATACAATAAAAGGAAGCACCCGTGGTTTTTGCGCAAAATGTTTTTTTGTCTGATGCAGTGTAGCCAAAGCCTTAAAGGGGTTGTCTCACTATAAGGATTGCTTTTCATGTTAAATATCTTGCAAAACAAGTCACTTTGCAATATATGTCCATTAACAGTATCCTACCTATTCCTAGATATTCCCTCTTGTATGGGCTGCATCAGCTCCTCAGGTCGCTATAGCTACAGACCTGTTTGATCTCTCCTGATAGGCTGCCAGCACTGGTTGCTATAGCTACAGACCTGGCATCTACCGCAGCCTAGTGGAAGCCAGTAAATACGCCCCTGAATTCAAAGTGAAACCAAGAAAACAAGACTGAGGTAAAATGAATCAATGTAGTGAGACAACCCCTTTAAGTTTCACACAGTGTCATTAAATGCATCACATAACCATCAAAGCACATAGTTCTGCTAGGGGCTGTATGCATAAAACAGTAGGATATTCTTCACCTCAGTTGCATAGTTTTTATTGTAGATCTATGAGAGTAGTAAAAAGATTAGCTGGTTTTCCTTTTGTTCAAGATAAGGTCCATTATTAATTCCATTACAGCCTACGGTATATATTTTATACAAGATAAGTGCTCAATGTCCGATAATTGTAGTCCTGTAATTGGGCATTTTTGGGATGTAAGAGCTTTGCATAAGTGGGATTTGGCTGATGTTGTTTTTTTTTTTTTTTTTTTTAAAAGGCGATAGACACTTAAACATGAGTGGCAGAGTTTGTACATGTTACAGTGTACTTCCAGCTTCAAAAATTTAGTGTTTATTCATTTCATAATATATCTATATGAGGTAGAGCTTCTTCTTTACTCTTGCCAAGCTTAGTATCCCATCATAGGGGCTTACTGCGTATGGAATTAATAATCTCCAAAAAAATGGGAATCTCGCAAGAGAACATAGAGTGACTTTTGATCACTATATTTACTATTTTGCCATAGGCAAACTTAAACTCTATCACTTCTCTATCTATAAAACACTAAAACGTAACTTTTATTATGTATAACACTTAACCTCTATAGACTACACAAGTGTGCCCCGCTGCAGAGGGTATCACAAGGAAGCCTTATACGTTTTATGTCCATTAGATTAGGGATGACTGCCCAAGTAGGATGCTTGGGATCCCTTACTGGAGTTGGTAAATTACTGTATATGTAAGGTTTTCCTGTTAATAGAGACTTGATAATCGAAAAGGAGTTATTCCTTCAGTAGTAGAAAGGGATAAATTGAGAGGTTAGAAATCAGGTTTTTAAATAGTGTGTATAGAGGTTAAGTGTTATTCATAATAAAAGTTAAGTTTTAGTGTTTTATAGATTGAGAACTGATAGAGTTTAATTTTGCCAATGGCAAAATAATAAATATAGTTGAATTAATAATGACTTAAAGGACTTGTCTCACTACAAAGATGAGCTTTCAGCATATAGGGAACAGTAAATAGACACTTTCCAAATACATTGCTTTGTTTATCTTTCTTTGTTGAAGAGATAACGTGATTGCACTCAGGTTTCTCTAGGTTAGCAACCTGCTCTCCCCTGCTGTTTGTCTGATAACTAGGGTGACGTCAGCACACAGAACTGCGGGGAGGTTGAGAGCTTGCATGTTATAGGATCTAACAAACAAAGGAGACTCATTACTTTTGTTTACTTTAGCTCTGAAGCTTCATTGGAGATAAAAATCTCCTGCTCTCATGTCAGAGTAATAAGCAGACCTTTGAATACGGAGCAGATATTCTAGTAATTGCCATACAACCACCCACGGCTTGAACAGGAAGACACAGGATGCATGAATGAAAGCTGCTTTGGGCTCTGTGAAACAACGTGGTCAGACAACCCCTTTAAAGGGACTTTCCCCATGATATACACTTATCACCTATAAATAAGTGACAAATGTCTGATTGCTGGGGGTCTCATCGCTGTGTCAATGCGAAGAATGAGTTCTAGGTGAACATGTGTGCAGCTCTCTCCATTCACATTTTTGGGAGTTATCAAAATAAGCATGCATGATTAGAAATCCTCCTTTAAGGCAGCCCAGTTTCTGAGTGTCCATATCTCCTAAATGAGTCCTGAAACCCCTCTATTCTAAACTGAGAGGTGGTTTGAATGCTCCCATCGACATGAATGGGAGTTCCAAGTATAGCCAAGCAGTGGTGGGACCCGGGCCTATCAGACATTGATGGCAAATCATAGAGATATGCAATCATTTTTAAAGTGGGACAATCCCTTTGAAAACTACTGGTATTACATACCGAAATGTTAAAGGGTTACAGAACCTGGGACCTAGAAACTAAAAATTGTAAAATGCTTGCGTCCTGCTACTTGTTCTCAGTATTACCATTAGATATTACCATTGTTCCATTGACGTGTATAAGAATTTTGGAAAGCTATACACGTATTTATTTTACAATTTGCAGCGTATGTGCTTTGCCATGACCTGTTTGTTACAGACATTAAATGGTATAACTATCTGATATGTCAGAGATTATATAATGAGAATACCTTCCTATACTCAGACCTGTTTAAGGAGACTCATTTGTGAGCCTGTTGTGAAATATTTTACTATTGCGTTTACATTTATAACTTTTAAAGGATTTGTCTCACCATGCTGCTTTACAGAGCTGCAGCCAGCTGCAAGCTTACACTTCCTGGGTGGGCTGTGGGTGGTTCTACGACAGTGATTGTGTTATTAAAGGGAACCTGTCGCATAGGATATGCCCTCCTTGCTGAGGACAGCACAAGCTAGTGTTAGACATGTTGTTTCCAGCACTGTGCCCCTTATTCTGTAACATGCTTTAGTTGTAGAGCATTTACCCCTCAAATCTTATTCATGAGTAGGTGTTTTCCCCGCCCACCAAAGGCTAGCCCCGCCCACTGACAGTTATTCTCATGTTTCTACCTATTCAAAGTAATAGTTTTGTCTGTTGAGGTGGGCGGGGCTAGTTTCAGATGGGCAGGGTTTGAAAAAACTTGACTCTCTGAATGACTCTTCGAATGACTCTTCTGGCTGAAAACTGCAGATTTGAGCATTAAATGCTCTAAAACTACAGCATCTTACAGAATAAGGGACACAGCGCTGGAAACAGCAGGTCTGATACCAGCTTGTGTTGCCATCAGCAAGGGGGGCATAAACTATGTGACAGGTTCTCTTTAACTTTGCTATTCTTAACTGATCCTGTTACAGTTACATTAGTTCTGGAGGTTTGTAAACCGTAGTGCTCAAGGCTACAGAGCTTTAAAGCATTACATTTTGTAAGTAACATAAAGAAGCTCCATCCTGCAAATAACACATAGCAGGTAATGACGTCATCATCCTAACCACTGCTGCTGTCTGTTATAGCAGAGAGAGGTAGCCGGTAACTAGGAAAGATTGTGTATACAAGCAGGAGAGTGGCTTTAACTCTGAAGGGAAGCAAAATCAGAACAGCAATGTATTTAGTCTTTATTTACCTTGTTTAAAGCTAATCAATAAAATGGGAATACCTCTTTAGTTGTAGGACAATATTAAATCAAAATATAAATGTATTGTTTTTCTGTTATCTCAGAACAAATTTTTCTGCAGGAATAATTTTAACCCCTTCTCGACATTGACGTACCGGTACGTCCTTGTGTGAAGTGCGTTCCAGCAAATATATGTACCAGTATGTCCGGCACATTGTGGCCTGCAGGATATATTATATTACCGCTGCTCTCTGGCCGCAGTTGATTAGCCCCTTAGCTGCTGCAATCTATCACGATCGTCGCAGCTAAGCCGCAGACGGAAGAAGGGAGCTGGTCTCCTAACAGACAGCCCGAAGTAAAAGAAACAGTTTCAGGGCTGTCTGTGACATCACCATGCCCTGCAGTGCATTATGGGCATTGCAGGGCATGGTGACTGACAGCTGCCATAGAGACCAATACAGAGCAGTTCTCTGTTCTCCTATGGGGAAAAGTGAAAAAGTAAAAAAAGCACAAACACGAAAAATAAAATAAAAACACTTACACCTCCCTTTACAAACGACAATCGCCCCAAGAAAGATCAAAAATAAATAAAGTACACATATTTGGTATCGCCACATGTGCAACCACCTACCCTGTAGATCTGTCATGTTAATTAACTTGCACAGTAAACGGCACAAAAAAAATTAAAAAATTGCGATTTTATTTTTTTTTGTTAATTCCACAGCACATAAAATGTCATAAAAAACGATGAAAAACTCCTATACATGCCAAAGTTGTACCAATTAAAACGTCGGTTCATCCCGCAAAAAAAAAAAACCCTTTACACAGATCTGTATACGGAAAAATACAAATGTTATGGCTATCAGAAATTCGCGATGCATAAATATTTTTTTACACGAAAAGAAAACCTTTTTTTTTTTTTTTTTCTTAAAGCGCTTCAACCTAAAAAAGCTATATAAACTGGGTATCGGCGTAATCGTATCCACCCACAGATTGAAACTAACTTTTCACATATACTGCATGGTGAGCGCTGTTAAAAATAAAAAACACTACTAGGATTGCTGCATTTTCTTCACCCTGCCTTCCAGAAACAGATTTAAAACTGAACAGAAAGCCTTGTCCCCCTCAAAAATGACACCAATAAAAACATCACCTCTTACCGCAAGAAATAAGCCCTTACACATCTCCGTACACAGAAAAATTAAAAAGTTATGGCTCAGACTATGGCAATGCTAAAACTTGTTTTCCTTTTTGAATAAAAGTGTTTTTACTGTGTAAAAGCAGTAAAACATAAAAAACATTGCGTAAAGTTGAGTAAAGTTAGGACATCATTTATACTGCATGGCGGCTGTTGTAAAAAATGTAAAATAAAATAAAAAATACCAGGACTGCTGTATTTTGTTCAAAATGCCTCACAAAAACCGTAATAGAAAGTGATAGCATCCTATGCACCCCATAATGGTACTAATCAAAACGTCAACTATACAGAAAAATAAAAAAGTTATGGCTGTCAGAATAGGACAACATAAAAACACAATTTTTTTTATAAACTCATTTCTATTGTGTTAAGTTTTAGCACCTTAGGGTGTCCGCAAATGCCTGAAATGCCTACATAAAAACGTAATGAAAATGAGACCCCATAGTCCAGTAGGTGCGGCTCCTATTCTAAGGCTTGTGGTTGAGCCAAATAGCGCACCAGGGCCACAAATAGGACTTCACTAAATATCACATCTACTGTGTTCTTGTGAGTAATGGATAAAAACTGAAAATCTGCAACAACAAAAAAGTAAAATTTTGAAATTTAATTTCAACTTTGCTTTAGTTCCTGTGAAATGCTTACAGGGTTAACAAACTTCCTAAACACTGTTTTAAATACTTTAAGGGGTGTAGTCTCTTAGATGAAGTCATTTATGGGGGTATCTAACATACAGGCACCTCAAAGCCAAGTCAGAACTGGACTGGTCCCCCAAAATATATATATTGCTAATTTTCTTGAAAATGCGAGAAATGACTACTAAATTTCTAAGCCTCCTAATGTCGTGTTAAAAAAAAAAAAAAAAAAAAAAGACATTTAAAAAATTATGCCAACCTACAGTAGACATGTGGTAGATGCTAGTTCCAAACTATTTTGAGTAGAATAAGCATCTGTCTTGCACGCAGACATTTTTGAAGTTTGAAAATGGTACATTTTTCACATTTTTCACGTTATTTTGATATTTTTCACAAATAAACAAGGATTTTTTGGACCAAAATTTCTTACTAACTTAAAACACAATTTCTGAATCACATGTGTGATTTTAAAAACCGTCAATATCCAACTGAAAAACCATCCCCTTAGACCTCAATTTAAAATCTGAGTTGTAGTCCACACGATTTGGATTTTCTGGAGGTCGGATTTCTAAACCGCCGTCTTTTCAAAAAACTTAGCACACGTTGAATAATTTGCCGTAGTTCAAGAAAATCCAGCGGAAAAAAACAACCTAAAATCAACATTGAAGACCGCGTCAAGATACTCGCCGGACCATGCGGTTCTAGGATTAAGATTCCGACGAGTATTTTGACATTTGTCATGTGGACGTACCTTTAGGCAATGTTCACACGGCTTATTCAAGCTGTAATTGCGGGATGGATTTCGCCCGCAGTTACGGCTTGAATAACGGGGCGCGGCGGGGGCGCTGCCCGCCGTCCCCATAGATAATGCATTATTTACGGCGGGGAGGAGCAATAGAATCCACAGTTCTCTATGAGAGCTGTACTGCAGCGCAAATACGGCGCGCAGTACGGCTCCAATCTGTGCCCAAATAAGCCGTGTGAACGAGGCCTTAGTGTCTTTCTTTTTAATGGCTGTGGCACAGCCATCATAGTTTACATTCTAGCAAAAGCCACAATGGCAGTGTGAACAGAGCCTAACTTTTTAATATACAGCTGATACGCGTGGTATCCTGAAGCATAGCTTTTAGGCTCTGTCCACATGACGAAGATTTCTAGTTGGATTCCACATGGATTCCGCCTAGAAATTCTCACCGAAAGAAAACAATTCCCATTGGCCTCAATAGCAAATCCGTGATATAGTTTATATGAACTACAAAACCAGTGCGCGGTGAAAAAAAAAACTATGTATATGCTCATTCTTTGGTCGTATTTCGGGTGGAAATTTACTATTGATGTCCATGGGATGGCTAAAATCCTCATGCGATACATGTTCAAATCATTTGTAAGTATATTGCATGTGGATTTTAAGATGGGTCCGCGTGCTAAACCAATAGGCATGCATTGGACTCTTTCTGACTGCAAAATGCCTGTAAAACCCAATTTAAACATGTCTAAATGCACATGCAATACAGGTAAGTTCACATGGTGTATTGGGGCACGTACTGTATGCCCTGCAATATGGCGGGTGTTTTGGAAGCACGCACTGATCAGCACGTAATTCCAAAACACGGGGGGCCCATTGACATGCAATGTCAGCGGCACGAACAGTTGACATGTCACCTCTCTCCCCGGGCGTATAATACGATTGTATTGTACGCCCGGGGAGATGACACGAAATTCATAGCTCTCTAGGAGAGCTATGAATCACCGTAATTGTGGTGCATATTAGAGCGCAAATATGTAGCAAATTGCATGCGCAAATACACGTCAAAATAAGTCGTGTGAACATACCCTGAGCGTGTACTTTAGTAAAAAATACTTCAACACTCCTTGGACGATCCAGTTTTCAACGGCAGAATCGGCATAGATTTCATGCTTCAGTTTTACTCTGTCGTGTAAACGTCCCCTTATACTTTTAGGCCTCAATCACGCAGGTAGTTCCAGCACATCAAGTAACCTTGGCTTCGATTACCCCCATTGCGGGGGGCTAATTTGCTCCCAAAACCATGGCACCGAAAGTGGCAAAATCGGAGTGTATGCTCAAGATTCCTACTGCGTTTTTTTCCAAGTGTGTGAACATAGGCTTGTGTTTCATAGGACAGTGTTAGGCTATGTTCACATGGCTTATTTACGGGGCGTAATTACGCCCCGCAATTACGCCGTGGGGATAGGGACGGGGCGGGAGGCCGGCACCTCTCCGGTCCATAGACTTTCATTACCAGCAGCGCGTATACACTGCTAGTTATTCACATGTCACGCCGAGCAGGGAGAGGAGACTTAATCCACAGTTCTGTATGAGAACTGTGGATTACCGTAATGAATGGGCCGTATTCCAGCCGTAATTCGCGCACTAAGGCTGTGTTCACACGGCTTATTCACGGCGGATTTGTGCGCCGTATTGAGCGCACAAATCCGCCTGAATAAGGGGCTGGGACGGGGGCGATGGGGGCCGGAGCGCGGCGGGGGCGCCGCTCCCGGCCCCATAGACATGCACATTATTTACGGCGCGGACGCGCCGTAAATATGTGCATGTCACTTTCTCCCCCGCGGCGGATTTGCCGACGGGGGGGAGCGACGGAATCCACTGTTCTCTATGAAGCAGTGGATTACCGTAATGACTTCCGACGGATTGGCGCCGTATTGAAGCGCAAATCCGGCGCGGAATACGGCGCCAATCCGTCGGCAAATAAGCCGTGGAACGGGCCTTTGGCGTGTAATTACGGACTGAAATACGTCCCATTTTAAGCCGTGTGAACATGGCCTTAGGCTTATTTCACATCTGCATTTGGATTTAAAATGGGTAGAATGGATCTATAGCCAAGGACTGACATTAGCTGATGAAAACAAAGGTGCAATCTTCTGTTTTTTCTAACTGATCTGTTTTATAAACCAATAAAAAAGGATACTTATTTCTATTAAAAATGGATCCTTTTTTTAGGGTATGTTCACTCTGCATATTTGCTGTGTGTATTTCGGGCGTAATTGCGCTGCAATGCACCTGAAGTACACACTGCAAATACAGTGAAATCATAGCACTCGGTGAGTGCTATGATTGTATGGTGTATTTCCCGTACGCACCCGTAAAAAGAAGTGACATGTCACTTCATTTGGGCACATACGCGCCGGGAAAGGTGAAACTGAGTGGGAGCCGTGCCATAGCGCTGTTCGGCATAAGCACCAGCCAATGAGTACTTTCAACGGCAGACGTATAGTGGCGCGCACAGGTACGCGCTACTATGCGCTGTATGAACTTGGCCTTCATGTCAGAAAAATTTACAAATCCATTTAACAGATATCCTTTTTCATTGACTTCAATGTAAAAAAAAATTACTATTTTATCCGTCACAAAACTAAAATCTGATGGAACAGCCAAACTGAAATCCTAAATGCCTGGTTGAAATCAATGGCCGAACGTTAATTTCTGTTTTTCGCATTACAAAACATAATAGAATGATTGAAAGCCAAACACAGATGTGAACCTTACTCTTGATATGAGGGATAAAAATTTAAAAAAGGCTACTCCTAAAATGTTGATTTTAGTTACAAAGATTTGCGAAGGTTTACTAACTGAAGACGCTTTAAGGGAAGTGTTATCAAAAGTGACCTATTGTTTACTTAATTTTAAATTTTTATGGCAAATTTTGTAAGTTTTTTTTTTAATTTTCCATTTCAGTATTGTTTACAAAATCATAAAATCCTGCAGTTTACACTTTGGCCACTAGGCCTAGTAATAGTTCTGTTTTAATAATCCTGTTCTATAAAGAAAACTTCTCAATTATCTCCTAAATTGTTAGCACAGGCAGGATTACAATAAAAGGTGACCCCAATGTGTATAGATAACACATGGTCCACCAGTCACAGTAGGAGATGGTCACAGTTCACCCTCTCCTCCTCCCTGCACACTGACTTCTTCCCAGGTCATAGACCATGCCTGGAAAACTCTCCTATAAAAGTCAGTGCTACTGATCCAGTTCACAGGCTCCTGTGTCTATGAAGCTGCTGTAAAGCATCTCTGTAAATGCTGTTAAAAGCAGTTCAGGCAAGATGTCTGCCCCCATGATCATATGCAGAAAACAGAATTTAAAAATCTACAATGAAAAATAAAAAAAGGGCTAAGAATAAAAGAAAATGTATCAGTATCTGGTTTGAATTAGTAAATCAAAGCAATTAGTAATAGATTCCCTTTAAGGGGCGTATAAAGGATACCCTGTTTCCCCAAAAATAAGACAGTGCCTTATATTCATTTTTGCTCCTAAAGACGAGCTAAGACTTATTTTTAGGGGATTTCTTATTTTTCCATTAACAAGAATTCACATTTATTGTTGAACAAAACATCAACATGTATAATTATACTGTATGATTTCATCACAAACATCGGCAAAGCAGCCAAACTCTGAATTGCATAAAAAATGCACTAGGTCTTATTTTCGGGGGATGTCTTATTTTCGGTGAAAAACAGGGTATGTGCATGAAGCTTCTGCAAAGCATCTCTCTAAATGCTGTTACAAGCAGCTCAGGCAAGATGGCTGCCTCCATAATCCTATGCAGAAAGCAGAATTTAAAAATCTACAATGAAAAAATAAGAATAAAAGTATATAGATCACTTTCTGGTTTTAATTAGTAAATCAAAGCAATTAGTAATAGATTCCCTTTAAGGGGCGTATAGAGGATAGGTGTGTGCTGGGCTGATGCTGATCACTGCAGGGGTGGGTGTATCTAGCTGTGTAGGGAGATTACCAGGCTGTACTAGTTCACGTTTGTAAAGCTAACCAAGTGCATGGAGTGGCAGTATTGCTGGGTGCTGGCAGGAAGGGCGTACTTCTGCGTATGAGAAGGTCCAGATTTGGTCTACCCTCCACTGTACAGCCATGTGATGACAGATGGATATGTGGCACTCGGTGTCCTTGTGTGGAATTTCAGCTTTTGATAAGCCGGACCGGGGATGACGATGTAACTCCCTTCCTCCCCCGCACTACTGTATGGAGAAGTGTCAGTGCTTATTCTTGTCTCCTGAGTGTGGACTGATGTGGAGGTAAGGGGAGGGCTAAGGTGGGCTTGCTGTCCCAGCTGGGGAAGAGGCGGGTGCATACCTGAAGATGATGTGGAGCTCAGGTGGCCGCAGGCTGGAACAGCTTCCTGACTTGGAAAAGACACCTCACAGAGGGAGAACACCTTGCTCCTGCTCGGCTAGGATTGGCCGCTCTGCGCCCTAATTTCAGATCTCACGTGGGGGCTCCAGGCAGGATGTGGGCGGAGCATTGCATAGAAGAGTTGCTACAGCCGGATTCTGTGGCGACTGACCCCCTAAATGACAGCAGGTCTGCCATGTGCTCACTGTGGGTGCCAAGACCATCCAGTTCCCAGCTGGTGTGCCTGATGTGCTGCATGGGTCAGTATAACTTCTGCAGGGTTGGGTGTATTCATTGTGCCTGTTTCACTTCCTCTGCACCTCAGTATATGTAGCAATAATCCGTTGGTCGGGTTCACATCCTCAGGGTGAAGCAATGCGTTCATGTGGTCTATGGTGATGAAGCAGGAGCGAGTACTGACAGCATGACCCTAGCCTGTGTCTGTATGATAGAGTGCCATTCCTGCTTCCAACGTGTCTCGCCTGTCATATGCTTTCTCCATACCCCCCACCCCATACAAAGTCTCTTATCTGTGTCCTAACCCCAAACCGTGGCTTTGGATTATTGCGACTGCCTGTTAATCCTGGCACAGAATGGGCTGCACTAGGAGTTTGCTGGATTAGAGTAATCTCTTGCCTGTGGTGGGTGGGAAAGTGTTTCTCTCAGGTGAGAGGTCGTACGCACCTGACATTAGACGGGATTAGTCAGGATTTTTTTTCTTCGTTTTTATTATTGACTTTTGCTTTATTATTCCCTTTTTTCCTTGCAGATGAACGAGACAGAGTGCAAAAGAAAACATTTACCAAATGGGTCAACAAACATCTCATTAAGGTAAGCCAGTTTCTCTTGTTTTCCTAGATGAAGCTATACACATTTTGTTTAAGTCAAATATTGGGTCTTTTTTTCTATTTAGTCTCCTTCCTTTTTTCGAACGTATCATCAAAAAATGACTTATTATTTAACTCATGTTTTTATGTTAAACACATTTTTTTAAGAATTTAAAAAAAAAAAAAAAATTCCGTATCACTTTCAATATTTTTTAATGATTCTTAAGTCCTGCAGTTTTCACTTTGGCCACTTGGCCTAATAATAGTCCGACACTTCCTATTCTGTAGAGAGAGTTTTTCAATAGTCGGCTAATTATCAGCACAAGCACGGTTACACTGAAAGGTTACGTCAATGTGTATAGATCACACAGGATCCACCAGTCACAATAGGAGATAGTCGCAGCTCGCCCTCTTCCCCCCCACCCTGCACAGTGACTTCTTCCCAGGTCACAGAGAATGACTGGAAAACGCTCCTATAGAAGCTGTGCATGAGCCTCCGTTTGGTTTTCTGTAAAGAAATACACATTCTTGTGTCCAGACTGGAAAGTACCGTTTATTCTTATTGCACCATGCTATATTTTACCAACCATCACATTGTATTCGATTGTTAACACCATCTTGTATGTCATACTGTCCATGTCATTTATCTTTAAAATCCTTTAATAAAAATTACAGTTAAAAAAAAAAAGAAGCTGTGCATGAAGCTGCTGTAAAGCATCTTTCTAAATGCTGTTAAAAGCAGTGCAGAGAAGATTTCTGTCCGCTCAATCATATATAGACGACCGAATTGATAAATCTACAATCAGAAAATAAAATCGATGAAGAAGAAAAGAATATGGAACAGGGACTTGATTTAATAAGTAAAATAAATTTGGCGACATATTCCTTTTAAAGAGAACCTGTGGCCAATTCTGAAAAGGGAGTTTTAAGATATATGAAAATTCCTCGTGAAGTAATTCTGGAGCATCTTCTCTGATAACTTTGTGTTGTTCTGTTCCTCTATTATCTAGAAATCTGTTACGGAATCTGTCAGATGGGTGTTAGCAATTGGGGGCGTGTTCCGGCACAGTCTGACATTGTCCAATCAGTGCTGAGTCAGTGTTTGTGGGGAGCCACCCCCTATTGGTAACACCCATCTGACATATTCAGTAATACATTTCTAGAAGGAATAAGAGAGGAGCCGCACAACACCGAGTTATAACAAATCTGAAACCTCTTCCCTTATATCACGTGGAACACAAATATTTGCTAAAACATACAAGTCAGGAGATGTCACAGTTTCATCTTAAAAGGTATCTTCACACAGGGCAGATACACTGCTAATTTACCAGCAAATTGGATGAGATTTTAACAAATGTCATGCACGCCCGGCCTGTATTAAAATGAATTTGCAGTGCCGACTTCACACAGCATATCAATTTCTGTTAAGGATTTGCTGTGGATTTGTTGCAAATTTGCCTAATGGACTCCTAAGGGGGAGTAAAAGTTTGCAATGAGTTGTGTTGGTGTGGATTTTACTGCTGCTCCACAGTAAAATCCACAGTCTCAGATTTTAAAGGGGTTGTCTCACTACAAGGATTGCTTTTTATATTAAATATCTTTCAAAAACAAGTCAGTTTGCAATATATATATATATGCATTAACAGTGTCCTACCCATTCTGAGATATCCCCTCTTGTATGGACTGCATCAGCTCCTCAGGTCGCTATAGCTACAGACCTGTTTAATCTCTCCTGCAGCACTGGTTGCTAAAGCTATAGACCTGATGTCCTCAGCAGCTCCTCACTGCAGGTCAGTAGTAGCCAGTGAATTCATAAATGAAACTGAGAAAAGAGGACTGAGGTATGAGGAGTCCATATAGTGAGACAACCCCTTTAAACATATTAGCTTTTGTCCCAATTTGTTTTAGAATGCACAGGATAATCCACAACATTAAATCGGCAACAAAATTTGTGATTTTTTCTTTGTGGATTTCCCACTGAACACACTGTGTATGTCCCATATAGTAGTTGCAGATAGCAGTATTTCTGTGGTTTAAATTTTCACCGTGCCTGGACCTAGTCTTGTAAACTTGTATTGAGTCTTCAATGGTCATGCCTTGGATATAGCCAAATTGGCTTACGCTTCACTACTGTTTTATGAATTTCTAATATATTGCCTAATAAAATTTGCACAACAATTTCTTTGAGGTCTTCACTATTCATCACCTCTGTAGGGATGTGTTTCAGTTGAATAGAAGCTATTAGGCTAAGCAGGGGAGTAACTAGAGAAGACAGGGCACCAAAGCAAACTTTTGGATGGGGCCCCCTACCCACCACTCCTCTCCCACCTCCCTGAACATTTATCAGGACATGCTGTTAGATAATGTAGATAATACAAATACCTCACCATACATCTCACTATCGCTACCAAACAAATCCACTATACCAAGACCAACATTACCAATAACACTACTACATAGGGACCTGATTATACCGCCAGAACATGACCACTAATTACCACCACATAGTGACTGAATAATACCACTACACTATTACTGATCAGTACACAAAGACCAATAGTACCACCAGATATTGACCATATAGTGGTATATACTAGTTTACATAGGCTCTGCAGACTGTATATAACAACCATACTGTGACTGTATAGTGGTAAACACCAGTGTACACAGGCTCAGCAGATTGTATATCACCTCTATACAGTGACCATGATGTGGTAGACACCAGTGTACACAGGCTCTGCAGACATAAGTGATTACGGTGCAGTTACATCTTGTGACTCACAGGTGACGTTTCTCTGATGAGTCGTTGACTTTCCCTTTTGTTCTGCATCCGGTCCAGTCCGCCATCATGACATCTCCCAACCACTTGTCCCTGGAGATTTAGACACAAATATCTTAGAATCCTGACTTTTCCAGCACCTCCCCCCCTGCCCCCTGGCTATATGGGGTCCATTTAGGCAGGCAGGGTTTAGATAGGCCATATGCGGCCCCAGATAGGCAAGGTTTAGGTAGGCAATAGAGTCCCCATATAGGCAGGCAGGGTTTAGGTAGCTATAAGGAGCCCCATATAAATAGACAGACAAGCAAGCTTTAGGGGGCTATAGGGACTACATAGGCATAGGCTTCACGGGGGCTATAGGGCTATTCAGGAAGGCAGACTTAGAGAGCTATATAGGCAGGCTTTAGGGGGGACTATGTAGGCAGGCTTGGGGGGACTATGTAAGCAGGCTTGGGGGGACTATGTAGGCATGCTTGGGGAGACTATGTAGGCAGGTTGGGGGGCTGGGCGGTCAGGCTTGGGGGGCATCTTGCGGGCAGGCTGGGGGGCTCTGTGGCAGGCTGAGGGGGTTTCTGGCGGGCAGGCTGGGGTTATATAACAGGCTGGGGTGGCCCCTATGCAGGCAGGCCTGGTGGGCTATTGGGCATGCAGGCTGGGGGGCTATGTCAGCAGGTGGGAGCTATGGGCAGGCAGGCTGGGGGTATATAGACAGGCAGGGGGGCTAATTTAGGGGCAGCTGGGGGTATATAGACAAGCAGGGGGACTATTTAGGCAGGCTATAGGGTAGGTAGAATAATAAATAACTTACTTACGTCGGTCCACGCTCCCCCAATGCGCCGCGCTCCAGCCCCTGAGCTCAGCGCGGTGATGTCCCGCCCACGTGATCACAGACAGCCGGCAGGGGAAGTAGCAGAGTGCAGCTCCATTCTGCTACCTCCGGGTAGTGTTGGGCTGGGCCCCTCAGCTCCTCGCCCGCCGGCAGTGAACTAGTATGTTTGTTGCCGGCGGGCCCAGGAACGACATTACCGGGGTAGCAGACGTGGTAGCAGTTGCATCGGGCCCCCTAAGAGCACGGGCCCCGAGGCAGCTGCTACGTCTGCTACCCCGGTAGTTGCGCCCCTGAGGCTAAGTCTAAACAGCAATTTGAAAGTGCCGCCAAAAATCCGATGGCATTTTGACATCACTAGAGTGCGGTTTATTTGCCCGATTTTTGCACAAAAAAACGTGGTCGGATTCCCGTAGGCCCAGTAAATTGGGGCTCTGGGAATTTGGCACCGGTCCAGAAGAATATATGGCGTGTTCTATATTCAATCGGACAGTTTTAGCTTTTTGAAACCTTCAGTAAAAAATCCATTCTGAATTCACTGAAAAACCGACCAAAATTCAGTGCTGTGTAGACATAGCCTTACAGTCTGGTATGCACCTCTTGTGTCTAGAGTGGAATATCAGCGAAAGCAAGCTCTGAACCAGTGTTGATGTCACGAGCCTGCAATCGTCTGTAGTGATGTAGATCTGGATCATTGCATATTTGAAATGAGTGTTTATACATTTAATGCTTTGATTTTTTTTTTTGCATTTTGAGTATTTAACTTTTCTTTTTCCCACATTTATACATAGTCTATTTAAATGGGTTGTCTTGTTACAGCCTTTGGCAGCCTTTTGTGCTGGTGGCAAATCAGAGCTTATGAAATGGAGGGGCGTGTATTTTCACTCTCTGCAGACATGCCACCACACTGTGTGCATGTGATGATTCATACTGTGTGAGCTGGGGGAAGGGAGAGGTTCACAGCTGTCCAAGACTAAGGCAATGTGCAAACAGCAAAAGACAAAATGACGTCCAAAATACGTTGGCATTTCAGTATTTGTTATGTAGACAGAGCCTAAGGAATCACTGCAAGTGAAAAGCTAAGTGTAACTCGATAGTGTATATCTACATTTCTCGCTCTCTCTACATACTTTGTAACAAGGAGGGGCATTTGACATTCAGGACTCTGGGAAAGATGGGTCTCTGTGTGTGTGTGTGTGCTCTCTCTCTCTCACAGAGTGATATATCCTGCAGATTATTACACCTCTGACCTCTACAGATCTGTAGAACAACATGATACACTTTATCTGTTTGTGTTTACATGGGACTGCACATCTGTCTCACAAGTTTTTTTTGTGGGACTGCACAGTACAGCTGTTCTCTCTCTGTTTGTGATTTATGTGAGACTGCACAGTACAGTTGTGTTCCCTGCCTGTGATTTGCTTGGGACTGCGCATCTGTGTTGCAAAGAAATTTTACGTGGGACTGTACACCTGTCACAAAAATGTTTTACGTGGGACTGCACAGTACAGCTGTGTTATCTCAGTTTGTCATTTACGTGGGTCTTCACATTCGAGTTACAAGGGAGTTATTTGGGACTGCACAGTATAGCGGTGTTCTCTTTCTGTTTGTAATTTACGTGGGACTGCACATCCAAGTCTCAAAAGTGATTTAGGTGGGACTGCAGAGTATAGCTGCGCCCTGTCTATGTTGTACATGGGACTGCACAGTACAGCTGTGTTATTTGTCTCTCTGTGTCCCAAAAGTGATTTATGTGGGACTGCGCATCCAAGTCACAAAAGTGATTTATGTGGGGCTGCATCCAAATCAGCCGTGTGAACATACCTTTATTGACTGTGCAGTCCAGTAAAGAAAAGCAATGCGTTAGAGTAATTTTCAGAACAAATAAAAAAAACAGCATTGACCGTAACTTTAATTCTAACCTATCAGGCTGCCCTGTGTACAGCTCATTAAAACAGAACTGCACCATTCACTTTTCCAGAGCCTTTTTCTCACCATAAAAAGTTTGTTTCCTATTAAGGAGGGTGTCATATGCCAGTTGTTGTATATCAGCAGATATGACCCGTATCAAGGAAATCCATGAGCACTTTTCAGTGAAGCGGTCAAGCAAATAATCTCAGAGTTTACTTCAAGTCAACAGTCTCCGGTGCTTGTGCCTGTCCACCCCATTTATTTCTATGAGCGTTCTGAATATAGCTGAATAAATGTGCTCAGCTATAATCTTTTTTTTATTTATTTTTTTTATTTTCTTTCTCTCTGGATAATGGAGGTCGGTTGACCCTGTGAGAGGCCTGGATTTCTCTCTACTGAGAGGTAAAGATAGTATAGGACTGCCCGACCTGAGATCACGTTGTAAGTTCGTGGGCAGCTTAAGCATTTTTTGATCAAAAATATGTGAACCAAGAATCTCAAAGTTTTTTCAGCTATATCCTAAACTCTTAGGCCATGTCCCCACTGCACGGGTTTACGGCAGTTCTTTCAGGCGGTTTGCGGTTTTTCAGACCGCCTGAAAAACCGTCCGAAAATGAGCACAATTGTGCTCTATGGAAAACCCGTGCAGCAGTCCTCGGCGGCAAAACATTGAGCAAGCACATTCTTCCGTCCGTTTTTCGGACGGAATCTGTGCTTCTCAATGTGGAGGGGGAGGGCTTTTCTCCGCTCATCGCAGAGAAAAAACCGCCCCATCACCACCACCACCCCCCCTTTCCCCTTCCCCCGGCCGTGGGGACGGGCACAAAACAGGACAAATACCGACTGGCAAACCAGCTGGTATTTGTCCTATGCCATGGGGATGCGCCCTTCTAGAAATGAGTAGGAATGAAGGGTCACAAACGCCACCCTCCCCGTTTTCTAAAACTGTTTGCTCCTAGCCAGCTATGAGTTCATTTGTAGCACTGTATGCTATTTTCCTAACAGCTGATTGCCAAAGGGCTAAATGAGATCAGCTGTTATTTCTAAAGGACACTATTGGTGCATCCACAAAACTGAAGTGCCTCCCCCCTATTTCTGTTCAGATGGGTGACCATGATTACAAGAATCTTTCCCTCTACAGAGATCTTGAAATCGCTAAACAAAAAAAAAAAAGAAGAAAGGGACTTAACACCCATAATTATAAAAATAATATAACTTTATTCAAAAATATATAAAATATGTAGCAAAACATGAAAAAGACAACAACTAACAATTAGCCACTAGCAGGGATATAAGCCCATAGAACAGACAAGAACCAGAAAACAAAAAAGTTCTTGTAACATCATATATAAATAGATGCATACATATTTCATCAATAAATAGAACAAATATAATCAGTCTATATCATAAAGTTAGTATCAAAAATACATGATCATAGAAGGATTATTTACCCATGATGGAATCTGTTATAGCAGCTTATCCCTGCACCCCAACGCGTGTCTCGCCTCTGCGAGATCTTGAAATGTTGCTGCATTACACCATAGTGCTTTATTTGAACAACTTTATAGATAACCCCTTCAATCTGGCCATTTGCATTCTATAGCTGTTGTTTGGCTGACCGATTAATACCCTCACCCCACCATAAACCCGTCTGCTTTGGTTAATGAGTTTTGTGTTTGTTTCAATAGGGAACAGAGGACAAGAAGCTGTTGGGCATCTCTGATGTTTCTTATCACACTAGGAAACAATGCATTGAATGCTACATTTACATCTTGCCTAAGCTTTCCATTAGCTGAATGCTTTGGTAGTGTTCCCCAACATATACCTTTGAGTTATATATGTTGCCTGTAGTGTTAACAGAAACATGTACTGTACAGTATGGTTTTTTTTTTTTTTTTTGTGGCCCACTCTATAGAAATGTGCTTTCTTATACTGTAAAACAAAATAAAAATTGTCCCATGAGCTGGCATCAGACCTTACTTAGTGAGAGGGGACAAACCCTGTTAAAAAGGATGCATGGACATTCCTGGTATGCCCGTTTTAGCAAATCCTTGAGTTCCCTGTGAAATAACAATAACTTCTTCTCTTATAATTGTGTGTTGTGCTGTTCCTCTGTTATCCCTTCTAGAAATGTATTACTGAATCTGTCAGATGGGCGTTACCATTCCAGTTTTTAAAGGGGTGTGTCCCTGCAGATTGGATAGTGTCAGACTGCAGAGACACGCCTCCTATTGATCAAATGGTAACACCTAGCTGACAGATTGGCCAATACATTTCTACCCTGTTTCCCCCAAAAATAAGACATCCCCCGAAAATAAGACATAGTGCTTTTTTATGCAATTCAGAGTTTGGCTGCTTATGCTGATGTTTGTGATGAAATCACTACAGTATAATTATACATGTAGATTTTTGTTCAACTGTAAATGTGAATTCTTGTTCATGGAAAGATAAGACATCCCCTAAAAATAAGTCTTAGGTTGTCTTTAGGAGTAAATATGAATAGAAGACACTGTCTTATTTTCGGGTAAACAGGGTAGGAGGAATAACAGCAAGACGGTTATAAGAGAAGAGTCTTCAGAATTGTTGTTTCACAGGGAACACAAGGATTTACGAAACAAGATATATCGGGAATGGCCACGTGTCTTCTTTAATTTGTCTACTGCTGTTTTGTTCTGACGTCTCTTAAACTAGGTACGAAAGAGAACAGTTGTGCTAATTCCCAGATATCCCTGTTCTTCTTGATACCTGTATCTTAGGGGTAAGATCGAAAAAATTTGCAAATCACTTAGAATATGTCAGTGTACACAGAACAAAGCCTAAAAGTCCAGCAAAAAGAAAGAAAAGCTTTGCTTATTAAAAATCAGATTTTTTTTTCTCTCAGTAGATCCTGACTGTTTTTGGCTGTGTATTCATTGGCAGATCGATGTCTGAGGATGCTTCTCAACAGCTTACCACTCTGCTCTTTTAAGAAAGGGTGCACATTTGGGGCATGTTATTGGGGAGATCCATCTTTGATGGCATATAGCTGATTAATAGATCAAGATGCCTACCTAAGTCTTGATACCTTAACTGTTCTGTAGGTTTAGTGAAGGGCAATTCTCAGAAGATACTTGCTCTATCTTACCATGGCAAGGCAATGTCTTTCTTTGTATCTCAACCAAATTACTGCAGAAATCTGCAAATTGGCATAGGAAGGAAATTGCTTTAGTGTATCTGTGTAGGGTTGCAGAACACATAGACTGGGCGCCCATTGTGCCCTTTTGTGCAGCCCTTAGCCATCAGTTATTCTGATTACTATATGGTTGAGACTATACGGTTATATGTGCTACTTTAAGCAACTGAAATGAGCAAACCATAGAAAACTATTTCTATATTATCCTTAGTACATGACCAGCAGTTTTACTTGGTTTTCTTTCTCAAAGGGGTTTTCGTTTTTGATGCAGTCATGAAATATCCACATATACCATACACATGTCTGATTTGTATGGTATTTGTATAGGTTTGAGACCCCAGAGTGGAGGAGAGGGGTTGGAGAGGTGGCCATACATAAGTGATGCTCTCTTCACTGTAGTTGTTTAAAAGGCATTTCTATAACTCTCCAAAATTACAGTGAGAATAGGAGCCTCATATCGAACCGGAATCCCCTGTTTTGATCTGTGGGAGTCCCTGAAGTCGAACCAACACCTCTTAAGCATTTAGGTATTTAAAATTGATGCACCATAAAGGTCTCAGATGGGAATACCGCTCTAAGATTTATTGAGGCTCTTGGGTGAGGTACAAATTGACAATGTGGCTGTTGGACCAAAAAAAGTTGTGCGTTGTAGTATATAAAAAAAAAAACTAATACCATTCCAGTTTTCAGTTATACAATACTGACATTAAAGGGCAATCAGTATAATTTTGGAGAAGTGATGAGGCATAAGGTCTTTCTTATACGGTAATCTAAAAGGGGTTTTGCCATAAAGACATTTCATTCCTGATTTGTCCTGCTTCAGCTTTCAGTAGGGCATGTATAATTTGCTTAAACTGTATATCATGTGATCCAGCAGACATGACATCACCATGCCTTTCCCCACAGTGTACTCATTCTAGTCAAACAAAGGTCTGTTTATGTAAAGAGCTATGAATAGCTACAATTTAGCTGAGTGATTAGAACTTCTGTCTTCCAACATAGGGATCCTAAGTTCAAATCTCTACAGCAACCAAACGTGGATTTATTTTTTTTTCTCAATGCACATACCTGAGTAATTTTCACTGTTTGAGTAGTTACTAAGGAGTACAGAGGACAGGAGTAGAATAACGGCATCTGGGGTCGAACACTCGCTTGGCAGTGAGTGAGTGTCTGTGATAACTTGGCAGGTAATAGACTGATAGCAGCTGCCTGAGAGGAGAGGTGATGTCTGAGCAGGAACTTCCAGGACTGAGGAGCTGTCACTATCACAGGTTGTATCCCCTGGAGATGAGCTGTGAACTATGGATCACTAAAGGAGCAGCTAAACAAAAATGGTGCAAAATTTTTATTAATGATGAATGGTGAAATTGTTTATGTAATCTGCAAGCTTTCCACGTCAATTTTACTTTGTGGCAAAACCCCTTTCATTTTGATACATCATCTAAGAATGTTTGGCTTGAAATCCCTTTTACTTTGTTACTGATTTTCGTTTTGTCTGGTATCTAGTGAGTAGTCTCTTTTGTACCATTTTTCTTTGTTCTTATTGTTTTCTCTTTAACCAGGTTCGCAAGCACATTAATGATCTCTATGAGGACCTGCGGGATGGACACAATCTTGTTTCCCTTCTGGAAGTCCTGTCTGGTGTCAGACTTGTAAGTATCTGTTATGTTCTACCTCTTGATATTCTTCCATCAAATGCTCTTTTTTTCCTCACGATTTCATTGCCGTGTCCATCAGAACAAGGACCCCGAGGCTCCACGGAGCCTGCGACGTTTTCCATCCCGCCGCCTGTTGATGAGGGAGGATTCTGAAGACAGTCCTGATGATGCTGTATGTCACTAGGGCAATCACTGTGTTAGATAACCCAGTGTGAGGTAGAAATCCAGCACTTGGTGATCTGCCTCACCAGCACAACACGGGCTGATGGGAGGGTGGATGTGTGCTGTGTGGTGTTCTCCTAGCATGAGCATGAGGGCAATTTAATAACTGGGTGTAGAAAGACCGTTGTTTGTTCACAACGCCTCCTTTGCGCAGTCACTCCCCGTGGTTCAATGCAATGGCTACCAGCAGAGGAGACTAGGGGTGTTTTTTCCTACAACTCACCGGTTTTCAATTACAATCCAATACTGAACATCTTCTCTTATTTCTAACTTGCCAGAGAAATCATTAAAGAGAACCTGTCACATAGTTTTTGCCCCCCTGGCTGAGGGCAGCACAAGCTAGTGTCAGACCTGCTGTTTCCAGCACTGTGTCCCTTATTCTGTAAGATGCTGGAGTTTTCGTGTATTTATTGCTCAAATCTGCGGTTTTCAGCCAGAAGAGTCATTCGAAGAGTTCAGTCAGTTTTTTTTCAAACCCCACCCACCTGAGGCTAGCCCCGCCCACCTCAACTGACAAACCTATTACTTTGAATAGGTAGAAACATGTGAATAACTGTCAGTAGGCGGGGCTAGCCTTTGGTGGGTGGGGCTAACACCTGCTCATGAATAAGATTTGAGGGGTAAATGCTCTAAAATTATAGTATCTTACAGAATAAGGGACACAGTGCTGGAAACAACAGGTCTGTCACTAGCTTGTGCTGTCCTTAGCAATGGGGGCATAAACTACGTGGCAGGTTCTCTTTAAGGCATCTTATTTGGCCTTCCATCCCAGTTTCATTCTGTCTTATTCCATTTTCATACTTCATTGCCAAGTATATCCTTCAGTCTACTCTGTTCCAGTTCTCCATAAAAAACTAACTTTTCTTCTAACAGCTTCTTCTGTATTTCTCTCACACTGCTCTTCATGAATGCTCAGTTACTTCCACCTTCTAAGAGAAATCTTCAGTTTCCACTGACACTTCCTTTTTGCTTTGCAGCCCAGGGAAAAAGGCCGAATGCGTTTTCACCGACTGCAAAATGTGCAGATTGCTTTGGACTTCCTCAAACAACGTCAGGTAAAGCATGTGACGAGATAAAATGCTATAGCAAATGCTCATTTCAATTGCCGGGTCACTTTTAGGTGGATGTGTGTTACATACTAAAAATGTGCGGTTTATGTTTAGGTGAAATTGGTTAATATCCGGAATGATGACATCACCGATGGCAACCCAAAATTGACCCTTGGATTAATATGGACAATAATCCTGCATTTTCAGGTAAGCTCTTGTCTTGTGTTAAATTGGTATTTCGTATGATATACCAGCGTCGGAGAGATGGTCTGAGGCCCAACTGCTCTGAGGAATAAAAGGATTTAGGACGACATGTATGAAAGGGGCTGTGCCAGATATCTTGCGTCTTTTCAGCCGATATCAGGCACAGTCCTGTTTACTGTGCTATCTCTCCCACACGCCACTCTGGGGCGCATTACACAGCGCAAGCGGCACTTTGTAATGCGCCCGGGATACGAGAGGTGGGGCGCACTAGAACTGTACGAAGCTATAGATTTATAGCTTTTGTTACGGCATTTCTAGGCACATTACTGCTGAACAGGTAAACCACTTTGAAAGTGGTTTACCTGAGCCAGAAATGTCGTACAAGATACGACGAGTTCATAAATCAGGCGCATTCTATGCCATTATTAGGTGCATGAAATTTGCCGTACGAACACAGTTTCATACATGCCGCCCCTAGTGTTCCCTATTGTGCCTCAGAGTCTGCATAAGAGAAAAGTGATTTAATTAATGTGCATTTTATTAAGGGTGAGTTCACACTATGATAATGCATATCGTGCGTGGGGATATCATGAAAAAAGTATCCCGGAGGATACAGTGACACGGCAGCCCTCTGGAGGGTAATAGAGCAGGTGTAGCCAAGCGTGGGCTACGTTTGCTCTATTTTCCACCGCGCACACATATTTTATAGGACTCGATGGCGTAGTCTACTACACTGTAGAGTCCCGCAGGAAATGTATATACCCCGAGGAAATAGAGCAAATATAGCCCACGCTGGTCTTCGCCTGCTCTATTATCCTCTATGGGGCTGCTGCAGCTTTGTTGAGGTATCCGCCATGGTAACTGTTTTTACGGTAACATGATGAATACCCGCAAAGTATGCATAATCTAAGTGTGGACCCACCCTAACAAAGAGGAGTTCCAGAAGCATCTAAGCACTTACGGTTGGCCTCCTACTTATCGGATATTTGCGGCAAGTAGTATAAATGTGCTATAAATGTCTATTAATGGAATACCCTGATGTGTCCCATATTGGATTAGGTTACATGCACGTTTTGGACTTTTTTTTTCTTCTGTTCCCCCAAGTTGTATTTTGAGAGAATACAGGGGCCATCCTTAGGTTAGATCACGTATCAAACTCAAGGCCTGCAAGCACATTTCAGTGCACCATGTCCTTTTATGTGGCTCCGTGAGAACTTGGTCACAGCAAGCAGTAATGTTCAAGGTCCAGACGCAGAAGGAAAGGCTTTCCACTTCCACAGAGGGCTTGGCCATTGCTTGACCCAAGCGGTGGAATCGGCACCATCTTGGATTTGCCGCTTTGACACGCACCTCCACATCACTCTGTACTGTGATTTAGTAATAACGCCACAGCTTTGACATCCCTACCCAGGCACCTAGCCACCCCCTAAAGCCCTTTACTGGCCCTTTTAAAGGGCTGATGTAGTCCCTGGTGAAAATAATTGTGACGTCCCTGGTTAGTTGGTGTCCTTTGCAGAGTTCTTTCTTGGTGTTTCCAGAGAGCAGAGAGAGATAGTCATAGTAGTACCCATACTTTAATGCCAGCTATGACAGTGTCCATACAATGGTGCCAAACGTACAAGTACTTATTTATTAGCGCTATTGCAGTGCTCTTACATTAGTTTATATTAAAGTCAGTTCTAATAATGACTACAAAAGTGACACAGTCTCTATTGTGAATATAACAGTATGACCTTTAGAAGTGCCAGCTAGATGTATGGCCACAGATTAGTAAGACAAAAGTGCTCACGAAGTGCCTATACTTCTCACTAGCATAGTGCCAGGGGCCTTTTCTGTTAAAACCCCAAAAAGGGGGGTTTGGGGGTGTACACGGGATCTTTCAATACGGGAAACAGGGAGTGCCCTTAATTTTTAAACTTTTTTTTTTAAAGGAAGAAAAATAGGACGCTAAAAGGTTTTTCTGGGATCTAACAATGCTCGTTTGTCCATCATGATATGAGTAAAAATGGAAAAGTTAAGACTCATACTTACCTCCCGGTTTACCCCTTTTTCACCCCCCCGGCGGGCCGGGGGTCCGTTTATCAAAAAATTTAAGCCATTGAACGGAGGGGGTTTCCACCCGATCACGGGCCACAAAATCCCACAGCCCAACGTAAAAATTGGGCTACGCGTCACGTAAAATAAAGCCCTTTTTTAAACTTTTTTCATTGGCGATGAAGGGCCCCGGGCCCCCGGGACTAAACGGAGCCCTGGGAGTTAATATGAGTCTTATTTTTCTTTTTTCTATTTAAATCCCAAAAATAAAACCGACAGACAAACAAAAATTTTTAAAGACCCCCGGAAAAACCCCCTTTAAAAAAAAAAGGGAAAAAACCTATCTAAAACACTTAATAAATTTGCTTCAGGGTTCTGCTGGAATTCTGGCACATTTAGCTTAGTAGATCTCCCTCAATATTTTGTTCCTTTGATTTGAGCATTTGTATTCATTAGGTTTCTGTATTCTTATCTAAAAGGTAAATGACCAGCACCTTTATAACTGGATTGAAATTGGAGGTTTCTCATTTCTTTAATTGCACATCTCATGTGGCAATAGACACAGTGTTAAAAATTTGGTCATTACAAATACCTTGGGATTCCCTTAAAGGTGTTGTTTCACTACAAGGATTGATTTTCATGTTTAAAGACCTTCCAAAAACAAGTCACTTTGCAATATATGTCCATTAACAGTGCCCCCTTACCAATTACTAAATTCCCCTTTGAAGGGGCTGCATCAGCCCTGATGTTGCCATGGGCTATAGACCTTTCAATCCCCTCAAAAATGGGGGCTCCCCACATTGTTGCTATGGGCACAGACCTGGTTTCCCTACGCACCTAGTTGAAGCCAGTAAACATGGTCCCTGAATTCAAAGGGGAAACCAAGAAAACGGGAAACTAGGTAAGAGAACAATGTATAAACAACCCCTTTAAGATGGGAAAATGAACTAGGGCCAGCCCTAATCAATTTTTGACTCCCACTCCGCCCCCTGCCCGGCCCCGCTCACCCCGATCCCACGTTTTCCCGCCCCCTGCAGCCAAGCTCACCACCGATCCCCGATCCAGCCCCCCGCAGCCACCTCAAACCCCCATCCCCAATCCCGCCCCCCCGCAGCCAACCCCACCTCCGATCCCCCGATCCCCCCCCCTGCAGCCACGCTCACCTCCGATTCCCCCGATCCCACCCCCTGCAGCCCACCTCAAAACCCCCGTTTCCCCCGATCCAGCCCCCTTTCAGCCCCACGCCACCTCCGATCCCCGATCCAGCCCCCTGCAGCCACGCTCCCCCTCCGATCCCCCCCGATCCAGCCCCGCACCACCTCCAAACCCCGATCCCCCCGATCCAGCCCCCTGCAAAACCCCGCTCACCTCCGTCCCCCCGATCCAGCCCCCCCGCAGCCCCGCCACCTCCGATCCCCCGCGATCCAGCCCCCTGCAGCCCAACCCCCACACCCCATCCCCGATCCAGGCCCCCCCGCGAGCCACGCTCACCTCCATCCCCCCGATCCAGCCCCCTGGGAGCCAAGCTCACCTCCGATCCCGCGATCCCACCCCCTGCAGGCCCCGCTCACCTCCGATCCCGCGAAACCAAGCCCCCCCGCAGCCACGCTCAACTCCGGGTCCCGCGAACCAGCCCCCCCGCAGCCACGTCAACTCCGATCCCAAAAGCGTGCACTGCGCTTTTTGAATGCGCTTTCAGCCAGCATAAAGTACCCCACAGGGGGAGCGGGTCTTTGGGCAGGTGCCAAAAAGCGGGCTCCCTTATTTTTCCCATGGGCTTTTCACTTCCCTAGAAAAACAAGAAGAAAATTTACAAGTCAATTTTTAAAAAACGGATTTAAAAGGCAGTGGGAGGAAAAGCCCTCAAAAACGCATCCCGAAATTTTCCCGGGGAACACAATTTCGCTTTTTTTTCCCTTGAAAGGGAATGTTAAACACACTGACAAAAGTTAGATCCGTTTTGCGGGTCCCCCTTTTCTTGCGCCAAACGGATCCCCAAAAACGGGTCGGCAAAACGTCGTTTTGAAAAAGCCCCTAAAAAAAAACTTTTTCCAAATATTTACTGTTATATTTTTTAGGGTATACTAACTCCATAATTTATTGTGGTGTAGCGATCTTTTTAAAAAACAAAACCGGGCATTTTTCTTCCTTCCCCTCCCTCCAAAGATGCCACCCCCTTTCCCAAAACACTGTACAAAGACTGAGCATAGGCCCCCTTAAAATTGAATAAAAGTCAATCCTGATTACACCATATAATTTAAACCCCCTTTAAAAGGGGTTTTTCCCATCTCATTAAGTAGGGTCTTTCGGGAAAGGGTCATAGTGAATTATGAAACTGATTTAAGAGAATTTTTAGAGTTTCTTTCGGTTCTCCCCAATTTGGGGTTTTATCCAAACTTTAAAATTTGAAATGAAAAAGCCATCTGCGTTTTCCTGCATCAAAACCGACTCGCTATAAACCCCCTCTCGCTATAAGTAATTTTAAATACGGTCCAACAATTTTTTTCCCGCTTGACAGGCTTTTTTGGGTTTACCCCCGGCCCTTAGGGAAAAAAAAAGGCCATTTTTGGTTTTTTAAGGGAAAAAAGGGTTTCCCCCATCAACAAAGATTGGGAACTTTTCTTAAAAAGCAGCGAGACAATCAAACTTACTGCCACAAGAGGTTGTGATGGTGAAGTCTTGCTTGAAAAATATATTATTACAGATTATGGTTACCAGATTATAGATGGTGGTAGACCGTTGATCCAGGAATTTTTTTCTGATTGCCCTATTTGGAGTCAGGAAGAAATTTTTACTTTTGTATAGGACAACTGTACGTTATAATAATAATTTTTTTTTATTTTGCGCCCACAATTCCCCAGCACTTTTTCAATTTTGGGGTTTTAAGTATAGACCCAAAAAACCCAAAAAATTTCATTTTTAAAAAAAAAAAAGCTAAATTACAGATCGGGCACAAAGTGTGAGCCCCCCTGCTCACAAACACATAAGGGTAAAGTTTTACACGGGGGAATTTCGGCACCCATTTCGCCACGAAAATTTCGGGTCCTTATTTAAAAAGGGGGGAGAAGTGTGCCCAAAAATTTCGGTAATCCAAGTTTCCATACAGAACTATAGATTAAAGCTTTTTTCCCCCCCCCACGCAACAATACGAAAATTTTTTACGCCCCTGGGGGGATAAGGGGGACATGTCTATGGGGGAATGCATGTCTATGGGGGTGGGGCCCGGGGGCTTTGACCGCCCCCCCCCACCCCAACCCCCCCCTTTCCCGGGGGTACGCCGAAACAGTCCAGCTCCCGAGACACAGGAAAAAACCCTTTATTTTTAATTTAATTAAATTAAAAAATTTTAAAAAATAAAGGGGGAAAAAAAAGGATAAAAACAGAGAGGGAAAAAGGGGCCTTTCCCCTGGGGCGGCCCCACAATTAGAAGGGAGGAGGGGGAAAACCCGAAAAGGGGTGGGGGGGACATTTTTGGGGAAAAAGGGGTTTCTGGTTTGGGGGGGTTAAATGGGAAGGTTTTTTAAGGGTTTCCCGAAAGAAAGGTTTTTTAGGGTTTCTTTTGAAACTGGTTTAAAGTTTTGGGGGGGAGTCTGGTGTTTAGGGTTAAGGTTTTTAAAAGAATGGGTGAAAGCACGAGTTAAGTTTTGGAACGGTTTTTGGGGAGGGGCGATGAAGGGGAGAAGGTCTTTTGAGGAGGAAGATTGCGTAAAGGGGGTAACTGGGGAATTTTGGAAACATAGAAAGTATTGGGAAAGGGGGGGGGGTTATAAAGCCTTTTAAGGGGAGGTTTTGTAACCCTTTAAATTAATTCGCTGGGCAATTGGAACCATGAAGGGAAATTTGGGAAGGGTAGACAGAGGAGTAGCGGGAGAAGGTGGAAAGACGGGCAGCCCAAAAAGTTTTTAAGGGGGTGGTTTTTTAAGGGAGCGGAGTGCTGGATGGAAAGGGCCCCAAGAAGGATTTTTGGGAGTAGTCAAGGGGGGGAAGACGAGGGGGTGGACTAGCGTTTTTTTGAGTCCCCAAAATTGAGGAATGGGCGGATGCGTTAAAAAATTTTTCAGGTGGAGGCGGCAGGCAGAGGTGGGGGGGCTTTTAAGGAAAAAGAGGAGTCCCAAAAGGGAAACCCAAGGCAACGGGGGGTTGGAGGGTGGGGAGAGAGTGAAGCCATTGACTATGATAAAGAGATCATGGGGGAGGGATGGAGGGGGGGGTTGGGAAAAATGAAAGATTTTGGGTTTTTTTCCACATTTAGTTTTTTAAAAGACGGGAGAGAAGAAAGGGGGAAATGGACGATAGAATCCCGGGATCTGGGGGAGAATATGTTAATATCAGGACCGGAAAATATAAAGCGGGTTTTCGTCCGCATAAAAGGGTTTGGGGAAACCTGGGAAAAGTTCCCCCAAATTGTGAAGGGGTAATGATTTTTTGGGAAACCCCAGAACCAAAAAAAGGGAAAGGGAGGAGATGGGGGCCTTTTTTTAAAAGGGGGGAGAAAAAAAACAAAAAAAAATGCCCCAACAGCATTTTTTTGCGTAACCCCGAAAACAAATTAAGGGCCAACCCTTCCCAAAAAATTTCCCCCCCCCTTTAAATTATGGGGGGTTTTTTAGTTTTGGGGGAAAATTAAACCAAAAATGGGAAAAAAACCTAAAACCAAACCCAAAATAGGGTTTAACCCCCCTTTTTTTAAAAATTTTTTTTTTCCCCCCAAATAATAAGTTTTTCCCGGGCTCTTTTGGAAAGTTTCCCAAGCTCCCCGGAGGTTTCCCCCCCAAATGTGGTTATTTTTTTTTTAAAATAGAATTTTTTGGGGGGGGTTCCCCCGCAAAATTAGTTTGGGAGGCCTTTTTAAAAGGCCTTTCCCTAACCAAAAAGGGATGTATTTCTTTTTTGCCAGGTGTTAAAAGGCCATTGTCCCATGGGGCCGGGCAAAAAAGGGGCCTTGGGGGGCTTTCGCCCGTGAACCCGGAAAGAGATCGGGCGCGGGCTCCCCCCGGGGAACCCCTGCCCGGGGTAATTACCCCCACAATTAAAGCCCCTGTGAACATAGCCTAATATCAAGAAAGAGAAAAAATAAGAGCCACAATGAGAGTATGAGTTGTTTCCACAGTGAGAAGCGGCCGGATTCTGGAGATGTTCTTTCGCTGCAGGTGACAGGATCGGGCAAGGGACTGGCTGTAGGGTTGAAGGACTTGGACTTGATGGGCCTGTGTTTTTTCTGACCTCATCTTCTATGTTACTGTTAGCATGACTATAAGAATTGATGTATGGATGCTATAGTAAATTATGGTATTGTGTTCTATATTGTACTGTGGCCTTCTAAGCAATATGGTCATGATTGACATTTCGCGTTAAAAGTAGTAATGTAGTAAATATATGTTAGTAGCAAGAGAAATCCATTGATTTGTGTTTGAGGACTATCACTTGTAATGATGTCATTTAAATGCTGGAACGCCCTGCAGAAATACCCGGTTATAAAAAAAATCCTGTTGGTCCCTCTGAAGTTAATTTATAGATGGGGCATTGTGAATCCTTTGTATAAGCATCACTCTGCTTCTCTGGCTTTTTATTGCATGGTTCCTTACTCCCCCCTCCCTTCCTCGCACTCATCCCCCTCCTCTACTCATATGGGGTGGGGTTAAGCCACCTCACTAATACAGAGATTCGTACACCCAATCGGCTGTGGGCTTGGTGTAAGGTGCCTGTGAACTGAACACTGCAGAGAGATGCAGGGAGATGTCTCAGTCTGTAAGATGTCTGTCTGAAGCAAGCATCAATTGCGGGATGAGAGGGAGGATGTGTGCTGCTTCCCTAGTGACATGTCTACGCTGCAAGCAGAAGGTGGTGCTCAGAGGAGCAGATCCTTTTCTTATCTGAATGCATATATTGTATGTGCTGTATGAATGCACTGGAGACATGGGGAATTCGGTCAGCTGTGTGCGGAAACCCAAGGAGAAGAGACCTGGGAAAGAGAAGCAGCCCCAGTCTGGAAAGAAAAAGAGACATTTTAGGAGGAAGAAAAAAGATGAGGAGCAAAACAGGAAGAGGAGCAAATTGATCAAAAGGAGGAAGAAAGGGAAGAAGCAAAGGATGTATCCAATAATGCATGTGCGTCTGTTGAAGATCCTGAAAGCACCGGTAGCATTCCTAAAGAAGAAGGGAGAGTGCTCCAGGTCAGAGAGACATTTCATGGCATGGTGCATAGAGCTCAGCTGCTGAATCCTAGAACTACTCTAGAATCCCCGCCGTTGGGGACCACAGTCATAGCTCGCATAGTGGATAATCCGGCAGAAAAGAGGCAACCATCATGCAGCACTGTGGTGGCTTTTGACTTGGTTGGTAATAGCCAAGCTATTCTGCTACCTATCAAGGATGATGACCTGGACCAGTCTGTCAGCTATAGGACTAGCTCTTGCGAAGGAACTAACCTTGGATTGTCCTCTCAAGCAAAGGATAAGGCAGACACGGGTGTACCTGTCACACTCTCCTGGGGACCTGAACTCTCATCCTCAGGTTATGGAAGTGAGCCCTTATCTCAGCTGGAACAGGTGGGTTTGCAGAGTTGGGATATGTTGTTGCTTATATGATATTAAAATCAATGGTTGAAAATGGGATTTTATTGAGGGCATGTTTCAGGAGAAATGTGCTTGTTGGTGAAGTCATTTGAGCAGATCTGCAGAGCGGAAAGCTAGTGTGAAAAGTCTCACTTTGCTCTGATTAATGCAGTGTGAGGCAAAGAGGAGCAGTGATTAAAGTTATCTTTTTCTTTCTACAGATCTCTGATATATATGTCAGTGGAGAATCAGGGGATATGTCAGCCAAGGAGAAGCTGCTCCTATGGACGCAGAAGGTGACAGCAGGATATGTTGGGGTGAAGTGCACCAACTTTACTTCTTGCTGGAGTGATGGCAAGATGTTTAATGCCATTATTCACCGCTACAGGTTAGTGACTGTTGGGACCAATATCTCACAGAAAAAACGCAAAAAGGCCTTACTCATAAAATTTAACTTTTAATTCTATCCTCTAAAAACTCTCACAATACAATCTTTACAAAAAACACACGGTATCTCAATAACACCTTAATCAAAGCATCCCTACAAGGGTCACCAAATACACAATGGTATGAATATAGTCAAACAGCAGTAACAATACTTACAAAAGATAGATATATACAAATAGTAATGTGTAATATAGAAGGATCTACTCTAACCCTATTCTGATCCCTACCTCAAAAATGGAGTAATCGTCTCCAAAAGGGACGGCCCCATACAAAAAAGACTGACCCTAAAAAGCCCTATTCCTAAATAGGATATAGGTAAAACACACAAAGGATGCATAAAAAATATATTAACAAAAGATAAATATACTTAGCTGCCTATAACATGTTCCTATGATACCGGAAACAAGAAGCATTCCCATGCGTCCCGACCCGTTTCCCCCTTCTCCAATATTCAGGGGTTACTCAGGGGATTATTAGTCATGGTACTAATCCAGTAGGTCTAGGTAGAACCCTAAATAGGGTATCTCCCCCATAGACAGAATCCAGATGCAGCATGATGGGCTTGTTCCTAAATTGCTCACTAAAAGTGGGAACTGTGATTTTTTGAATGTTGGGACCAACCATTGCTTAACAATATTGGACAAGAACAAATGCATTGTATTCATTTCATTTCTGATTCCAGACCTGACCTGGTTGACATGCAGAAAGTGGAAATTCAGAGTAATCGGGAAAACCTAGAGCAGGCATTTGAGGTTGCCGAGAGTCTGGGGGTCACCAGATTATTAGATGCTGAAGGTCTGTATAGTCATCTAATATTATCAGTACTTGTACTCTTTCCATATATCCTGGCCTGTGGGTTACCTAATCCTATGTTTAACTTCAGATGTTGATGTGGATTCTCCTGATGAAAAGTCTGTGATCACGTATGTGTCTTCTATATATGATGCCTTCCCCAAAGTCCCTGAAGGAGGAGAAGGGATCAGTGCCACTGTAAGTGTTCTTTAGGCTGCTCCTAGTAGTGTTGTCAATTTTACGGTCCTATTTCTTATCTCTTGTGTGGCTGTTCCTTGCAGGAAGTAGACTCCTGTTGGTTGGAGTACCAAGAAAGAGTGATGTCACTTACACAATGGATCCGTCAGCATGTACTTCTGATGTCTGACAAATCATTTCCACAGAACCCTGTGGAGTTAAAGGTATACTGATGCATTCTACTGAATATAGCACAGCAATCATATTAATCCATAGTAGACACATCTCATTCATAATTGTTTTTGCATCTAGGCACTTTATAATCAGTATGTACATGTGAAAGAAACTGAAATTCCAGCAAAAGAACAGGAAAAGGCACACATCCAGAGATTATATCAGATGTTACAGGTATGTTTTAGGTCATTTTGTACTAATACCAGTAGAGGAGTTTTACACCCTTTGTTCATCTTGTATTTCTCCACTTTTCAGTATCTGGTGATCTTAAATTAATAAGTTCCATTTGGTTTCTTAACTTAAACACACTTATAGTATTTTACTTTCTTGTCAGAATAGGTGATCTGCCTGCTGTACTCCCTTAAGATGGCCACACATATACAGTAATAGAGGATCTACCTCCCCACTTCCTCAAGATGGCCATACGTTGACATAAATAGGTGATCTACTTGCCATACTCCTTTAAGATGGCCATACATTGACATTAATAGATGATCTACCTCCTTCACTTCCTCAAGATGGCCATACATTGACATAAATAGGTGATCTACTTGTCATACTCCCTTAAGATGGCCATACATTGACATAAATAGGGGATCTACTTGCCCTGCTCCCTTAAGATGCCCATACATTGACATTAATAGGTAATCTACTTGCTATACTTACTTAAGATGGCCACACATTTACAATAATAGAGGATCTACCTCCTTCACTTCCTCAAGATGGCCATACTTTGACATAAATAGGTGATCTACTTGTCATACTCCCTTAAGATGGCCATACATTGACATTAATAGGTAATCTACTTGCTATACTTACTTAAGATGGCCACAAATTTACAATAATAGAGGATCTACCTCCTTCACGTCCTCAATATGGCCCATACATAGACATAAATAGGTGATCTACTTGCCAAACTCATTTAAGATGGCCATACATTGACATTAATAGATGATCTACCTCCTTCACTTCCTCAAGATGGCCAGACATTGACATAAATAGGTGATCTACTTGTCATACTCCCTTAAGATGGCCATACATTGACATAAATAGGGGATCTACTTGTCATACTCCCTTAAGATGGCCATACATTGACATAAATAGGGGATCTACTTGCCATGCTCCCTTAAGATGGCCATACATTGACAATAATAGGTGATCTATCTCCTTCACTCCCTTAAGATGGCCCATACCTTGACACAAATAGGTGATCTACTTGTCATACTCCCTTAAGATGGCCATACATTGATTATGAATAGGTGATCTGATTTCCACACTCCCTTAGAGGTGTGTTCTCACCATAGACTTTGAAGGGATATGCCATCAAACGAAGTATAAGTTCAACCTCTGTTATTGGTTCAGAAATGAGAGCCAGTCACACTTGCACCTCAATACTATCTGTGGTGTGGGAATTCTGAGCACAGCTAAGTGCTGTTCGACTACACTCAGAGTTCCCATAGAACAGAGCATATAGTTGTGCGCAAGCGCGACTGGCTCACTGTTCTAAATTGACACTTTCAAGGGGCTGTTCCTAAGATAGGTGTGAGTCCCAACACTGAGATCTGCACCTATCAGGTTTTGATGGTATATCCTACAGATATACCATCAAAGTCCATGATGGGAACAACCCTTTAACATGACCATAAATTGACATGATTGGGTAATCTGTATGGTACACTTCCTTAAGATGGCCATACATTGACATTAATAGGTGCTCTACCTCCTTCACTTCCTCAAGATGGGCCATACATTGACATTAATAGGTGCTCTACCTCCTTCACTTCCTCAAGATGGCCATACATTGACATTTATAGGTGATCTACCTCCTTCACTCTCTTAAGATGGCCCATACCTTGACAAAATAGGTGATCTACTTGCCATACTCCCTTAAGATGGCCATACATTGATATGAATAGGTGATCTACTTACCACACTCCATTAGAGGTGTGTTCTCACCATAGACTTTGATGGGATATGCCATCAAAGTGTAATAAGTATGAGTTCCAACTCTGTTATTGGCTCAGAAAGGAGAGCCAGTCACACTTGCACCTCACTCCTGTCTGTGGTGTGGGAATTCCGAGTACAGCTGAGTGCTGTATCCGACTATACTCGGAGTTCCCATAGAACAGAACGTACAGTCGTGCGCATGCGCAACTGGCTCACTGTTCTAAGTTGACATTTTCAAGGGTCTGTTCCTAAGATAGGTGCGGGTCTCAGAGGTGGGACCCGCACCTACCAGACTTTGATATCCTACAGATATGCCATCAAAGTCTATGGTGAGAACAACCCTTTAACATGGCCATAAATTGACATGAATGGGTAATCTGTCTGGTTCACTCCCTTAAGATGGCCATACATTGACATCATTAGGTGAATTACCTGCCACACATCATTAGGTGAATTACCTGCCACACTCCCTTAAGATGACCGTACATTAACGTGTATAGGGGACCTACCTGCCACCCTTCTTTACGGTGGCCATACATTGACATTGTTAGGTGAACTACCTGCCACACTCCCTTAAGATGGACATACATTAACATGAATAGGTGATCTACTTGCCATACTCCTTTAAGATGGCCATGCATTGACATTAATAGATTATATACCTGCCACTCTCCTTTAAGATGACTGTACATTAACATGAATAGATGATCTACCTGTCACCCTGCCTTAAGATGGCCATACATTGACATTATTAGGTGAACTACCTGCCACACTCCCTTAAGATAGCTATACATTGGCATGAATAGGTGATTTACCACACCCCCTTAGGTTGACTATGCATTAACATTACTGAGTGATCAACCTGCCACACTCCCTTAAGATGGCATCAGTTGACATCCGTAGGTAATCTACCTGCCACACACTTTTAAGATGGCTATACAGTGACATGAGTAGGTAATTTATTTTATTTTGTCTTCCCGGTAAAAGGCCTGGATTGAGTTTGGTCGTATCAAACTTCCTCCATCCTTTCATCCTAATGATGTGGAAGAGCAGTGGGGGAAGCTTATACTATCCATGATAGAGCGGGAGAAAGTTCTCCGGCCCGCTGTGGAGAGGTATGTGTTTCTATGGTCTTTCTAGACATTGCTTTTCTGATTGTTGAGTTACAAGGGCTTCTTTTTCCTACTCAACAGGCTTGAATTGCTCTTACAAATTGCAAACAGGATTCAGAATGGCTGTCTGAGCTGTGAAGAGAAGCTGACATTAGCAAGGAATACACTACAGTCTGTAAGGAGAATAGAAGCTGCACACAACTACAGTGTAGCAGTGTTTTTATATGTGTACTGTATTGCATTTACTGAATAAGGACTTGTAGAATATGCATAATCGGGACTAGCATTAGTCACGAGGCATCTCTATAGAAACAAATTATTGTGTTATAAGATCATATTACCATCTTTTCATGTTTGTTTTATCTGTTTGAGTAGTTTACTTATGGTATTTCAGCTATGTCGTTTTGGAGAATAGTGTAGTACACAAGAATGAACAATGAATACAATGGTGCTAGAAGGTTTGTGAACCCTTTCAGATTTTCTCTATTTCCACATAATTTGGACTTAAAATTGACATTTTCACACAAGTCCTAAAAGAAGATGAGGAGAAACAAATAGTCAAAAGTATTAGTCTTGGTCATTTGACTGTTAAAGGGGTGTTCCAACGGTACAAAATGTCCGTTAGTCTGTCGTGGCATGATATAAAATAGAAGAAAAGTATTATACTTACCTCCCAGATGCTGTTGATCCTGGTAGTAGCCGTACCCATTCGTTGTTCACATGACAGGTACAACCAATTACAGGTTGCAACGTTCACATGCACGTAACCCTTCTTTTCTGCTATTATTCATCATGCCGTGATGAACTGACAGGCATAAAGAAAATGATTCAATATCACATATCAATTAATGACAAACGTATGTGTGTCTTTGCTGTTGGTATCTTGTATGACTCCATGTTAATGGTTCTGGTACTTATAGATTAGTCCTGCTTGGTGGAGTTCTAGTCCATTCCTTTATACCAGGGCTCTTCAACTCCTAGTCCTCAAGGCCCACCAACGGGTCAGGTTTTCAGGATATCCCACAGAATGCACTGACAATAATGAAATCACCTGTGCAATGCTAAGGAAAGCCAGAAAACATGACCTGTTGGTGGGCCTTCAGGACTAGAGTTGAGGACCCCTGCTTTATACAAAACCACTTCAACTCTGTTATGTTGGTGGGTTTCGTCCAAAGAACTTCTCACTTCAGGTTCCTTCTACAGCATTTCTATTGTATAAAGGTCAGGACTTTGACTTGGCTATTTCAAAATTCCAAGATGCAGCAAAACAGGCCCAAACCATGGTAGTGCCACCATCTTGTCTCACAAATGGTACAGTATGAGGTTTTTATGCTGGAGTGCAGTGTTTTTCATTCTCCAAATATAATGCTTCTCATTCAAACCAGAAAACTTTGTTAATGTTACCCGACCACAAAAGATTGTTTCATTTGCCTTCTTGCTTGTCAAGGTGTTCTTCAGCAACTCCAGATAGAAAGCAATGGTGTTTAAGGTCACCTGACATGATATTGTTGAGGTTACCTTGGGTACTTTTGCGACCTTGTGGACTGTTAAAAGTCCTGCTCCTAGTGTGATTTTTGTTGTTCAGCCATACGTGGGGAGAATAATAATTGTTCTGTATTTTTTTTCATTTGTACAGCCTTTCTGTCTTTGGGTTGTTGGAGTCCAAAGACAGAACCTTTTACCAGCCTGATGAGCATCAACAACTTTTCTTCTAAAGGTCCACATAAATCTCCTTTGTTCGTGTCATGATACACTTCCACAAACATGTTGTAAGATCCAACTTTGGCCATCTATTTTATTTAAAAAAAAAACAAAAAAAAACAGGAATCTATCAATCACACTTCATTGTCATCCTATTGATTTGAAAAACCTGACTTAAATTTCACTTTCAAATGATCTGCTATTGCCACTCACAGATATGGTATTTCATTATTTAAGTTTTTTCAGCTATACACATATACAAGGTACATAGTTACATCCTATAAGTAACCACAAGATAATGACATTTTAATAAAAACTATTACACAAACATAGATCAACAGTGCCTTAAAGGGGTTGTCTCATCTCAGTTTCATAGCATGCATGAATGAAATAATGCTGCTTTGCTCTGTCACTTCCTGGTCAAGCTGTCTGTAATTAGCATATGAGCTCCGTGTATTCAGACCTCCTGCTAATTAGATACATCTCATGCTGTCAGGACCAGGGAAACTTCTGAGTTAGGCCAGGGCGTAATTACGCCCCGCAATTACGCCGTGTGACTGGGGGCGGGAGCGGGGGACTGAGCAGGGGGCCGGCACTTCGCCGGCCCATAGACTTGAATTGCCAGCGGCGTGTATACGCCGCTAGTAATTCACATGTTAATTATCTCCCCACCCGGCGGCTTCGACGGGCGGGGAGAGGAGACGTAATCCATAGTTCTCTATGAGAACTGTGAATTACCGTAATGAATGGGCCGTTTTCGGCCCGTAATTGGCGCACTTTGGCGCGTAATTACGGACCGAAATACGGCCCATTTTAAGCCGTGTGAACATGGCCTTAAAGTAAACAGTAGTAATTACCGGCTTTTGTCTGAAAGATCAGATAACAAAGAAGCTCTCACTATCCAAAGTTGTGAGCTGCTGAGACCTGTGTGATGACGTCACTCCCTGCTGTCAGATAGAACAAACAGCAGAGGGGAGAGATGTACACAGGTCGTTCACTTGGGGGACCAGAGAGACCACAGAAGGTGATAAAATCATTTGTAGCTCCTTAACAAAAAAAAGGAACAACGCAATATATTTGGAAAACGTCTTAATTTAGTTCCCAACATGTTGAAAGCTAATATTTGTCGTGAGACAACCCCTTTAATAGCATCTCAACAAACTAGATTATTTTCTAATATTTAGTCTATTATTATTTTTTTTTACTAATTTCTTTGATTTTGTTCTCTTTTATTTTTGGGACTGATCTAGTTTCCGGTAATGTTTGTATATGTAGAAAATTCTGAAAGGCTCAAAAACTTTCAAGCACCATAACTATAAACGCAATTATAAAAAATATATTTTATCTCCTTGTGTAAAGGGCTTTTATAAGCAGTTTATCCTTTGATATTTTTTCCTGAACTTATCTCCATACTTATTAGGATGCCGCTAACGTAGAATGTGGGCAAAACACTCAACAAGAGATTGAAGTGTTGCAATTCCTTCAAGAAAGTGAGAGTCTTCTCCGTCAACTTCAGGCAGATGTTCAGATTCTGAGAGATGAAAAGTATTTCCAGGTGGATGAACTCGCCTTCAGGTAAACTTTTAAAACATCTGAACTTTTTGACTTTACAATCAATCTGTTTAATTTATGAACTTTCATTACCTATTCTGTTTTATTTTTTTTTCTCTTTCCTTTTCCATTGCTTGAAACAATAAACATAGTAGGCCTCATTTATCAAAACTGTCTAACAGGGTATATGTACACAGCGTGTTGAATACATTTTTACAATACTCAAAATGTACTGCGTAAAATGTATCCAAATATGTACCACAAAGAGTGGTACATACATGGATACGTTTTCTGGACTACAAAATCGTATCCTATTTAAATGCGTAAAACCTATCAAGAAGTGGCATGTCACTACTTTGTATGTATCCATAAAACGCAATGCAATAACTTATTTAAAATACGTATCATCTGAAACATTCTTGGGGTATGTTCACACGGCTGATTGGACAGAGAATTTCCAGTGTCCAAATTAGCATCTAAAACTCGTCTGTAATGCGCCTTTTCAGATGAGGTTTTGCAGTGCTGTCTCAGACGAGGTTTTGAACACTGTTTTTTTTTCTGAAACATCCATGCAGTTTAATAGCTTGGACAAAAAACGTCACCGAAAAACGCGTCTAAAAACGCAACAAGGTTTTGAAGCTTTCCATTGATTCTTATGGGGATTTTCAGCTTTGAAAACGCTTCAAGAATTGACATGACGCTTCTTTTTCAGCATCCAAAACAGTGTCAATTGAAGCACCTAAAACGCATGTAAAAAACTTGTCGTTTGTGAACTAAAATTCTGTTTTACATAGGAATCAATGAAAATGGACTGTGGGTGTTTCAGATCATTTTTTTGACGCGGTTTTGGGAGTGATAATGCTTCGAAGACCGGGTCAAAATCAGCTGTGTGAACATACTATTAGGGTTCTCAAGTCTAATTTGGATGTGGATTTTTCAGTGCCCAAATCGGCTTCAAATGCAGAAGTTTTCAGATGAGGATTTGATGAGGTTTTTGAGATGCGAATTTTAGGAGCGGTTTTTGACAAGGTTTTTGTCGCAATTGTCATTCTGACATTGAAATTCTGTGCGTGGACTTTTTTTTGGCAACGATCTGCATCCAATTACGCGCCACTCTTGTGGACGAGGTTTTAAAGCTCACCATTGCTTCCTGTGTGCATTTTACTCGTGGAAAATGCTTCAAGAACTGACAAGTCACTTATTTTCAGCTCTGAAAAGAGAGCGTGGAAAAAACATGTCATGTGAACTACAATGTGGTTTTCCATAGGAATCAATTAAATTGAATTAGGGGCGTTTTTTTTAGGCATTTTGGCCGCGGAAAATAGCATCCAGGTCAGCCGTGTGATCATACCCTAATTGTTTTGATAAATGAGACCTGCCTTGTTAATATGGTTTTTAGATATAGTTTGACAATTCATTTAGGGCGACATGTCCCAACACGCCAATGCCAGTTTTTAGTTCTATTTTGCGGCAAACCCACTTTTTTTACGCCATATTCTTGTTGTAAATGAACTGTTGTACACCAAAACTAGGAGCATTATACACTGGGAACGGCACTTTGTAATGCGCCTAAATATGGTGCACCCTGTCGCGAAATGCGCCTATTGAGACGCCATACATATATTATGCGCCCCCGTCGGGCAATGAGCCTCGATAGACGCATACCATATACTACCAATGATATGCTATGTGCCGAGTATTGAGCGATGCACCCTTTTTTTTGATACGACGCGCCCTTTTTTTGATACGACGCGCCCTGTTTTTAATACGATGCACCCTTTTTTGATACGATGCACCCTTTTTTGATGCAATGCACCCTTTTTTGATACGATGCACCCTGTTTTTGATACGATGCACCCTGTTTTTGATACGATGTGTCATTTTAGGCGCATTAAGTAATCTAAAAGGTATACCTGACGCCAATTTTTAGAAAGTATCGGACTTTCAGGTGCACTTTACACTGATTTAATGCGCCTAAAACTGGCATAGATACGCCACTTTTCGGATATGTCGCCCTTAATGTTTCTGTGCATGTTTATGCTATGTGCATGTGTGTAATAAGACAAGTAAAAGGAAGACAACAGTTGCGATGATGGGGTAAGGAGGGGAAAAAAGCATTCATCTGAGTTTTATTATATTTGACTTTGCAGAGTCTTACGGATTCAGGACGAGCTTCTGACTTTGAGGCTGGAATATTCCAACCTGTATAGGAAAGGGAACTTCATCACCCCAGACCTGCAAACCTCTGTGTCTCTGAATACATCTCACCAACAAGGTTTTCACACATCAGCTACTTCTTCCACTTCTTGGTTTCGTAAACCAATGAGTCGGGCAGAGCTGCTTGCTTTATCCTCCTCAGAAGATGAAGGGAGCCTTAGATTTGTTTATGAGCTTCTTGCCTGGGTGGAAGAAATGCAGGTGAGTTAACTTGATGGACATATGTCTTTTTTTCAACCGTACTAATTATGTAACTGGTCTGCAGGTAAAATAAGAGCTGTACAGATCATTAATTCTAGTTCATTGCACTGTACCATAAAGTTGTATAATTAATATATATTTTACATTGATGACTATTGCCAGAACACATGATCATTGACCAGATTTTCATTTGTTTTTTGTACGTGAATCTATCAGCTCCAAACTGCTAACGCTGCTCCATATGTCATTTTGGGTCAAGTTTAAACATACCTCTGCATCATTCTGCACAGAAAACTGGGATAATAAAGTTCCAGTAACTCACACAGTGCATGCAAATGAGAAGCCAAGTGTCTGGTGGGTGTTCCTCAAACAAGCAAGTGTCCTGACTCTTTAACTGTAAGCACTCCTTAGCCCCTCCTACCTGCTATTGATTGATGGGATTAAAAGGGTTCAAGAAGTTGCTGACATGTGCAGTGCTTCTCCTGGCCTTAGGCAAAGGCTTTACTGACGTAGTGCATGTCTTCTGCTCTGAGAAGCACATATGCAAAGCAAATAGGTAAAGCCTTTGCTTACAGCACGGGGAAGGCACTGTGCTAACACTGGCTCTTCATTCTACACGTTTAATCAACAGCAGAGGGGATGGGTCACAGAGGGTTTAACGCTAAGAGTCAGGACCCTTGTAGATTTCAGCGGCGCTTAGCTGCTCACTTGCATATTAAACCTCAAATTTCTCTGTTTTTCGCATGCAGTGTGGTCAACAACATAGGTCTGTTTAAACTTGAATTTACAGGACTTATGTAGCGGTGTTAGCAGATTTATGCCTTAAATTTGCTGACTTTGTTTTAATGGTTTATGTAATTCTGACTATATGAAAAGCTTCAGCTTTCTGATAGCCTTTGATTTAAAGCATATACGGGATGTTTAGGTTTTAATGTGCTCCTTTGCAAATTGGTCTGTACTCATTTCTTTACATTAAATGTATATTTAAGTTACTTAAATACAGAGTTTTGTATGTAGTAGTGCATCTAAAAAAATTAGAATATCATTGAAAATTAAAGGGGTTCTCCAGGACTCTTTTTATTTGCTATAGGGCTCACAATTGTATCATATTAAACCTTGTAATTCATACTGTAATGAGTCCATACAATATATGGGTTTCTTTATTTGACTTAAATTATTGATATCAATTATTTTTTCAGTGTTGTTCTATTTTTTTTGAGATTCACTAGTATCTTTACCATCCAAGGCAGTCTGTCTGTATGGACAACAACATGAAGTGCATGGAACAATGAGAGAGGTTTCTAAATATTGTTGTAGTAGCATAGGGAAGAGATGAAAATACCTCAAAAGATAGAGGAAAACACAGGGCACTTGTGCATAATCAGTAAACTTTAGTAAGCGGCCAATTTAGCAAAATCGCTGCGCTCACCTTTTAGAGCTATACTGATATGGTACAGCTTATAACAGCGTATGGGAATAACACCAGGTAACAGCAAACAACTTCGTTTTTCTCAGGGTAGAGCAGCTCCGGACTCCTCCAGGCACAGTCAGTGTAGACTCTGGGATAAGATATAAAGCAAAGAAGACTGCAAGGAGCAGAGCCAGCGAGAAAATCCACAACAAGCGCTAAACCCTTGGTAAGTAAATACCAGAAATGTAGTTTAAAAATGTAAAAATATATTAACCATCTCATTATAGAATAAGTTTATTTAAAGTAAAATGCCATATACCTTTAGTGTTCATTACCTGATGAAGCAGGTTATGTAACCTGTGAAACGCATTGTATTTGCATTTTTACTTTAAATAAACCTGTTCTATAATGAGATGGTTTATATATATTTTTACATTTTTAAACTACATTTCTGGTATTTACTTACCAAGGGTTTAGCGCTTGTTGTGCATTTCTTGCTGGCTCTGCTCCTTGCAGAGTCGTCGTTGCGTGAGAGTTAATGTTGTAGGATACAGGAATTTATGAACGGGCTGAATGTGGCTTGGTAGATGCTCTGCTTTTCAGTACATGACTCCTTGATTGTCACGCATATACACCATATTTGCACCATATGTTGCTTATCTTCAATAAATAAGGCATATTTCACAACTTTTTCTAGCTAGCCATTTTTTTTTTTAACAGAGACATCAGGACTTGTGCAGAAATTGTCATAAACACAGGCATTTTGTTGCACGTCTTTGGAGCAGTTTGAGATCCAATCCTGGCACATTTTTACTTGCAAAGTTCCTTTATATACTCTTACACCTCTGCACTCCCACATTCGTGGACACCAAATTGCCACCAACCTGTTATCTAGGATGCTAGTTACAGTGATGCTCTTGTTTATTCTAGCCAATGCTCTTTTATGTAGAAAAAAAAATTGAATACAGCACTTGCTTATATTTAGGCTACTTGTAAAGAATCACAGGTATGTCCTGCTATGGTTTAGTTGCCCTTTAGCCTTTTTTATTACATTATTGGAAGTAGAATTCTGTTCCACTGGAATTTTCCTTGATCATGTAAGTTTTTACACTTTTGGCATATACAGAACCTTAAAGGGGTTGTCTCTTCTCAAAGTTTCATAGGATGCATGAATGAAATAATGCTGCTTTGCTCCTGGTCAAGCTGTCTGTAATTAGCATATGAGCTCTGTGTCTTCAGACTTCTGCTAATTAGCTAAATCTCATGCTGTCAGGACCAGGGAAGCTTCTGAGTTAAAGTAAACAGTAGTAATTACTGTCTTTTGTCTGAAAGATCAGATAACAAACAAGCTCTCACTGTTCCTCAACAAAAAAAAAATGAACAACGCAATATATTTGAAAAGCGTCTTTATTTATTGGTCCCTACATGTTGAAAGCTAATCTTTGTAGCGGGACAACCCCTTTAATTATCAAAAAAAAAATGATATATCCTATAAAGATGAGACTGAAATCATTGTAAAAGTGCAAATCATTGCTCAGACAATTTTGCATCAGACTGTTAGATTGGAGATCATATATCAAGATTCAAAATCTTAGCTAAAAGTCAGAACAAAGCAGAGCCTGAGACGCTCAGCACTGCCTAAAAATAAAAGCTCAAGATGTGCAGTTTAAAAAATTGCTCCTCACTTTAACGTATGCGCTGGGAAGGAAAGTTTACTCATTTTGCCTCCATCAGAGCACCTGCTCATGTGCTAGATTACAGCAGAGTTGAATTGTGATAACATATCCCCATTTGAGGGACATCAGTCAAAATGGGAGTGGGACCAGCCAGCATGACTTCAGAGTGGCACCATCCCTATGATTCTTATGACTATCTTTCAAGGTTGTTTGAATATAGTGAGTATTGATCTCAAAGTATTGTGCTTGACCAATAAATACAGCTACATCATTGTCAACCTGTGTCCCTGATGTATAACGGGTTTGGGGGGCTTTGGTGTTCTAAGTCTACCTGGCCGTTTCTCTTTAAAGAATACCTTTTACCTTCTGTCTAATGGAGCTGTGAGATAGTATGTAGTGCTGTCTTCTTATTTCATGTACAGCTTACAGATGACCTCAAAAATGTTAGGCACAAACTTTTATTCATGTTATCAACCTCTTACCATCATATTTAGTTAGACATTAATTCACCTCCCATTGCAGAGTCATTCTATTATATGCATCTGGATAGAAATGATTATAATTGTTAATTAGTTGGTCTCTTCAGTTTTGATATGTACATGTTGACATCTTTGAACTCTACACATCTTGAGCTTTTATGTTTAAGTCCTTTTGATCATCTCAGCCTCTGCTTGGCCCAGACATTTAGCCACAATTATACGAAACATCCCGCAGTGCTCAGTTATTCTTAATATATTTACATATTAAAGGAGAAGTGTAACTCCTTTTTCAGTAATGTTGTAAAAAGATTAAAGAACCACTAAAACTAAGATAGGTTACTTACAGAAGTATAGCCTTTCTCCAATCTATTAGACCTGGAGATACATCGGTAGGTAGGGGGCCTACAGAAGCATGACATTTTTCCAGTCTATTAGACCTGTAGATACATTGGCAAGTAGGTGACCTACAGAAGTATAGCATTTCTCCAATCTATTAGACCTGGAGATACCGTAGGCAGGTAGGTGACTTACAGAATAAAACATTTCTCCAATCTATTAGACCTGGAGATAACATTGGCAGGTAGGTGGCCTACAGAAGTAAAGCATTTCTCCAATCTATTAGACCTGGAGATACATCGGCAGGTAGGTGACTTACAGAATAAAACATTTCTCCAATCTATTAGACCTGGAGATAACATTGGCAGGTAGGTGGCCTACAGAAGTATGGCATTTCTCCAGTCTATTAGACCTGGAGATACATCGGCAGGTAGGTGACCTGCAGAAGTATAGCATTTCTTCAATCTATTAGACCTGGAGATACATCGGCAGGTAGGTGACCTGCAGAAGTAAAGCATTTCTCCAATCTATTAGACCTGGAGATACATCGGCAGGTAGGTGGCCTACAGAAGTATAGCCTTTCTCCAATCTATTAGACCTGGAGACACATCAACAGGTAGGTTACCTACAGCATAAAGCATTTCTCCAATCTATTAGACCTGGAGATACATGTGCAGGTAGGTGACCCACAGAAGTAAAGCATTTCTTCAATCTATTAGAACTGGAGATAAATCATTAGGTAGGTGGCCTACAGAAGTATGGCATTTCTCCAGTCTATTAGACCTGGAGATACATCGGCAGGTAGGTGACCTGCAGAAGTATAGCATTTCTTCAATCTATTAGACCTGGAGATACATCGGCAGGTAGGTGACCTGCAGAAGTATAGCATTTCTCCAATCTATTAGACCTGGAGATACATCGGCAGGTAGGTGACCTGCAGAAGTATAGCATTTCTCCAATCTATTAGACCTGGAGATACATCGGCAGGTAGGTGGCCTACAGAAGTATAGCCTTTCTCCAATCTATTAGACCTGGAGATACATGTGCAAGTAGATGACCCACAGAAGTAAAGCATTTCTTCAATCTATTAGAACTGGAGATAAATCATTAGGTAGGTGGCCTACAGAAGCATGGCATTTCTCCAGTCTATTAGACCTGGAGATACATCGGCAGGTAGGTGACCTGCAGAAGTATAGCATTTCTCTAATCTATTAGACCTGGAGATACATCTTCAGGTAGGTGATCCACAGAAGTAAAGCATTTCTTCAATCTATTAGAACTGGAGATATATCGGCAGGTAGGTGGCCTACAGAATAAAGCATTTTTCCAATCTATTAGACCTGGAGAGACATCTGCAGGTAGTTGATCTACAAAAGTATAGCATTTCTCCAGTCTATTAGAACTGGAGATACATCGGCAGTAGGTGACCTACAGAATAAAGCACTTCTCCAATCTATTAGACCTGGAGATACTTAAGCAGGTAGGTGGCCTACAGAGATAAAGCATTTCTTCAATCTATTAGAACTAGAGATACATTTGGCAATATTTTTCTGGATCTTACTAGAACGATTGACTGTATCTCCAGAATAGAAATAGTAGATGGGCAAGTAGGTTTAGTGTTCAAGATGTAGATGAAAAGATTAAAAGTTTTCCTTGAAATATTTGGTGGAAGAATATTTGAAGTACTCATTTTTTTGCCCCTTTTTATTTCAGTTGAAACTGGAACGTGCAGAGTGGGGCACTGATCTTCCTAGTGTGGAGACTCAGCTGGAGAATCAACGGCAAGTGCACACCAGTGTGGAGGAGTTGTCCTCAAGTTTGCGAGAAGCAAGGAGCTATGAGGTGGGTGTGTCTCAATGTATTTCTAACCCACACAGTCAAGTAATTGAAGTCAGATCATTATTTCTTGTATGTACAGTATGGCGCAGTGTTGGGGAACCTATAGCATGCATGCCAGAGGGGGCACTCAGAGCGCTGTGGCCGCAGCACTTCCCCATTGGGTCAGTTTCCTCTAAGGTTGCCACTCAGACGGTATGTACATGAGGAGGCCGGTGCCAGAAAACCTTTTTTAGCGGAAATGATAGTGGCCAGTATTTTTACACCACCTACACAGGGGGAGAGGGCATTATCTTTAATGTCTGCTGCCTGCCTGCTTCTCCCCCATACAACCTTGTAAAGCATATATGGAGGAGGAAATAGAGGGTGTAGACAGGATTGGCACCTGCGGCAGGGATGGTGTCGGGAAGCTACAGGAGTGATTGCCTGCCTGTACATATAACAGGTCAGTGACTCTCACTAGGTAAAACCCGTATGGTAGGGCCGCAAACTCATATGTGCCTCCTGTTTTTTAAGTGGTGCTAGTTACAAATATGTGTTGTCCCCCTTCTGTCTCCACCAGGACAGTCCTGCTAGACTGGTCTCTGTGCTAAAACTACATCACCTATGACCCCCTGTTGTACAGTACAATCTCCCTCTCCAGGCTCATGTCTGCACCTCATCTGACTCCTAAGCTTTGACTCTTCTGTGTAGGCTTTTGGCGTTGAGACGATTAGGAATGTATTTGTACTTTTGAGATGCTGCTGCTGCACGTGTGGGCGCTGGAGGGAAGAGTAGAGGTAGATGCAGCAGCACTATCCTCATGCAAGGATCCCTGATATGATCTGGTGAAATGAAGGTGGATCTGGGCTTGGGACGTCCTTGCCTGCAGTCCACTGTCATCCTTCTTCAGCCATGTACGGAGAGATGGTTGCGCTTGCGCAGCGCTCTCTCATTTATGTCTATGGCAGTTTCGAACATACTATTAGACCATTGTGCTCTAGTAAGTCTGATTTTGTTGCCCATATCTCAGCTCTGGTTGCTATGGGCAACAGAGACAGTAGTCACCTCAGTGTTCAGGTTAAATTGCCGGGTTGGTACTTCGCAATAACTAAGTGCGTTAGGGCTTGCAGTTTGGGTACTTAGGGTGACAGGGCCCAATACGAATGCACCATAATTTTGGTGTATTTTTTGCCCACAAAACTTTTGACGACATATTCTCGATATAAATGAACTGTACTATACCAAAACTAGGCCAGGCATGACAAAAAAAGGCACATTAAATATATTAGCAATAATACGCTGTGCGTCTCCACAACACAATGCGCCTATCAAGGTGCATTACATACACTAGCACTGATGCGCTGTGCGCCTCGACTGCGCAATGTGCCTTTTTAGACGCATTAAGTTTGCTATGCAAGGTGTACCAGATGCCACATTTTTGAAAGGAACGTACTTTCAGGCGCACTTTACATTGATTAATTGCGCCTAAAAACTGCCGCAGCAATGCCAATTTTCGGACATGTCGTCCATCATCTCTAAAAGGTTCGCCATCAATGGTATAGGGTCATTGTTTAGATTATTGGCATTTGAGAAAAATCAAATGTTTATTGACCAGGCTATGTGAAGAATGCCTTTTATATCTAATTGTTTTTTATTTTGTTTTATTTCAGGTTAAAATGTCTCCAACTTTCCGCAGCAGCTATAAAGAAACTTTAGGCAAGCTTGAAATACAATACTGCAAGCTCAGGGTAAGTAATCAGAGTTTTTGTTAGAAGCTGTAAATGTGTATTTTAAAGGGGTATTCCCGTTTCATTGATTAGCTTTAAACATGTGGGCAAAAGACGATTACCAGATACATTGCTGTTCTGATTTTTCTTCTCTTCAGAGTCCAGGCAGATCTTATCTCCTGCTTGTGTACACAAGACTCCTTAGTTACCAGCCACTTTTCTCTGCTCTCTGAGCCTACCTGTAGCACTAGCGAGGAAGGTGATGTCATTCCTTGCTCCCTTATCTACAAAGCAAAGCTTGTTTATCTATGTTACCAACAAGCTTTAACCCTTTAGAGCTCTACAGCCTTGTGCACTACAGTTTACAAACCTCCACTAGTGTCCCTCTAACGCGCTCCATAAAGGACAACCGAGATGATATGCAAATCGCTGTTGTAGACCACCAGTCTAAACAGGAAGCATGAGTCTGAAGCTGGCTGTGGCTCTGTAAAACAGCATGGTGAAACAGCGCATTAAACAGCTTTAGAGAAATGACACAATTTTACCACTGTTCTCTGTAGGAAACATCGAGCTCCCGTTTACGCCATTTAGAGAGCCTCCATAATTTTGTGTCTCGAGCTACCGCACAGATCATCTGGTTGAATGAGAAGGAAGAAGATGAGCTTGCTTATGACTGGAGTGATGGAAATTCCAATATGGAGTTAAAAAAGGATTACTTTTCTGTAAGTATAGTATAATAATTGCATGAATGTAATTGAGGTTTGTGAGAGTTGTAGAGCATCAGTGTACACATGATTACTACTACTTGATAGTCATCGGGCAACTTTTATCCCTCTAGGAACTTACATTGGAGTTGGAGCAGAAACACGATGTCATTCAGTCCTTGCAGGAAACTGCTGAATTGTTGTCCCTGGAAAATCATCCTGCAAAGCAAACTGTAGAGGTACGTATGTGGTCAGGTGGACGTTACTTTGAGGAAGACAAGGGATGCCTTGGATGATATGTATTCCTTCTGCAGAATGTGGTGTTGTCAATTGTCTTACATTTTTTTTCTTTGTAATTTTTTTCTCTTAAGGCATATAGTGCTGCAGTTGTCTCTCAGTGGCAATGGGTACAACAGTTATGTCTTTGTGTAGAACACCATTTAAAAGAAAATTCTGCATATTTCCAGGTAATTTAATTGTTCTTTCTGTGTTTAAAAGGGTATTCTGGTACACAAAACTTGACTCCTATTGAAAGCATGCCATACAGTAATTAGATATTTTCAGAAGTTTCCCACATAATCACTCACCGTCTCTCTTAGGAGTGCCACTCGAACATCACTTATTGTGTTAATCACTCACCAATTACTGCCCCCAAGTCTGATGTTTATAGCTTGTTGCCAAGGATACGACCTGCAGTTCAGCTTCACTTTTCTGGTCAGGCATACTCCGTTTCAGTGCTAGTGGTTACAGAAGGGTAAACTTTTTAGGAATCAGCAGAGGATTATACTGGCTACACAGTGGTGGGGGAGCACGATATAAAATGTGCAACATTTTTGACCGAACACTGGAATACCCCTTTAAGAGGATTTTCCACTTAATAAGACCCATTTTCACGTACACTGTATTAGGAAATTCTAAGTTAGTATAGGGATGTTATTCTGTTAAAGGGAGCCTGTCACATAGGTTATGCCCTCCTTGCTGAGGACAGCACAGGTTAGTGTCAGATATGCTGTTTCCAGCACTGTGCCCCTTTTTCTGTAAGATGCTGTAGTTTTAGAGTATTTAAGTATTAAAGGAGTTGTCTCATTACGAGCTTTCAGCCTGTCAGTGTCCCTGGTAAGTTGAACTGAGGGGCGTGGTTCTTGGTCTGTCTGTTCTGCTCCCTCTCCCCCCTCCCATCAGCACACAGGCAGCTACATAACTTCTATACAGGGGGGGGGAGGGGGTTTGCTCTCAGAGTTCACCCTGTGTGTGCCTGCCTAGGTCTGTTGCAGGAGAGGGCTGATCTAGGAGTGTAGAGAGGAATGTGAAGTGGTGTGCTAATAACAGAGCAGAGAGGATGCAAGTGTTCCTATATCCCCTGCTTAGCTTACAAGTCTCCACATCTCCAGCAACAACAAGGGCAGTGTTACTATACTCAGGATGTGTCCCTAATACAGGAGAACATAAAGTATTCACATGCCCCCTGATCTGTATAATATTAGTATAGTCACAGTTCCAAAGACATATCATGATTATAGTAACAGACAGGGTCACTGCTGTCACATCTATCTGTGTAGAGAGCAGGAGGAAGCAGGCACACACAGGGTTAATCCAGGAAGCAGGGACACAGAAGCCAGAGTACACCCTCCCACTCCCTCCACTACAGAAGCATTCTGTGCGGGAGGGCTCTCTGCTCCGACCTGTCTTCAAAGGTGATGAGTCATTCAGACCTGACAGGCCAGTAGATAAGGATCAACAGGTCGGCTACTATAGAGAATCTGAGAAGCTGATGTAGTAATTCTAACAGGGCTAGCTCAAATCAGTAGGACATTTGTAATGAACATATATTGCAAAGCTGCTTGTTTTTTTAAGATCTTTAAATTAAAACCCAATCATTGTAGCGAGACAACCCCTTTAAGTATTTAATGCTCAAATCTGCAGTTTTCAGCCAGAAAAGAGTCATGAAAAGAGTCCATTTTCTTCATACCCCGCCCACCTTAACTGATAAACCTATTACTTTAAATAAGTAGAAACTTGTGAATAACTGCCAGGTGGGTGGTGCTAGCCTCAAGTGGGTGGGGTAACACCTGCTCATGAATAAGATTTGAGCATTAAATGCTCTTAAACTACAGCATCTTACAGAATAAGGGACACAGTGCTGGAAACAGCAGGTCTGACACTAGCTTGTGCTGCCCTCAGCAAGGGAGGCATAATCTATGTGACAGGTTCCCTTTAAGGATCTTTAAGAATCTCTTGGTCAGAGAAGAGAGCGATTACAAATGAGATCTCTGTCCTGCATTGCACAAATAATCCATTTATTTTAATGCTCTTTGTGCAATGCTGAGGTTCACCTGCGGTGGCACTGCAGAAATATTTAACGCTTTCTCTGCAGATTACAGCTGATCGTTGGGGTTCCCAGCTCTATGTGATCACCCTTTAAACCAGTAGGGTGTATCCAACGCACAGAACCCCTTTAAGAAGTTTTTTGATGGTTCTCAAAGCCAATCTTTCCTTGTTATCCAACAGTTCTTCAGTGACGTCCGAGAATCAGAAGTTTATCTGAAAAATCTTCAGGAGTCAATTAAGAGGAAATATTCCTCAGACCGTAATACTAGTATGAACCGACTGGAAGACATGCTGCAGGACTCCATGGTAAGACAGAATCCTAATCTCTTCCTTTGTCCGTTTACCTGTCAATGTATGCACTTGCGATGTATGTGGTAACATCTCGGACATTGTGATCTTTTGTCAGGAAGAGAAGTAACAACTCATTCAATCAAGGAGTACAGTTGCCAGCTTAGTAGGGAGATCCAGGAACATTGTACAACTCAAGCCCAGAAACCCAGAACATAATTTAAGGGGAACACTGCCCATCAGAGCAATATGTGATTACCGGCAAATTGAGGTACAAATTGTGAACCCCACAGGAGAACATTTTCCTTGGGGCAAAGCTTAGTTGAGGTTCTCCTTTTGATGACATTGCTAACTCTTTTTCTGCTTACCAGATTACAATATGTAGAAATGAAGAATGCGTACTTGAGGATAACTCTCATAGAACAAAATGGAAAGTGATTAGCACAACTGGCAATGAAGCTATGGTACCATCGGTGTGCTTTCTCATCCCTCCACCTAACAAGGAAGCAATAGATATGGCTGTCAGGTGATTCTATTGACTAAAATCGCTTATATTACTGCTGCTGGAAATTCGGATACTTTTAATTTACCACTTCAACTTTTATAGGGTGGAACAGCTGTACCAGAAAGTGATGGCGCTTTGGCATCAGTTACATGTAAATACAAAGAGTCTGATTTCTTGGCACTATCTACGCAAAGATGTAGACCTAGTGCAAGGATGGAACATGGACAAGGTGAGATGTTCGTGAGAAATCAAGGTGTAATAATGCGGCATCTTCTGGAAGCTCCACTCATTAGATTTCTGTCTTTAGCTTAGGGTTCTGCCTTTGGCAGAACGGTTGCAGACTCTGTCCAGCCTCCAGTCACACCTAGATGATTTCCTAGAAGATAGCAAAGACTCACAAATCTTCTCCTCTACTGATCGCCTCAACATGGAGCAAGAAGTAGAGACCTGTAAAGGGCAGTGTCGGAAGCTGGTGGACCTCATTGAAGCTGGTGAGAAGTGCAGTCAATATGGAGAATCGCCTTGTAGCTTATAATCTAACACAGAGTAACATTTTTCATGCAATTTTTCTCCCTTTCAGAAGATAAAGATGAGTCTTTAGCACAAACCTATTTATCAGAACTTCACAACATTCGTCTGCACCTAGAAGACTGTTAACAGAGTCTGGTGAGGAGGCTACAGAGTCCCTCAGGCTGTGATGGAGATGCTATACATGTAAATGCTATTAAGATTTCAGAACAAGAGGTTTGCATTTATTCAAGTAATCTGTTGGTTCCTTAGTGTGTCATAGTGTTTTCACTTGTGTCGTCTTATTTTGTATTGTAGAGAATGCAGGAGGAACTGAAGAGATTAAAATCGGAACTGTCATTGGTATCTGAGCGCTGTGACCATTTTTTGCATATGTCTCCATCTGGATCCAGTACTCCAAATGTTCGTTCACAGCTGGACCTTCTAGTAGGGAAGATGGATCAAGTCTATGGACTGTCTTCTGTATTTTTGGAAAAGTGAGTGTTTGTCACTAAACAGCCTAAATGTCTGATAGGTTGTGGTATGTTAGATACTGTGTGTTACCATCTGTTCAAAGTAAATTAAAGGGAACCTGCCAGGTGGTTTATGGTGCCCTATCTGAGAGCAGGACCCGATAGAGGGAGAGAAGCTGAGCTCCGTGATATATAGGGTAATATGATAGAGGAGAGAAGCTGAGCTCTGTGATATATAGGGTTATATGATAGAGAAGCTGAGCTCTGTGATATATAGGGTTATATGATAGAGGGAGAGAAGCCAAGCTCTGTGATATATAGGGTTATATGAGAGAGGGAGAGAAGCTGAGTTCTGTGATATATAGGGTTATATGTTAGTGGGAGAGAAGTTGAACTCTGTGATATATAGGATTATATGATAGTGGGAGAGGAGCTGAGCTCTGTGATATATAGGGTTATATGATACAGGAGAGAAGCTGATATATAGGGTTATATGATAGAGGAGAGGAGCTGAGCTCTGTGATATATAGGGTTATATGATAGAGGAGAGAAGCTGAGCTCTGTGATATATAGAGTTATATGATAGAGGAGAGGAGCTGAGCTCTGTGATATATAGAGTTATATGATAGAAGAAGAGAAGCTGAACTCTGATATATAGGGTTATATGATAGAGGAGAGAAGCTGAGCTCTATGATATATAGCAGGGGTCCCCAACTCCAGTCCTCAAGGCCCACCAACAGGTCATGTTTTCTGGCTTTCCTTAGCATTGCACAGGTGATTTAATTATGGTCAGGGCATTCTGTGGGATATCCTAAAAACATGACCTGTTGGTGGGCCTTAAGGACTGGAGTTGGGGAGCCCTGGTATATAGGGTTATATGATAGAGGAGAGGAGCTAAGCTCTGTGATATATAGGGTTATATGATAGAGGGAGAGAAGCTGAGCTCTGATATATAGGGTTATATGATAGATGGAGAGAAGCTGAGCTCTGTGAGATAAAGGGTTATATGATAGAGGAGAGGAGCTGAGCTCTGTGATATATAGGGTTATATGATAGTGCAGAGGAGCTGAGCTCTGTGATATATAGGGTTATATGATTTGCAGCAGGATTTCTGAGTAGAAAGCAGATTAGATCTTAAAAGTGAAACTGAAAGTACTGCTGACACCGCGCACATACCATGACTGACAGTTTGCTCTGTACACAGACTGATACAGGGAACATTGTTTATGGGCAGGATAAACAGGACTCCCACTGTCTTTTAAGGAGTTTGGTCAGGATTTGCACCACTTTTTACTCAGGAATCCGGGTCCCAATCATATAAACCTATAGATCACAGAGCTCCGCTTCTCTTCCTCTACCATATCCTGCTTTAAGGTAGGGCAGCATAAACCACAAGACAGGTTCACTTCAATACACACGTTGATGTTTGGCATGTCTAAAGGGTGTGCTTAGTTTATAAAGACACATTTGTCTCCTCATTAAGTGTGTGCTTTTTAACTCCTTCTCTTGGATGTGTTTTGGATCTTGCTGACCATCGCAAACATTTGCAATTTTGCGATGCCTTTATCAATTCATTAGTTATTGTGTGTTTTATGTATACCTACTGTATGATCTTGATTTGATAGATTGATTTTTTTTCAGAAGAAACAGAATATATATATTATAGGTATCCTTTTGTGTTACAGTCTTGGGTTCCATCCACACAGCATGGACAAAATACCAGTAGGATTCTAATTAAAGAATCCAGTATTTTGTTGTCTTTTGCATGGTTTTGGGGGGGGGGACGGTTCTGTCTGTGGTTTGTGGATTCGCCTTTCCACCTCAACCATTGAAATGCACATCTTCCGCCCGAAAACTGGGCGAAAGATTGAGCATGTTCGGAACACTCGCAGTGTAAAAAACATCTGGCTGAAAATCCGTTCAGTGTAGACTACTGAACGGATTTTCTATTAAAGTCTATTAGGATTTTTGACCGTCAGTTTTCAAATCTGAAATCCATCTGAAAATCCACCTGAAAACCTGACCTTGTGGATGGACCCTTACAGTACAGAAGTAGTAAAACTTTCCCTAATTTCATTCAAATAAAGTTTCTGTATTTATACAGTGCCTTGCGAAAGTATTCGGTCCCCTTGAACTTTTCAACCTTTTGCCACATTTCAGGCTTCAAACATAAATATATAAAATTTAAATTTTTGGGTGAAGAATCAACAACAAGTGGGACACAATTGTGAAGTGGAACGAAATGTATTGGATATTTTAAACTTTTGTAAAAAAAAAAAAACAAACAAACAAACTGAAAAGTGGGGCGTGCAATATTATTCGGCCCCTTTACTTTCAATGCAGCAAACTCACTCCAGAAGTTCAGTGCGGATCTCTGAATGATCCAATGTTGTCCTAAATGACTGATGATAAATATAATCCACCTGTGTGTAATCAAGTCTCCATATAAATGCACCTGCTCTGTGATAGTCTCAGGGTTCTGTTTAAAGCGCAGAGAGCATCATGAAGACCAAGGAACACACCAGGCAGGTCCGTGATACTGTTGTGGAGAAGTTTAAAGCTGGATTTGGATACAAAAAGATTTCCCAAACTTTAAACATCCCAAGGAGCACTGTGCAAGCGATCATATTGAAATGGAAGGAGTATCAGACCACTGCAAATCTACCAAGATCCAGCCGTCCCTCTAAACTTTCATCTCAAACAAGGAGAAGACTGATCAGAGATGCAGCCAAGAGGCCCATGATCACTCTGGATGAACTGCAGAGATCTACAGCTGAGGTGGGAGAGTCTGTCCATAGGACAACAATCAGTCGTACACTGCACAAATCTGGCCTTTATGGAAGAGTGGCAAGAAGAAAGCCATTTCTCAAAGATATCCATAAAAAGTCTCATTTAAAGCTTGCCACAAGCCACCTGGGAGACGCCAAACATGTGGAAGAAGGGGCTCTGGTCAGATGAAACCAAAATCCAACTTTTTGGCCACAACGCAAAACGATGTGTTTGGCGTAAAAGCAACACAGCTCATCCCCCTGAACACACCATCCCCACTGTCGCACATGGTGGGGGCAGCATCAGGGTTTGGGCTTTTCTTCAGCAGGGACAGGGAAGATGGTTAAAATTGATGGGAAGATGGATGGAGCCAAATACAGGACCATTCTGGAAGAAAACCTGTTGGAGTCTGCAAAAGACCCAAGACTGGGACGAAGATTTATCTTCCAACAAGACAATGATCCCAAATATAAAGCAAAATCTACAATGGAATGGTTCACAAATAAACGTATCCAGGTGTTAGAATGGCCAAGTCACAGTCCAGACCTGAATCCAATCGAGAATCTGTGGAAAGAGCTGAAAACTGCTGTTCACAAATGCTCTCCATCCAACCTCACTGAGCTCCAGCTGTGCGCCAAGGAAGAATGGGCAAGAATTTCAGTCTCTCAATGTGCAAAACGATAGAGACATACCCCAAGCGACATGCAGCTGTAATCACAGCAAAAGGTGGCGCTACAAAGTATTAACTTAGGGGGCCGAATAATTTTGCACGTCCCTCTTTTCATTTTTTTTTTTTTACAGAAGTGTAAAATATCCAATAAATTTTGTTTCACTTCACAATTGTGTCCCACTTGTTGTTGATTCTTCACAAAAAAAATTAAATTTTATATCTTTGTTTGAAGCCTGAAATGTGGCAAAAGGTTGAAAAGTTCAAGGGGGCCGAATACTTTTGCAAGGCACTGTACATACATACATGAATATAAACTTCAATTTTATTTTTTTGCATGTAGAGGTCAAACTGCAGTAACTGTATTATTTGTTAGGTTATTAAATTGATTGTCTTTCTTTTGATCAATGGGACTTTATATTTTTACCAAATGGTAGTTGCTTTTTTAGCAATATAGTCATCTTATATAGTGTGAAGAAACTAAAACTACAATTCTTTTTATGTTCCATGTTTTGTTAATAGAGTAAATCAAAAACACAAAATAGAAAATTAAATGTCTGCTATAGAGCAAAATGTGTTTTATATGTATTAAAGGACATACTTATGGCCACTTTATTGGGGAAAGGGTTTTGTAAATGATCGAAGAGGTGTTATTTTTTTTAGCAACATGATTTTTTTTTATCTACAGGTTTTTTTTTTTTTCATGAGCTGTCCCTCAAAAGATCAGAAAACAACTTTTTGGGACTTGATTGTTATATAGACCTTTTTTTTCCCTCAAGAGGGCAAAAACGTACATGTCCTGCTGTTACTTGAGGGTGCCTGGCAGTCTATGACATATTGCCCTAGATTAAAGCCCATTAATGACCTCTGTAAAGATGCGTATTGGAGGTCATTGACAAGTTAATGTGTTCTTGTATGCCAGTTTAATGTCATCTTTTACCAGCCTCCGCTGTCCTTGTCTGCAAATCTTAATACAGAAGTATCTTGCATCCTCATCGCACCCATAAATCAAGCAAATTAAGGTCTACTTGATTATTACACAATGCTGCTTATTTGTGCTGTAAGACAATTACATTGTGAACTTTAAAGTGTTTTCTAGAATAGATGTAAAATTTTCAGAACAGCTTCTACTCGCCATTTCTTTTGTGTACTTTTAGAGGACCTTTTAGCTTGTTTATGAAATAGTTGATGAGCTTTTTTTCAAGGATCTTGAGCTAAGTATTTTAAAAGACTATGTCTTAAGGTATTACGGGTGAACTAGAATTAATCAAAGACCTGACTCAATGGCACTATTGATGTTGTAGTGTTTAAAGGGAATGTGTCATCAAAAAATTGTTTTTGTTTAACTCACATTTTTATGTTAAACATATTTTTTAGGAATTTTTTCTTTTGTTATTTCTAATTTTCCAGATCACTTTCAATATTTTTTTTTATAATTCTTAAGTCCTGCAGTTTTCCCTTTGGCCACTAAGCCTAATAATCGTCTGACACTTCCTGTTCTGTTTAGAGAGCTTTTCAGCAGTGTGCTCATTATCAGTAACATCAGGGTCAAGCTGAAAGGAGACACCATTGTGCACAGACAACACATAATCCACCAGTCACGAGAGGAGATGTCACAGCTCCCACTCTCCTCTCCCGTCACAGTGAAAACTCTCTTATACAAGTCTATGGGACAGAATCTGTCTTAAGAATCCTATGGGTATGAAGCTGCTGTAAAGTATCTCTCTGACTGCTGTTAAAGCAGTGCAAGCAAGAATGTCTTTCCCCGCAATCATATAGACAGCCGAATAGAGAAATCTACAATCAGGAAATACAAAACGACTGAGAGGAAAATAATATGGATCAGGTTCTTGATTTAATAAGTAAAAAAAAAAAAAAATTGGCGACATATTCCCTCTAATTATGCTTTTACTATGCTAGTAATAACGTCTTGACCTCTGCCCTGTATGAGTGTATGGTCCTTTGACTCTTATTCTAATCTTCTAGACTGAAGACAGTAGATGTGGTTATACGGAATCTGCAGGGTGCCGAAGCACTTGTTAAAGGATTTGAAACCCGACTGAGTCAGGAAGATACTATTGTTGCAGATCCTGTTGCTATTCAAGGTCATCATGACTTATTACAAGTAGGTGCTTTTATACCTTTACTTTGGAGCAATGTGTAAATATTTCAAAGTGGTTTGATAGGATCCATGTGGTGTTTTACAGCAATGGCTGAGTGAAGCAATAGAGAAAGGTAATGTAATTTCTGCACTGGAGGAAGAGGTTGCAAAATCAAAGGAAGTAAGAGATCGTCTGAATCAGAGGACTCAAGAACGCAGTCTTGATGTTGATCAATATCAAGAAAAAACAGCTAAACTTCGGGAACGGTGGAGTGGCGTGCACACCCAGCTCGAAACACGGTATTTTTTTTTCTTAAATTTATTCTTAAAGGGGTTGTCTCATCTCAACGTTTCATAGGAAGCATAAATTAAATAATGCTGCTTTGCTCTGTCACTTCCTGGTCAAGCTGTCTGTAATTAGCATATGAGCTCCTTGTATTCAGACCTTTGCTAATTAGATAAATCTCATGCTGTCAGGACGAGGGAAGCTTCTGAGGTAAAGTAAACAGCAGTAATTACTGGCTTTTGTTTGAAAGATCAGATAACAAACAAGCTCTCACTGTCCTGAGTTTTGTGCTGTGCGACCTGTGTGATGATGTCACTCCCTGCTATCAAAACAAACAACAGGGAGGAGAAGTACACAGGTCGGTCACTTGGGGAACCAGAGAGAGCACAGAAGGTGATAAAATCACTTGTAGCTCCTTAACAAACAAAAAAAATGAACAATGCAATATATTTGGAAAACATCTTTATTTAGTGTTCCCAGCATGTTGAAAGCTAATCTTTGTAGCGATACAACCCCTTTAACTAACGAAGATTACTGCTTTTTTAATCTACTTACCCAGCCTCTTTTAATTATTTCAGGCAATCGGAATTAGCCACAATACGAGAAGTATTAAAAAGCTACAGGGGCCACCATGACAGTTTAATACATTGGATAGAGGCAACAAAAACACAGCAGGAAATGATGAAACCCGGACAGTCAGAAGACAGGAGAGTCTTGTCTGACCAGCTTAATGAACAAACGGTAAGATTTGGCAAATATCCTTTTGTTCTAAATTTAAAACAAGAGATAGGGCACTTTACTGGAATGAGATGTGAGAAACCTACACAGTTTATATTTTTCAAGAGTATACATATAACCTTGTTTCAGTAATGATCCCATATGTTTCTTGGAGCCCTCGATACAGACCAGAATTACAGACTATTTTTCTTTAGCTTTATATATCTAATCTGTTCACAGAATATAATCTATCTATCTATCTATCTATCTATCTTTAATATCATATTTATTTGATATACAGATAGATTAGATATTTTCTTAGTTATATATATATAGTTAAAATATAATTATATTATATTATATATTATATATATATATTATATATAGTATATATATATATATATATATAATATATATATATATATAATATATATATATATATATATATATATATAGATACAGGAAAAAAGCAGCACTCCTAAGAAAAATTAACAAGAAAAAGCAGGTGCCAGCAGAAAAGGAAGCCAGGCAAATAGCTTCAAAAACTTGATAAATCAAGGAAAAATTCCGCAGCACTCATCAGGATGAAGTAAAAATTCGGTTTATTCCCACACAATCTCACAAGGCGACGTTTCGGCTCCCTCACAGAGCCGTTTTCAAGTGCCGCTCTGTGAGGGAGCCAAAACGTCGCTTTGTGATATGTGGGAATAAACCGAATTTTACTTCATCCTGATTAGTGCTGCGGAATTTTTCCTTGATTTATCTGGTTACATACATATATATACATATATATATATATATATTATATATATATATATATATATAATAATAGTCTGATTGCTGGGCATTCAACCACCCACTAAAATGGGGATCCCGATTTCCCCATTCTTTCTCACTGTACACACACAGTGGCAAAGTGTTTGAAAGGAGCAGTGGTGGAACGTGCACTTTTGCTTATTCTGCTATATTCCTCAGTCCCATAGTTTTTAAGTGGTGCAGCAAGCAGTGCGTATGTTCAACCTCTGCTCTGTTTAAACATTGTAATGGCAATGAGGAAGGACTAGGGGGCCACTTATTTTAGTAATCATGCATTTATCACCTATCCTGATAGGTAATAATTGTCTTTCATGGGAGAACCTTTTATAGGTGAAGCTATTTTAGGCTTTAACAAATAGACCTCTGTCTGCTTACTTCCTCTGTTATTAATTACAACAGTAGTGCTGCAATAGTTGCAGACAGAATCCTATAATAAAGCACTTGTTTGTCTGCAGTAAATCCTCAGGCACTTTTAAGCATATGGCTTCCGATCCCAGGCATGTTCCTCCAAGTTCTTAGTTCTAATGAGACCCCTGCTGTGGCTGTTTGGTTGGTGATCAGGTGCTTTACTTACCTCCAGTGGTGTGTCCTGTCAGGAAGCTGAACTGGATATGCACATTCCGTTCAGCTTCCCTCGCTGCCCTACACTGATCAGTTTAGAGCTGGGCATAGAAAGAGAGAACTGTGTTATTGTAAATCGTAGTTTTCACAGTTCTTTCCATAACATAAATCTGAATATGATGCACCCAGCATGTTCAGCTTTGCTGATCCTACAGATTAGTGCTGAGTAAGCTATGAGCAGCTGACAGTTCTATTTATCATGCTTTATAAGTACTCTTATCTGGCCATTCAATCATATAAGGAGCTGTCTGGGTGGTCTGATGCTGCCCTACCTCCATGATTGCAGACTATGAGACACAGACTTTTTAGCAAGATTTTATTATTGCTAAAAAGCATATTTGAAAACGGAAAAATACGGTAAATTGTGCTGATGCACGTTTTTATGTTGCAGAGCATAGTCTTCTATACAACTTATTGAATTTTAAAACAACATAAAATCGCTTTTTCCCTGTCCATAGATATTTCTTTTTATTTTTAGGCGCTGGTGGCTGAAATAGAGCGGAATCAGTCTCGCCTAGATGAATGTCAAAGCCTTTCCCAGCAGTACTCTGTCTCTGTAAAGGTTAGTGTTATGAAGAGCATTCTTGTCTGTCCAGTACTTGTGTGACTGTATATCAAGGAAAACACAATCCTGCTAAATTCTGGTATATTGAATATTTTTAACATCTTATTTTTGCAAGGATTATGAACTGCAGCTGATGACTTACAAGGCCTTTGTAGAATCACATCAGAAGTCACCACTAAAGCGGAGAAGAATGCTGTCTACCTCAGATGTTATAACCCAAGAGGTAAGAGGATATATTTTTAGATTTGTTTGTGTATATGTTGTTAATGTGCTGCATATCCTCATTATTTGCTCTTTCTTCAGTTTATGGATCTACGCACTCGCTATACTGCTCTGGTGACTTTAACTACACAGCATGTCAAGTACATCAGTGACGCTCTACGGAGACTTGAAGAAGAAGAGGTAGTGTTTTGTAGAGAGTCCAGTCCTCATTTTCTTGATATGTGTACATCAACTTACAGAACTTAATTACTGATTAAGTGATACTGGCTGATGTGTAATAAGAGATTGCCACTCATTTTACATACCATGTGTAAAGAAGTAGTATAACACCACACAGTGTTGGAACGAGAGAAAATCACTCTTGCTCTCCAACATTTTCCCCTTTTAGGCCATTTCTCCATGGCACGGTTTTTCAGCCGGTTCTTGGTTTTGAAAAATGGCTGCAAACCGGCTGAAAAACATTTACACGGACATTGATGGAAAATCCCGGCGGTCCGAAAAACACAGAACATGTTAATTCTTCCATCCGGTTTTCGGACGGAATATGAAGATGCCTATGTGAAGGAGGAGGGCTTTTCTCTGCAACCGGGGAGAAAAGCCGTCCCCCAGCGGCCATGTGCACGGCACGAAACAGGACAAATACCGGCCACTTCAAGGTGTCATAGAAGGCACTTGCAGGTTGGGTGTTTTTATTTTTTTTCTCTGGATAATGGACTCGGTGACCCAGTGTAGGCCTGGATTTGCTTATCAGAGTAAAGATGTATAGGACTACCCGATTTGAGTCACCGTTGAAAGTCGTGTGCGCTTAATCTTTTGATCAAATTTGACTAGGTCTAAGTTTTTTCATGTATGAATTGTTTTGTGCCATGCAAAGTTTATAAAAAAAAAAAAAAAAGATGCTGGTTATTTCTATGTAATTATATACGCATTTTTTTTGTCAATTTCTTTGAGATGTGATTTTGAGTCCTGCGTTCAAAAGTGGGTATAATCATGATACTAATATAGCTATACGTTTCTGAGCCTCCAGGGCCCCAGGTTGAAATTTTTTTTTTCAAAAATGTTTTTTTGTCAGAACCAAAACTTATATTTGTGTACATTGATTTTAACCTAAGGGGGGGAAAGGGGTGCCTCCATTTGGTTTTTCGCACCCGCCCACTCTCACAGGCTGTCATAAAAGGCAGCTTGGTTGGGGGTGTGTTTTTTTATTTTTTTCTTCTGGTTAATGGAGGTCGTTGACCCAGAGAGGCCGGGTTTTTGGGCTCTTTAAGGGGAAAAAGATTTTAAGGACGGGCCCGATTTGAGATCACGTTGAAAGACGGGGGGAGCTTAAACCCCTTTTGATCAAAATATTGCCCGGGAAAATCTAAAGTTTTTTCATGTATAATTTGTTTTTAGCTCAAGCAAATTTTTAAAAAAAAAAAAAAAAAAAGATGCTGGTTATTCTATGCATATTATATACGCATTTTTTGTCAATTTCTTTGAGATGTGATTTTGGGTCCTGCTTCAAAAGCAGGGTATAATCAATGATACTACAATAGCTATTACTTTTTTGAGAACATTTAGGGAATCTCTATTTGGCACCTTATTTTTCATGGGTATAACACTATATATGTTGAACATCTTTTGCATCACTGTAGAAAGTCCTTGAAGAGGAAAAAGAAAAGCATATTGAAGGGCTGAAACAACTGTCTAGCTGGGTTTCTAGCCTCTCCCATGTAGTGTCGACACGTGGAGGCAATAGTGCTGACCTGAAAAAGTCAATCTCAGAGAAAAAGGTATGCAGTTAATTTTAATTTGTGATTTTGTTGCTACATGTTGGGATCTGTTCTTTTATGGGCAATCCTTTTAGATTTTTAGGCTTGCTTTCTGCTTTTGAGAACCTTGTTGAGTTCTGCAGGAACAGACTTAATTAACCTAAGATGCCTTATGTTTGTCATTCTTTTTCCGTAGGCCCTAAGTGAAGAGCTTCTCTCAAAAAAGGATGAGGTTTCTGAAGCTATTAAGACCATGCAGATCTTCTTAGCCAAGAATGGAGATAAGTGAGTACCACTAATAAAGAGAACTTTGGTAAATTTAGGAGTCTTTCACACAAGTAGGGAAACCCAGTGAGTAAGGATCTAGATATAATTTACTTATTAGATCAGGTTACATTTTGGTGCTATAATTTGTGTAAATAAAAGATGACAGTAGACTTGATGATCAGAAATATAGTGATGTTTGGCACTGGCTAATAAGTATCTGGTACTCAAACATTCTTCAAAGGGTTTTCTACTGGTAGTCATTAGAGGGATTTTCCACCTTAAAATACTGCACATTTCAACGCTGCAGCGGCCGGTAGTGTCATGTGGTTGCTTCAGCAGTCATGTGCCATTCTCCTGACATCACCACTTATGCACCATTCACTTCTTAAGCAGTGATGTCAAAGGGAATGGTGCACAACTGTTGGCTGCGGCAGTCAAGCACTGACTGCCAAACAGGAAGTTAACAAAGGCCAATGGAAACCCCTGGTAACTTTAACCACGGGACAGTGGTGAGTGCAAAGGTTAGTATATACTTTTTGTTTGATAACACCACTGTAGCCAGTTTTTGTTTTACTTTTAGGGTATATTCACACAGCGTGTTGGATCCATTTTTAGGTGCGTGTTTGGATCCGTGTTTCGGACCCTAAACGGACCCAAACACGCTGATGCGTGTTTTACTTGCGTCTTTCTGATGCGTCTTTCGTATCCGTTCAAAGAATTGTCATGTCCATTCTTGATCCGTTTGACGCAGCAGACGCCCTATAATAAACTATAGGGTGTGATCCTGCTGCAGCAAAAACGCATCCAAAGGCTATGTTCACACGGTGCAATTGCAGGGACGTATTTCGCCCGCAATTACGCCGTGTGCTCGGGAGCGGAGGCGGGGCTGGCAGCCCGCCGGCCCCATAGACATTCATTATTCACGGCGCGTATATGCCATGAATAATTGACATGTCACTTCTCTCCCCGCTCGCCGTATTGTGCGCGCGGGGAGAGGAGACGTAATCCATAGTTCTCTGTGAGAACTGTGGATTACCGTAATTATTGGGACGTATCTCGCCCCCTATTGAGCGCAGTACGGTGCGAAATACAGGGCGAGATACGTCCCAATAATTGCCGTGTGAACATAGCCAAACACACACCAGCATGTTGGTTGCATTTTGAATGCGATTTACACTGAGGATCCAGCACGCAGTGTGAACATACCATTAAAGGGGTTTTGCCACGATCTCATTTCATACCTCCTGTATCCAGCTCTTCAGCTCTGTGTGCTCAGAAGGGGGCATGTGATTTATTTGAATTACATATCATGTGACCCAGCAGGATGACCTCACCAAGCCTTTCCTCTCTCTAGTCAAAGAAAGGTCTGTTTATGTAAAGCATTGTGAGTAGCTGAAAGGTAATGTTTTTGCTTCACAGCACAAGGCTCCTAGGTTCAAATCCCTGCAGGAACCAAACTTGTGGTGTTGGGTTTTTTTCTCTTTATCAATGCACATACCTCATTGAGGTTTCTTTTTTATTTATTTTATTTATTTGCACTGTTTGACTAATTACTAAGGAGTACAGAGGACAGAAGTAGAGTGACAGCACCTGGGGTTTGAACACTCAGTAGCTGCCTGAGAGGAGGTGATGTCTGACCAGGACTGAGGAGCTGTCAGCCCTGGTCGTATCCCCTGGAGACGAGCTGTAAACAATGGATCACTAAAGGAGCAGCTAAAACAAAAACGGTCCAGAATTTTTAATAATAATGAATGGTGAAAATGTTTATTATTTAATTTGCAAACTTCCCACGTCAATTTTACCTCGTGGCAAAACCCCTTTAAGGTGGCAAACTGCTTTAGTATCAGTGCAGCTGAACAAGTGTAGAAAATAATTTAAATGTACTCCAATGTAAGTGTATAATGTTTGCAACCATGTAGAAAATTTTCCTCTGTAGAAAATAATACTTACTGTTCTAGATCTTGTCCTATTTGCCAGCCATAATGGTGATAAAAAATGTACATGAGTGCTACTTTAAACAGGGAGAAAATCTTAACGTCTGTGGCCGGGTCTAGCTGATTAACTTCAAAGCTGTTTGTTCCAACAGATTGTCACCTGAGGAGAAAGCAGAGATCTCTTCTCAAATCCAGGAGCTGAAGGGAACCTATGACAAACTCTGTGAAGAGTCTGATAACCAAATACAAGTTCTTCATACCAAGCTTGCCCATGAGGCCGAGCAAAAGGTATGGAATACTAAACCCCATTTTACGTGTGTTCACGTGCATAGAACTATGTGTGTAATGATAATAATAGTATGTAGAGACATTTATGACCATCATTATCATATGCAGTTCATAAGTAGGTGAATTAGTGGATAAAAGCTTTTAACGTTGTCACGTGTCTTGGCAGGAGAGAGAGCTATATTAAGTGGCTTGTGAAAAAGTTTTTCTACTTCGTTTTACACAGTAGTAATTGTTACCTGTCCAACTACTGTCTACTACTACTACTTTTTTCCTTTATTTGAGAAATGTACGTGGAATGATGAAGCAATGTTAAAGGGGTTGTCTCATCTCAAAGTTTCATAGGATGCATGAATGAAATAATGCTGCTTTGCTCTGTCACTTCCTGGTCAAGCTGTCTGTAATTAGCATATGAGCTCCATGTATTCAGACTTCTCTGTTTATTATGTTTATTAGTCTAGATTAGATAAGTTACCTTCTACCAGGACAGGAGAAGCTGCTGAGCTAAAGTAAACAGTAGAAATTACTGTCTTTTGTCTGAAAGATCAGATAACACACAAGCTCTCACTGCCTGCAGTTCTGTGTAAGGGCCGCTACCTGTGTGATGACGTCACACCCTGCTATCAGATAGAGCAGCAGGGGGAGGGGAGAAGTATACAAGTTGGTCACTTGGGGAACCAGAGAGAGCACAGAAGGTGATAAAATCACTTGTAGCTCCTTAACAAAAGAAAATGAACAACGCAATATATTTGGAAAACAACTTTATTTAGTGATCCCAACATGTTGAAAGCTAATCTTTGTAATGAGACAACCCCTTTAATAAGCTCACTGTCTTATGACATTTATGTTTGGAGCTTTTATTACCATTCCTATTAAATGCCATATTCCAAGCCTGTATCCCATTGCAAGCAGTCGTGTACTGGGATACTGACTTGTGGCTCTCTCTTCTCAAATGCTTCCATTTAGTTTAGGGTTCATGTGACCATATGTCATTTTGTGTTGTGCTGCTTTGTGAATATTATGTTAATCACACACCCTAACCACATTTGTGTCTGTGTTGTTTTCATGTATTTAATCCGCGCACGTGAATGTCTCAGTAGAGAGTGAAACTACCACGTTCACCCGAAAGTGTTTGTTCTACAGTAACCATTTTCCCTTTTTGCTTTTAACAAACTTGTCCGAACAGTGAAGCACAATTAACGATGTGGAAGTGTATTATTTGTACTGAGCACGATGTGTCCTGTTTATGTCTTAAAAAAAAAAAAATTAACTAGCATCCCTGCTTATAAGTTCGACTAACCATCCAGAGGCCATATATATATAAACCTCTGTTTATTAAAAACAAAACAAAATATGGAGTGGATGTAGATGGGTTTCCGCGTTGCAAACAATGCTGGCATGCTGGAAGCTAACACCAAAGCTTTTCCTGTGTGTTTTACATCGTCGCATAAGGTTCTCTTGTCTGTTGCACTTCCATGGCACTCTCTGCAACTTTGGTAAGTAAACAACTTCGTATGTTCCTTACTTTAATGTTACCGTCCTTTTGATCTTAGTGTCTCTTATTTTGTAACGTGCAAGGCGATGTATGTAGATTGGCTTTTAAACAGCCAAGTAGGTATGTGCGTCTAGCAAAAGGTATATGTGCATGTTATACCCTATCTTCCTTCTAACTACTCTGATTGTACTTGAGCAATGAACTGCATGATCTATGTTAGGAGAAAATAATATAAATTACAAGATATAATTACGGTATTGGTGGTGGGCATCTTATAATCATGTAAGGTTGATTTTTCATTTTTTTTATGTTCTGTGCTGTTTTTTGTTTTGTGCTGTATAATTGCTGGTGGCTATCTGTGGTGCTTGCTTATATTTCTGTTACAATATGTTAGTAGCCATAGAAATGCACGGTGATTTTGCTTTCCCTCTTGCTGCAGCTCCCTCCCCCTCCTTACTTGGTTATTACATATTCCCTAACGTTGTCTTTCTCTTATTTTAGGAGAGTCACACAATTGCTGGAGTTATAGATCTGGGATCCATGGAGATATTTCCCATATTCTCTGCAATGCAGAAAGGTCTTATAGACCAGGATACAGGCCTCATGCTTTTGGAAGTCCAGATTCTCCTATCTGGGTTGATTTTTCCTGAAACAAACGAGAGAGTGACTTTAGAAGAAGCTCTCGAAAAGAGTCTTATCGATCTAAGAATATTTCAGCGTCTTCAAGATTTGAATATAGCTAACACATTGCTAGACAAAGTCAAAGTTACAAAGCACAAAATTCGAGCACTCGTTACAGCAATGAAAGAGAAGGAAATCACTGAAAGTGTTGGTCTGAAAATCTTAAATATATATTTGGCTTCAGGTACACTTCAATTATCCAGTGCAGAAGAGTCCGTCCAGGAAATCTTAGTTAGTAACAACTTAATGGAAAAAATTGAAACATCTTGTAAAAAGTTTATTGATCCAAACACGGCAAAACGAGTGAGTTTCACAGAACTTCTGAAAAGCTGCATAATTCATGAGTCGACTGGATTGAGGCTTCTTCCAGTCAAACAGCTCGGAATGGTGTGCCTTAGATCAGGCAAAAAAGTTAACATCTTTAAAGCAGTGCAAGAAGGACTCATCGATAGGCAAACCGCCGTAAGGCTTTTAGAAGCCCAGTTGTTTGCAGGTGGAATAGTAGATCCAAAAACCGGTCATAGACTTAGTGTTGACGAAGCTGTGCGATACCATTTGATAGACAAGGATATGGCTCGTGCTCTGCTTACACGGCAGCTTGTTGATGGTGGTATTCTCGATGTTGCATCTGAACAAAGAATCTCATTGGATGAAGCAGTTAAATGCCATCTTATAGCGCCAAAGCTGGCTCTTCTAGTATTGGAGTCACTGACCTCATTGAGAGGATTTTTGTGGCCAGAATCCGGCGAAGTCTTTTCTGTTTCAGAAACCATTCAGGAAGGCAATGTTTCTACTGAGTTGGCAATGAAAACTCTTGGTAACAGACACAAGATTCAAGGTGTATATGTCTTAGAAAATAAAGAAGTTATGTCTTGGGACAGAGCCATTCAGTGTGGTATCTTAGAAGAACGCAATGCCAGAACATTGCAGTCCACCCTAATTCCAGATATAATGTCTAATCTGTCAGCAGAAAGCAACCAACAACCTGGAGTCCAGCCATTCTCTGTTTCTGGAATGAGCAGTTCACATCCTGTTGACAGGAGCGCCTGGAAAATCTTAATGAATTCACAAACTGAGAACAATGAGAAAATGGTGTCTTGTTTAAGACACTTGAGCTATGTAAACCGTCATAATGGCCAGAGACTGTTGCTTTTTGAGAACAGTGAAAACAAAGGAGAAGAGCTATTCTTACAGTGTGAAAACAATTTTAGCGTAGAGAGTCCTGGTCTTCAACACTATAAGAGTTCTCATGATCTAGAACAGATCAGGCCTTCTGAACCCGTGGCAGACATAAATACAGACAAAGGGATTGAGCCAGAACCATGTCTATTGCCAAGAGAGAGCATTTTGTCCTCACTTGTGAGTCACCCTCAAACACAGGAGAAAACATCTTTTCAACTTAATAGTTCATTGCCTGCCTCCAAACATGCTGCTGAAGAACAGCCCTTAGACGTAATATTTAGCAGAGAACCTACCAAAAATAACATAATTCAACCTGTACTCCCTGGTTGCAGAGTAAGTGATATTGAGAGACCATCGATGGGTTCTGGGACAACATCTTCGGGACCTGATAACACAGCTCTGGCTTATAACCAATCATGCGTCAACCCTGAAAGGTTGCTAAATGAAACAGATTTTCAAGGACGTGTACTTGCCATAGAAAAATCTTTATCAGAAATAACCTCTGGTGAGAAAAATAAAAGTGTTAACGTAGAACAAATTTCAGGTGAAGGTGTAGAACATTTTGAAATACCGTCACAGCAAGATATGGTAGAAAACTCCAAAAATGCAAACACAAAACCAGAAGAGGTGGATACTTCACCAGGTATCATAAGAAATTTGGTTTGTGTACAAAATGTTTCCTTTGAGATGGAAGAGGAGGATACATTAGATATGCTGTCTGAACAGGTGATAAATGGGGGTATTATAGATACAAATACTAATCAGAAACTGTTGATAAATGACGCAGTTGCCATGGGTGTAATATCGAGCCACACTGCTTTACGACTCATGGAGAGACTTGGACTGTTCTCTGGATTTTTTGATTCCCAAACATGTGAAGCATTAACAATCCAAGATGTGATAGACGAGGGGCTGATGGATGAGAACCTCTTGGAAAAAGTCTTTAATTCGGACAAGTCAGTTGCTGGTGTTGTAGACATGCAAAACAACAAGATTTATTCTGTTCAAGAAGCAGCAAAAGCAGAACTCATTGCTGAAGATGTAGCCAGAAATATTTTAGAAGTCCAGGTGATCACTGGGGGTATACATGATGTGAAGAGAGACAAGAGGATATCGGTCACTTTGGCTTCTAGTTTGAACTTGGTAAATCCTTCAGATAAGGAAGAACTTATAAAGTTAGAAAAAGGTGCTAGAGGGAAAAAATCTGATAAAAACACCAAAGAGAAACTTCTAAGTTTACAGTTGGAGTCAAGTGGGATCACTGATGCAAAATCTCTGAAAACTTTGCCTTTGGTAGAGGCTCTCAATAAAGGCGTTATTAACAAACATGATGCTATCCTGCTTTTATCTAAGCAAATTCAAGATGGTGGCATAATTCATCACTTGTCGGGAATAAGATTTTCTGTGATCGATTCGCTAAAACATGGATTGATTGATCAAGATTTGTTTGAGGAACTTTCAGAGTTTGAGTGCATTTATCATTTACAGCTTTCTCAGTCATCTGGTGAGGATCCAAGAATTACGTCTTCAAATAATGGTAATATTCTCTTGGGTCACTTGGATTTTAAGCAAGAGAAAAGTGTTATTCCATATACACATGTGTTAAAAAAATGTAAAATTGATGTATTGACTGGTAACAGATATGTGGAACATGATTTACTGGCAAAGCCTACATGTGACTTCCCAAGAGTTTCTGAAGAGGAAAAGTTAGACTTGCCCCAATCAATATCACCTGCAACTAAAAAGACTCAACATCAACAGATACATGTTTCAGTAGATAACCACATTTCTCCAGATCTTGAGAACTTTCAGCAGAGCGTTCAAGCTATTCACGTGATTTCAGATGAGGGACAGGGTGAGAATTTTCCATCCATTGTTAGTGGCAGTGTTACAGATATGGGTCATAGTGAAGTGCTGTCTGACAAAAAAGCGCTTAGGAAATCGGACACGACAGAAGATAAGGTGGTGGAGGTTAATGTTGAAGAGTTAATGATGCCAGTTAAGGAATCCATCTCTATTAATGATGAGATGCCAATGTTTGTACTCGCTAAAAACACCTCATCCGTTGTTGACCTGACGGAACCAAGTACAGAGTTAAATGTATCATCAGACCTACGTAAAGAGATCATCATGACCTCTTTCAATGAGAAAGTAGACTCTGAATTAAACCAGACTGCTCGATCAGAGACCTCAAGTGTCATGACATCATCCGTAACAGATGCAACGGATGGAAAAAAATTACCATCAACAGGGCATCGAGGAGGGTCAGTTGTTCAGAAAGCTGCATCTAGTAAAAAGACAAGCAAGGACAAGTCTTTGAAGAAAGACAAAAAATTACCATCTACAGGGCATCCAGAAGGGTCGGTTGTTCAGAAAGCTGCATCTAGTAAAAAGACAAGCAAGGACAAGTCTTTGAATACAGACAAGAGCTCTTTAGGTTTTCCAGCTGATCTTTGTGACACTCGGATAGATAAAAATAAATTATTGTTACCAGGAAGCCAAATTTTTGATTCCAAAACCAGAGAAAGTGACCAATTTACAAAATCCACTCGTCCTCAAATTGTAAAAGAAACAGAATCAAAAAGTTATGATATAAAAGGCCAAACCCCTTTGCCTACTCCTAGACATCCAATTACTGAGAAACCCCCTAGAGATCCACAGCTCACTAAGAAACCCGAAGTTTTGGCTGATCCACATAAAGAACACCTAGTTCAAACCTCAGCAGAACCGAAAAGTCATAAAACATGTCAAAATACTTCAATTCAGCCAGAAGAGGATAAATGTGTAGAGCATTCAGGGGCCATAAATGATCAACTGGATACAAGTTATGTGTCCCAAGATGGAAAAACATCCTTTGATAAAGGTTTGTTACAGCAATTGCACAGTGAGTCTGTCGAACATGCAAACACGTCTGTACAGAATACAAATGAGTTAATAGACGAGATTACATATAAGAAACCGGAGGACAGAGCTTTGGAAAATGTTGGTCAGGAGGGAGAAAAAGCATCAAAGAATGTCTCCTACCTCCAAGAGTGTGCTCTAGATTCAGTGACGAAAGCCAGACTGATTACGGAGGAATCTGCTGTTGGCCAGGACGTGAATATCCCTATTCAAGTGGGAGAAGATGGCCTATTTGTCAGAGAAGCAGACTATACATCCAAAATTCTGACAAAGGAACCTCCCAAGGTAAACAAATGTATTTTAACTTGTGGCTTACATACACACGTGTTTCTGGATTTGTAAATGTTAATTTTGCATCATTGTTGGCATACTTGCAAAAAAGGTTGTTTGTTTTTTTAGGACTAACAGGTTTATTAACAGCATAACCTTCAAACTGTTAGATCAGGCATCCTCAAACTGCGGCCCTCCAGCTCTTGGAAAACTACAACTCCCATCATGCATTTACATAATCTATAACAGTGGGAATGATGGGAGTTGTAGTTTCCCAACAGCTGGAGGGCCGCAGTTTGAGGATGCCTCAGATACTTATTCTTCCCCTGACTCTTACCGAGGTATTCTCACCACATTGATTACCTTTAAACATACAGGCAAAAGTAAATAATGCTTTTTATCAGATACATTGCTGTTATGATTTTGCTTCATGTTAGAGTAGTTCGTTTCTCCTGCTGGTGTACACAAGCTTTCCTTGGTTACCAGTCACTTCTGTGTGCTGTAGAAGCCCTGGTCAGGATGGCTAGACACTCCCGACTGTGTCTTGTCAGCAGACCAGGAGCTTACTTTTGTTTGTTACTGACAAGCTTTAAACCTTTAGACATCTGTAGCCTTCTGCCCTGCTGTGTAGAACTCTCCATCACCAATGTCCCTCTAACAGGCACAGCTAGGAAGAGCAGGGAAGACAACCCCTTTAAGTTATTTGAAAACATAGTATTTTGCTATTTTCCCACTGAAAATGACTGTGTATCTGTAAGTTATCACAGGGCATTATGGGAAAGGAGCTGAGAAGCTGAAGCGTCTCTATTGGATGTAACAAATCCTCAATTCGCTTTTGACCCACTGGGTCTTGAGAGAGCAAAAGGGATTTTTTGCCAAGCCAGTATCTCTCATCTGCATAAAGCCGTTTCGAGATGTTTGTCCCTCATCAGTGCAGAGCATTGCCTCCCACACAGCCAGTCAGTATCGCTCTGCTCTGCACTGATGAGGGACAAACATCCCGAAACAGCTGTATGCAGATGAGAGATACTGGCTTGGCTAAATATCCCTTTTGCTTTCTTAAGACCCAGTGGGTCAAAAGCGAATTGAGGATTAGTTGCATCCAATAGAGGGCACTTGAGCGTCTCAACTCCTTTCCCATAATGCCTTGTGATATGCAGATGCTTATTAGAGGGCAAAAAGGCAATGCAAACTCTACACACCATTTGGTGCTCGCCTCGCCTCAAGGAAAGATGTTCCCTTCTCTGTAAGTTAGAGATTGTCAATCATAGATAGTAATGTTGAATTTATTTACTGGATAATTTTTGGCTTTTTTGTCAGTCAAAAAAAAATTGCTGCCTTATTGATTTTCATCCTTGAATTTGCTTCCTGACATAGTGTCTCACAAAAGTGATTACACCCCTCACATTTTTGTAAATATTGTATTTCTCTTCATGGGACAAGACTGAAGATCTGACACTTTGATACAATGTAAAGTAGTCAGTATATAGCTTGTATAACAGTGTAGATTTGGTGTGCCCTCAAAATAACTCGGCACACAGCCGTCAATGTCTAAACCACTGACAACAAAAGTGAGTACACCCCTAAGTGAAAATGGACAAATTGTGCCCAAAATGTCAATATGTTGTGTGGCCACCATTATTTTCCAGCACTGCCTTATCTCTCTTGGGCATGAAGTTCACTAGAGCTTCACAGGTTTCCACTGGAATCCTCTTCCACTCCTCCAAGATGCCATCACTCTCCTGGTAGATGTTAGAGACTTTGTGCTCCTCCACATCCCGTTTGAGGATGCCCCACAAATGCTCAATAGGGTTTAGGTCTGGAGACATGCTTGGCCAGTTCAGCACCTTTACCCTCATTAGCAAGGCAGTGGTCGTCTTGGAGGTGTGTTTGGGGTTGTTACCATGTTGCTGTGTATTGAGTTATTGACTGCACACCAAATTTACACTGTTATATTGTATCTTATATTGTATCAAAGTGTCATATCTTCAGTGAAGTTCCACGAAAAGATTATAATGCATTATTTGCAAAAAATGTGGGGTGAATATTCACTTTTGTGCTTTACTGTACTTTCTATTAACAGTATTTAAGGCTTTTTACACACTGTCATGACCTACATTTAGAACATGACAGCTATGTATCTTCAGGACCTGTATAGCTTTTAATAGTATGATCCGGGTTCTGTCTGGGCTTTGATATTTCTGATATCGAGAATAGTGCTGTAGAAGTATCTTCAATCTATTCCTAAGCAGTAGTGGAAAAATAGTAATACCTAGTTTTTGGTGTCATAATTGCCGTTGTTGATTGTGAGACCACCAAGGTTTTGTAAAAAATACTGTCACTATTGAAAAACTTTGTACTCTTGTTTAATTTATTCATTTATAAAGCACTGTTCTATTTAACAGCGCTGAAATAAGGTTTTCAATATTTACATTGCTCCCTGTTCCCATTGGGGCTCACAATATAAATGCCGGATCAACCTCTCAGTATATCATTTTTGGGAGAGTGGTGGAAACCGGAATACCCAGAGGAAGCCCATAAAGATGCAAGGAAAACATATAGACTCCTTGCAGATGTTGGCGCTGGTGGGATTTGAACCCTGGACCCCAGTGCTGCAAGCCAACAGTGCTAACCACTGAGGCACTATGCTTTACACTCCCCTCCTGTGTTCCTGTCAGCAGAGTCTGAAAATGTTTAAAAATGTTCTGTTGTAAAATCCCATTTCTTGTTTGTCTTGGCTAATAATCTCTAATACATGTTCTTGCCTAGAACTTTCAAGATGCCCGGAATAAGCAAGCTTGCCTTCAGCATGAAGAGAACCTTGTATGTTTTCTATCAATGCTTCGAGATATTGAATTAAGGCTGGGATCTCTACAGCCGGTCTTGCCAGGCCTACAAGATGTTCGGGAGAAATTGAGACAAGCAGAGGTCAGTTACTGCATATTTACTGACATTTCCACTTTTTTTTTTTTTCTACTGCCGTATTTAAGGGATTTAAGGCCACATGTATGAAAGCGGTTTAGGTCTAAAACTCACTCTTTTGCCCATAGTAACCTATGGGCAAAAAAGTGAGTTTTAGACCTAAACAGGTTCATACATGTGGCACATAGAGTATGTTCGCATTCAGTTGTTCCCAGCTGAACTCTTGTTTCCCAGCAGTGGGGACTGGAAATACTGGTCAGGGCTGTTTCTAACCCTGGGCAAAGCAAGAAATGGGGCTCCAAATCCTGAAATATCTTACAAGCAGTGGAGGCACATTCAGTCATTCCATTTCAGATGGCAGTGCTCTTAGGCTTATGTTCACACGGCTTAACTGCGGGACGTAATTACGCCCTGCAATTACGCCTTGTGGACGGGAGCGGGGGAGTGAGCGGGGGGCCGGCACTTCGCCGGCCCATTGACTTGCATTACCAGCGGCGCGTATACGCCGCTGGTAATTCACATGTCACGTCTCTCCCCCCTCGGCGTATTCGCCGAGCAGGGGGAGGAGACGTAATCCATAGTTCTCTATGAGAACTGTGGTTTATCGTCATGACTGGGACGTATTCCAGCCGTAATTTGCGCACTTCAGCGCGTAATTACGGAAAGAAATACGGACCATTTTAAGCCGTGTGAAAATGGCCTTAGGGGAATTGCTAAGGTCTTAAAAAATCTGGGGCACAAACCCTAATGCATATTTTTCCATCCTCCTCCTACAAAAAATGATATATATTTTATTTTTTTAAATGCAGCTTTCTCGCTTTAGCTTATTTAAATTTTTTTTCATCTTTTTTCTGTGATGTGTAATGCTTTATTTTGTAGGATAATTTTACATCAGATTTTTTAAAATCATATCTGGAGAAACGCAAAAAATTAAAATGGCTGTTCTTCACTTTTTAATAGCAAAAGGTGGCACTGAAATACATTTTCTAATTATGTTCCTTTTTACAGTACAGACATTTTTAAATAGTTATAGTGTCACTGGGGATGTGCATAAAGTCAGTTTTTTTTGTTGATGCCTACTAAAAACTTTTTTTTACCTTTTATTTTACATAGTTTGTTCCCTATAAGGTAAGAAAAAAGACCACTGGGGACATTTTTGATTATTTTTTCCCCCTGTAACTGGCTATGGTATATTAGTCCAGTCACAGAGAAAATAGAACTGGTTATAGGGCTGATCTGGCTCTAAGACCCAGTAGCTCCTGCAGTTACCCAGCCCTGGTAATCACCAGGGACAAAAGCCTGAAGAATGTCTCCTGAGCTGTATACATGGCACTTATTGACAGCCAGCTTTGCAGCCTCAAGCTCTATGGAGGCGCTATGAAAGTTAATTGCCAACTACCCAAATATTTTTAGTCTGTGGATGGTCAGCTCAAAGTCTGGCCCAAACAAAACCTTAGACACATAGGGAGACATGTATGAACGGGCTTTACGCCTGTTTTTTGGCGTTATACTGCGCCATCCCGGGCCTGAATCCCCTGTCGGACGCAGGGATGCAGTGTTTAGCAGCAGCGTTCGCCACTTTCTGCTGCGCTACGCATGATAAAGGGGGGCCATTGGGCGCGGGTGTGTGTTAGGCGTTCAGGGGCGGGAAGCGGCTGGCGCTCGTAAATCTAGAGGCATGTATGTGATGCGCGAGTCGGCAAAGAGCGGCGCCTAGTAGCGCGCTCGGCATCTCCGACAAGCGACCTGGTTTATTTTGGTCTAAATGGCTCGGCAGGCGGGCGAAGTGAAGCAAGAAAGGATCATGCGAGGGAGAGCAGAGTAGAATGATCGCCGACAGAAATCTCGGCGCTCCGCTGCCGTGCAGCAGGGAGTATGATTCGAAAATATCGCCTTTATAAAGGCGGAAACATTTTCAGAAAAGAGTTGAACCTCAAAAAAATAAACATATATTAAAAAGAAAATCACTTTCAAAAAATCTAGAATAGCGCCAATATCAAGAAATCGGAATATTGGGAAATTGCGGGAAGAAATACAGTAATTCAAATCTGAAAGCTATTCGCATTGGTCGGCATAAACCGGCCAATGAGAATAGGAGCGACAGTGAAACCTTTAAGAACTATGGAGAACGATTGACCAATCAGAATCAACGGCGGGACAGTTCAAAATACAGTAAATATGCAGAAAAGAGCTGATTGGTTGAGCTAGCGGGGCTTGGACTATCTCGGCACAATCAGAATGGAGCGATCAAAGGCCCTATATAAGCCTATGGAGAATTTTGAACCAATCCAAAATCCAAGGCCAGGACAGTTAAAAATACAGTATAAAACGGCCAGAAAAGAGTTGATTGGTTTAATGCGGCGGGGGCTTGGTATCCCAGCCAATCAGAGCACGAAAAAAAATATTTCCATAAAATCATGTGTATTTCTTTATTTTCGTTATCCAAGGATCAATAGTATGGGTGCAACGAAAAGAAGAAATAAACCTGATTTTATTGATTTAATATTTTTTTTCGTTACCCCAATTATTATTCATTTTTTTATACACATCGGGACAACTCTGTAGTGTTTTAATTTGATTTCGGCCTATGTTCAGTTTTTTTTTCCGATTGCATTAGAAAGAAAACCATAGGTGCGTTCGCTCGCTTCTCCACATTGGTACAAATAACGAGCGCCTCTTTTAACTTAGACAATCACAGAGCTCTCTCGGAAATTTCTTTTCCCCATAAGATCTCTATGAGAAAGTAGCTCGCGCTCTGATAGGCTAAGCTGGATGAGCCCCGCTAGCTCAAACCAAGCAGCTGTTTCTGCATTTTTACTGGTATTTTGAACTGTCCGCCTTTTGTTGGATTATGATTGGTCATTTTTATACATAGGTTATAATGGGTCTTTGTCGCTCCTTTTCTGATTGGTCAATTTCTCCTCCATAGGATATAATGGGCACTGTACGTCCTATTCTGATGGCTGTTTATGCCGACAATGAGAAGAGCTTAAACAATTTGAATTACTGTATTCCCGGCAATTTTCTCTATTGCAAATTCCTATGTAGCGCCGGTTCTCGGCGACAAAGCGTTTTCGGTTTTTAAACTGCTTTAGTTGTAGAAGAAGGGTTCTGCTCTTTAATCTGTTATGTTTTTTTATTTAATAAAATAATTTTTTTATTTTACTTCTTGCCGCCACGGCGCTGAGCGCCGCGATTTCAGAGCCGCACTCTTCATTTATAGACTATAAGGGAGAACGTAGCTCCGCTCTGATTGGCTGGGGATAGCCATGCCCCCGCTAGCTCAGCACAATCAGCATCTGTTGTGTCTTTTTACTGTATTTTGAATGTTACGCCTTGGATTTTGAAATTGGTGCTCAGAACTTCTCCATAGGATATAATGGGTTCTTCTGTCGCTCATATTCTGATTGGTCTTTAGTTATCATTGGTTTTAATGGGACACTGTCGCCTCCTATTCTGATTGGATGGTTTATGCCGACCAATGAGAAGACGCTTAAATCAATTTGATTTTCTGTTTTCCCGGCAAATTTCTCTCTATTGCAATATTCCTTATGTAGCGATGTCTCGGCGGGACAAAACGCTGTTGTTAGGGATTGTATTAATGTATGTTTATAGAAGGTGTTCTGCGATTATTGATAATGTTTTAACTTAATAAAAATGATTTTTTTTTGTCATACTCCATGCCTCACGAGCTTGAGAGCTGAAGATTGCATGGAGCGATCTCTCCATCAGACATACAATGGGAGAAGTAGCTCGCGTCTGATTGGCTGTAGCCAAGCCCCCGCTTGCTCAACCAATCAAGATCTTTTATATGCTTTTTTACTGTATTTTTACTGTCCCGACCTGTGATTCTGATTGGGTTCAATTTTTCTCCATAGGTTTTATCTGGGTCTTTGTCGCACATATTCTGATTGCTGAGCTAGCCAAGCCCCAGATAGCTCATACAATCAGCTCTTTTCTGCATTTTTCTCTGTATTTTGAACTGTGCTGCTCCTTTGATTCTGGATTGTCAATAGTTCTCCATAGGTTTTAATGGTTCACTGTCGCTACTATTTGATTGGCCGGTTTATTGCCGGACCAATCAGAATTTGCTTCAGAATTTGAATATAATGTATAATTCAGCTATTTCTATATCCTTAATTCTTGGAATTAGGATATTGGAAAGTGATTTTGTTTTATGTATTTTTTATTTTTAAGGTTTAGCTCTTTTTCTGAGAATGTTGAAACAACTTTATAAGGCGATTTTGGATTTCATATCCGCACCGACATGTGGAATGATTTATCACGCTGTTTTCAAGCCTGTATCGCATCGGAAACGATTTTAGGCGCAGTTTCCCGCACGGCGCCTAAGTCCCGCTACTGCGCCCATGTCCCCGCACTGTGCCCCACCTACTCTGGACGAGGCGAGGGAACTTTTCCCGCATGTTCGAGAGCACCTCCTCGGACGGCACGATCTTCTGGCGCAGGCGCCGCACTGCGCCTCAGTCCCCGCTCAGTGCGCCTAACACACTGGCGAGGCGCGGCGGAACTTTACATAGGATGTATGAGCGCGCCCCGGCCCCGACATAAATCAGGCGCAGGTTTCGCCGGAAAACTAGCGGAAAAGCGCGCCCCGACCCGGCGAGCTTCATACATGTCGCCCATACTGCCTAAAAATGTAACGTAGGATGCGCAGTGTTTGTTTAGCCATTAATGCCTATGTCTTTGTACAGATGTCTTCACAAAATTATCAAAACAAACTAAAGAGACAAAAAAATCTCCATATTAAAGAAGCCAATTAACTTTTTAGGGTCGACAAATTGCCCTTTCAAGAGTTGATTTGTATTATACAACTGTTGCGTCTTCTCATCCCTTTTAGTAGGGAAAAGAAAAGACCCCTTAAAGAACGCCCACCAACTTTTGATATTGGGCGGTGCAGGTCGTTTATCTGCAGCGATGTCTTTTGGGGTCTCTGCAGACATCGGGGTTTGCGGCACCCGACTCCACAGCTGCGCTGAGAATAGAGCTGTACGTCACAGCCCTGTTCCCAGTGCTGTGTCTGCAAGTGCTGGGGAGAGGGGGAGACCTCCGTTTAATGGAGTTTAACCCTTTGATTGCCACGGTCCGTGACCATAGCATAATCAATGGGCTTTCCCCTGCACTGTCGTGTGATCGGTGACCCAATAGAGCCTGGGGAATGGCTGCACAGTCAGCCCTGGGGACCTAGAGTAGCCCCAAGGCTGTCTGTGTAAAGAAGCCAGCGATCAGGGCACAATCTGTGCTGTCCTGATTGCGGCCTGTGTCAAACGGACACAGATTATAATGTATTAGCATATAAGAATATGCTAATACATTACGAAGTGTAAAAAAAAATGTAAAACAGTTATCCCTTCGTGGGATTTTTTTAAAAAAAAAGTAGAAAACATAAAGTGTAGGATAAAATAAATAATAAAAATATTTAATAAAAAATTATTTTGCCTACATTACACACACACAAAACCCTACACGTATTAGGTGTCCACAATAACCCGTGGAATTAATCCAACAAGTTATTAAGTGTGAACTGGGAATGGTATAAAAAAAAAAAAAAAAAAAAAAAATATGCAATAATTTGTGAATTTAAATATATTTCCTCCAAAACAGTACAAATTGTCCAATTAAAACGAGCGGGCCTCATACAATGCGTCATTGAAAAAAAAGTTATGACTGTTGAAAAGCAAGGAGGCAAAAACTTAAAAAAAAATGTGCTGGTCACTAAGTACTTTTCAGGTGTTTGGCTTAAGGGGTTAAATATAACACCTATGCAGTTCAATTTCTAAGAAGGATGTATAACATAAGCCTAGTCTAAATCCCTAAGTCACTGAATGACTGCTGAGGTGGAGAAAGATCACAGGCTAGGTTCCCTAATAATGCCATAGTGTCACAATTGGTGCAAACAACGTTGGAATCAGTAGGCTTTTAACGGGTGTGACACTGATCTAGTTGTTGACGGTTCATTAAATGCAGTTAATGATAGATAGCTCATATGGATAAAATATTATCTTTCTTTTCTCCAGGTGCTTGACCAAGAACTGAAGACTTTAGAGACTCCTGTTGCCAAAGAGCTTGACTTTGTGAAGTTGATAGTTTCTGACCAACCTCCCCATGTGCCTGCTCAGCTCCTGCGTGCGTTAGAGAAAGATGCTAAGAACTTGGAGAAGTCCCTTAATTCCATCAGATTAATTTCTGAGTCTCGTGTTAAACAGCTTCACTCTGTGTTTGAGCTCGAAAAGGTCAGCATTAGACCCTGTGTTGACGGTGCACTGTTTCATGCTTTAATTATCAATTGTTTATTATGTTGTTTGCAATACTGTAATGTTCTTTATTTGAAGGGAAAAGTCAATGCTGAGCATCAGGACCTAGAAAGCAAACTGCAAACTCTCTTGCAGAGAGTAAAGGAGATATCTCACTGTCTAGACTGCCAGAAGACAAGTGATTTTGGATCAGTATCTGCAGTAGTCGAAGAGATGACTACCATAGAGGTAATTCTTCAGGTTATGAGTCTGCTCTTAACAAATATGTCAAGTAACTATTTCTCCGCTTTCCCTTTAATACATTTTATGGCTTTTGTATAGATATTGTACAGCACAACTGCAACTATTTCTATAATGATACTTATTTTTCCTCTTAAAGGGGTCATATCACTTCAGACAGTGATGACCTATTCCTAGGATATACCATTTTTGTCAGATAAGTCTCTTAAGCGAGCCCCAAACCTCTCCTTTCTGGAGGGACGGTGGCCGGGACTCTCCCATGGACATGAATAGGATTTACGAGTTTAGATGACCAACACCGCTTGGCTGTAATCTGAACTCTCATTCATGTCCATGGGAGAGTCCTGACCACCTCTCTTCAGAGCAGAAAGGTTTCAGGGCTCGTTTAGGAGGTAGGTGTGGTCCCATCAGACATTGATGGCGAATCCTAGCGATATGCCATCATTGTATAAAGTGAGACAACCCCTTTAAAGATGACCTGTTGCTGTTCCTGACAAGTCTGCTTTAGTAAATCTTTGTGTTCGTTGTGTGAAATAATCTGGAGCATCTTCTCTTATAAAATGTGTTATAGAATCTGTCAGCTGGGTGTTTACAACTGAGGTTGTGTGGGTCAAAATGTTGCTTTTTAACTTTTGGGCATGTTCAGACGGCGTCTTGGAGCTGTATAGCGGTGCTATAAGACTGTTTTTGTTTTTTTTTTTAAGAAGTGCGCACTGGCCAGACTCTCTGCCCCCATTCACTGTCCCCGGCCCATAAACCCAAAGATGTCGCTTCCAACTCTCGACATGCAATACGTGTCGGGAAAAATGGCAGGTAACCATAGCTCTCAATGAGAGCTATGAATTACCATAGTGGCGGACCATATTCTGGGCATATTGCAGCGCAATTACACCCCAAAATACAGCCCGCAAAGACGCAGAGTGAACATACCCTTTAGGAGTACAATAAAGATGTGAATTCTTTTTTCCATATAAAGGATGCTGTCAGCCTTTTTTTTTTTAATTCAGTTATTGTCCAGTCAGTCCTTTTTAAAAACTGACGGATTCCGTAATACATTTCTAGGTGCAATAACAGAGGAACAGCACAGAGTGATAAGAGAAGATGCTGCAGAATTGTTATTTTACAGGGACTTATTAGCTAAAGCAGACATGTTAGGATATGTCACAGGTCCTCCCCAATACATTAACCATTGTTTCTGGTTCTTTTTTGTATAAATTATGGAGAAAACACAACGATACCACTTCACCTCTCTTGTTTTATCCCCTTTCTTGCTTTAGAATTTGAAGCAGCCTGTAGCAGACATCAGAGGTGATCTGGACAACATTGCCTATGAAGTTCAATTCTTTATTTCTGAGCAAGCTCCAGATTTGTCACCCCAGCAAAGTCGCACATTGCTTCGTCTTCTGAATGAGCTGCAGAAGTCTTTTCGTGAAAGCTCCGAAAGATTGTTGGCTCAGAATGAAGTTCTGCAGTACCGCGAACGACAGGTGAAATGCAGCATGAGATTTAGGCTTAGACAGAGGGCAGGCTTATCAGTTCTACACTGCTTACAAGCTAAATAGAAAGCTGCATTGCATATCCTAGTGATAAAAGTGCTTTAGCTTCTCGCGTTTTGTGGCAGCAGGTCTTTTGGAATAGCTTGTTGAAGCTATATCATAATAGCTTTTTGAAACTACACATATATACACACACAGTACATACCCTATAGTCAAAAACCATGGGGTGTATGTGTGTGTGTATATGTACACGCTGGTACTTGTAGTTCCATAGCAGCTGCCAAATAACTAAATGTCCCAGCATGCAGTGTCTGCATCCATTGTGTTAAAAAAAAAAAAATAAGCCCTCCCCCAATAATAAGCCTGTCTTATTTTTGGAAAAACACGGTATGTGATATAGACGGGCACAGTATATACCTTAGTGCCCCACCTCACACTAAAATGTAATCTTTACGCATGGATTTCTTAATTGCAAGAAAGCTTTCTAGAAATTAGAATTTCACACAAGATTAGATTTTTTTAATATATGGTCCTTGCCGTAGTAATTTATAAATCCACTATATAAGAGTAAGGGAAATTTATTAAACCATATGTGACAATTCTATGGTGTCATGCACATTTGTGCTATAACTGTAAAAAAGTGGTTAGGGTTTAGTATAGGGGGGAGTGGCCCATGATTACCTAACAAATTTCTTACGTTTTAAGCCAGAGATTAATGCAAAAAGTGGCACAGACTTGCACCTGCTCCGAGATTTCTTTTTCTGGCCTAAAGAGAGTCTAAGATTCAGCATGTTTATTAAGAAGCATGTGTCTCTTGATAAATTTGTCGCATGATATGCTAACGTACTTTAGTTTTTGACCGACTTATTAAAAAACATCAGTCTTAGGGCATGTCCCCACAGCAGGATTTTCAGCCGGATTTACAGACGGTTTTCGGATTTGAAAGCTGTCTGTAAACCGGCTGTCAACCATTTAAATGGCCTTCAATGGAATATCCGTGCACGGCTTTTCCGCTGGACAGTTTTTAGACCGCCGGCGATCCGAAAAACATAGAACATGTTCATTCTTCCGCCCAGTTTTCGGGCAGAATATGAACATGTGGGTGTGAAGGGGGAGGGCTTGAATGCACAAACCGCACACAAAAGCCGTCCCCCTGCATGCCAAAAACAGACCAAATACCTGTCGGAAAATCCCGACTGGTATTTGGTCTGTGCCGTGTAAACGCGGTTTTAAGGTGCTTTCACAGGGAGCATTTTTGATGCTTTTTGGCACGTTTTTGCAATGTTTTTTGTGCAGAAATGCACAACATTAATAGCTGTGTATTTCTGCAGAAAAACCGCGCCAAAAAAGCATCAAAAACGCACCCTTAGTAAATCTCCTCATAAGTGTCACTTATTATAAGAGAAAGCACCAGTAGTTACCAGCTGTGTTGATTTGTTTGCATTAACCATGTCCATAAGCTGCTTGATTTGTGTTTTAACCTCTTGTTTGCTTTGCTTTTCTAGGTTTCTCTACTCTAACAGTAAAGGATTTCTTCCTCAGTCTGGTGTTAACACTGATATCCACTATACGGATACTTGTAAAGAATGTGGCTAGGGAGTATTTGGCTGTTATGAAAGGGACACATCGTGCTCACCCACTAGGCAGGCATGTGTAGAACAGAGAAGCGGGTTCTGGACCATACAGATTCTAAGTCATCTTAAGTCTTAACAAGTACTACTTATACAGACATTAAAGGAGATGCTATTATCTGTGTGCTCTGTGCCTTGCTCTCTGTTTTGCGTTATTTATTTGTAGACTCAAGATCTGTATTTTCTTTTAGACACTTCAGGAGCAGCAGGTGGTTTGTGCCCAGGAACTGGAAGGCTTGAGCTCTTGGGCTGAACAAATGGAAAAAGCTGTGAATGATCACCAGACCAATGCCAGCTCGCAAAACCTCTCTAGTCTTCAGGATCAGTACCAAAGCATGCAGGTGATTTATTAGTCTGTCAGGTTTTAGGGTGCATTCACACAGTGCATTTGTGTTGTGTTTTTGATGCGTTTTTTTGTGCAGGAAGGCACAGCAATTAATGCTGTACACCGCGATTGTTTCCCCCACGATTTTTGTGCAGCAATGTACAGCGTTCATTGCTGTGCCTTCCTGAACAAAAAACGCAGTGTGTGAAAGCACCCTTACGCTGGGTTAACATGTTGCGTTTCATGAATGCCACAGTAAAAAAAAAAAGTGTTTTTTTATTAACCCAAATTAACCTGTATTTCAGAATTAATTATAAAACACTTGCATTCTAAAAAATGCACGGCTTTTTACTGCACATCTTTTTTTTTTTTTTTTCCACATGTAATTTTTATTATTTTCACGTAACGACATTACAATCTTTATAATCACAAAGTGAGCATACACTTATGTATTAACATAAAAAAACAACAGAAATAAGCCATAGTCATTCCTCTAATAGAGAACATCGAAGATCACTACACATTGCTGAGCCAGAAGGTAGGAATGAGGACAACATCTAGCAGTTCAAAAATCAAGTAATAGAACATTAGTATGCACTCAAAAAATTAGTGACTTTTTCTTTTAGGGCTTGTTCACACGACGTTTTTGTGATCCGTTTTACGGATCCGCAAAACGGATCTAACAATTGTCAGAGTGATTAACATTGTGTTCAATGGCAAAAGCGCATCGCTGTTCCCACGGGAGATCGGCGATGCGCTTTTGAGAGCTCTCCTGCACTGCGCTTTTCGCACCTGCTTTATGAATTGACATGTCAATTCTTACTGCGTTTTACGCAAGTGAAAGCCCATAGGAGATAATGGAGTTCGCTTTTGGCACCTGTCCAAAAAACGCTGCACACTCTGGGTACGTATCAGCTGCGCTTTGCATCCTGAAAGCGGATGCGAAAAGCGGAGTGAGCGGCGGCAGGTGGATCGTCGCAGGTGAGCGGCTGCGTCAGATGGAGGAGGGTATCGCAGGTGAGCGGCGGCTGGTGGATCGGCGCAGGTGAGCGGCGGCTGGATCGCGGGACGCGGCGCAGCATGGACAGGCAGTGAGTGGGGCGCAGCATGGATCGCGGGACGGGGGGCGCAGCATGGACCGGCAATGAGTGGGGCGCAGCATGGAACGCGGGACGGGGGGCGCAGCATGGACCGGCGGTGAGTGGGGTGAAGCATGGACCGGCGGTGAGTGGGGCGCAGCATGGACCGGCGGTGAGTGGGGTGAAGCATGGACCGGCGGTGAGTGGGGCGCAGCATGGATCGCGGGACAGGACACTTATGAATGGGGCAGGACACTTATGAATGGGGCAGGACGAGAGAGAGAAGAGAGACTTTTTTTTTTTTTTTTAATTAATGGAATAAAACGCATCCGGAAAGCGGTCGCATAAAACGCAAGTGACAAAGCATTTCAAAACGGATCAGAGTAAAGTATCAACTGCTGAATTTTCCGGATGCGCTTTTCAACTGTCAAAAACTGATCCGTAAAAAGTATCCAAATCGTCGTGTGAACAAGCCCTTAACGTAGGCATTTTCTACATGTGGTTTTGATGCAGTTGAGAAACATAACAAAAATTCACCATGTGGACCCAGTCTGAAAGCTTTAGCCGATTTTGTTAAGCATGTGAAAATAATGTTGCATAGTATGTCTTGTAAAGCAGATTAAAAAAATATTTCTTTCCTTTTTTCCCTATTTTCCAAAAAGAAACTCCATAAGGATGTTCAAGCTGGAGCTAACCAGTTTTTAAATGTGATCAAAGCAGCAGAAAACTTCCTTGAACAGAACAGAAACAAAATGAATCCTGATGAACTAGAGGCTTTTCAAAGAAAGTTGCAGAAGGCCAAGGAACAGTACCAGTCTGTGCTTGAAAAGACAGGGGAGACAGAAAAACGGCTGGAGTCTGCAGTGAGCAATGCTGTTTTAGAAGAAACCAAAAAGGTAACATATTGAGCCCTTCATGTGAGACCAGAGACATTTGGAAGGGCACTAGAAATTTCAAATAACAGTGTCTAGAGTTTAAAGCAAACCTGTCAGTTGTTTTGCTACCCTATCTGAGAGCAGGCTATGATAGAGGAGCTGAGCTCTGTAATACTTAAGTTTATATGATTTGGAAAAGGATTTCTGAGTAAAAAGCATAGAAAATCCTGATCATACTCCTTGAGAGAAAGTAGAAGTCCTGCTTACCCTACCTACATACAGTGATTGAAAGTGTTTCCTGTACATACTCTGTTACAGGAAAAGTTGTCAATCCCTGTATGTGGTTAGGATAAGCAGGACTCTCAATTTTTCTTTTAGGATTTACTTGGCTTTTTACTCAGAAATACTGCTTAAAATCATATAAACTTGCATATCACGGAGCATAGATTCTCTCCCTCTGTTATTTCCTATGCGCAGAAAGGATGGCATATATGACCTGACAGCTTTGTCTTAAAGCCAAAGCTACGTAAATCTGGTCATTCACATTAGATTTAATGAGTTGTCCGGTTATTTAATATTTATATATAAATGTAAAAAATTCTATATAAATTTTCATACTACTAGCGTCCCTATAAAATAAAACACTTCTACTCACCTCTGATTCAGTGCTACGCTGTTCTCACTCTCCACCGGTTTCCTGTCTACTTGTTGCTTCTTCCAAAAGGGATGTCACCACTGCAGTTATTGATTATCTGCAGAATTCACTGTTTTTCACTGAGCTGTCTGAATAGTGAAGTCAGACAGTGGCCCATTTATGCTGCAGTCAATCAGTGGCTGTAGCAGTGATGTCCTCATTTGAAAGAAGCAAGAAGTAAACCGAAGATCGGTGGAGAAGGAAGATGGTGCAGCGCTGGGTCGGAGGTTAGAGGAGCCATGACTGTAAAAAATTTTCTATTTTTAAAGGGTGTTCGTAGCTATAACATATGAAAAACAATATATAGTGGGACAATCCCTTTAATGTTGACTAACAGACTGATCTACAGGGTGACCACCAAACAATCCCCTAATGTCATACTTAGGAAAAAGTAAGAACTGCGCACTAAGAATTTAAAAAAAGACAAGATAAGCTAGCACATTTAAACACAAATGAAAGACACTGGTAAAAGCTGTTCTGGCTGCAGTGCTAACCGCAAACTATACGACAGAAAAAAAAATAACAGCACCAAGCAAGCACTAAATCCAACATAAACATTGAATTTATAGAACATATAAAACTGCATTACTGCTATCTTTTCTATATGTGAGGTTTTTAGTGCACATTTTGATCAAATTGTATATGCGCATCTACCACGCCAAGGTATCCTCTTGAGTTGGGACACTAAGCTTAATAATAGATGGGCACTTTCTGTTCTGTGCCTTTTTATTATCACAGATCAGATTACAATAAAAGGTGACTTTTTTAAATGTCTAGAACACTCTCCTACAAAAATCAACACGTTATCTTCTACTTACAGGCTTCAGTGTTTATGTACTTACTGCAAAGCAGATCTCTAAATTCCATTAAAAGCTGCTCATTCAATATGACTGCCCCCGTAATCTTGTAAAGAAAGTAGAATAAAACCTCCATAATTAGAGTAAGAAAGAAGATGTATTAGTTTCTGGTATATTTATGTGTCTTGCTGTTTTATGTTACTTTTAGTCTAAAACTGCTGAAGAGCTGAAGGAAAATCTGGGGAAGATTGAGTCTCTTCTGTGTCAAGTGCTTCCTTCCATTCCAACAAAAAGCAACCAGCAGAAAAGTAGTGTTACTGATGGAGAAGATCCTGGGAAGAAAGTCTTGTCACCTGTATGTTCTTCTCCAGAAGATGCTGCTGGCATAATTAATGACTTATATGAGAGAAAAAAGGTGAGCGGCTAAACACATATCAATTCTTGTGGATTAATCCTCCACTTTTAGGAGTGTCATAGAGATATGCAGACATTTAGGTGGATTGCTTGTAAGGGTATGCTCACACGATGTGATACATCGTGTGCTTCAGGAGCGCGTACTCCCGAGGCGCGGTGGGACCGGCAGCCCGCCGGCCCCATAGACATAACATGTCACTTATCTCCCTGTGCGTGCAATACGATCGGATTGTACGAGGGAGGAGAGGAGACGTAATCTCGCCCGTATTAAAGCACAAATACGCGGCGAAATGCGCGCCGCAACTACGCTGTGTGAACATACCCTTAGCCATGACATTTTCTCTCAATACATTTTACTTCGAGGTATTTTGGGGCGGGGCACATTATGCCTCAATTCTTCATGCTGTTTCTCATTTTGGAAACCTTTCTACACCATTGCTGTAAATAGCTTTTCCCTACCCACAGGCTATTAATTGCTGAGACAAATCAGCCAGATAATGGATTATAATCTCCTTTATGAAGAGTCCTTTGTCCCTTTGTATCAGATGTCCTCTTCCCTTCTTATAGGAGCTAAGGAATTAAGCTTGTTATTAACTAAAGCTTGCTTCTTATAATGCATGTATCTTTAGTTGCATAAAAGAAATACAAAGCGTTTGACAAGAAGTGTCCTTCCAAACCTTAGCCACCCCAATTATTTTAGTTGTCCAGGTAACTACAGATTCAATGTTCAGGTAACTACAGATTCAATGTTCAGTCGTGCATTCACAGATTGAACATTTAGTAGACCGTATAAGCAGCAATCTCCATAATGCAACATACTAACAAAAGACCCTGAATACACAAACAAGTTATATTCACACGATAAGGTTTTGCCTTAGGCCAACCAGTCATGGATTTTGAGAATAACCCATGCAAGAAATCCACAGTTAAAACTTGTATTTTTGCTGTGCTAATCTGCTTTTTCTGTAGTACAGAAGCTGGGTCAACAGCAAGTTTTAAAATCCCTGTGTCGAACATTTTTTTGTTCAATTTTTTTTCTGGCATGTGAATGCTGGTGGAATTGTTCTTTCTGGATTTAGTCAAATAATCTTCAACCAACTAAATGTTGAAAAAATCCTGAATGTGTGAATGAGATATTAGATGTCCCTCTAAAATTTCAGTAGAGTATTATATATACTTAGTAAAATAGTGAGGAGAATAAAATGTGAGGTATAATAAAAAAGTATTTTAATATGTTTGATAGTAATATCTAATGGGTGTGTCTAATTACTGGAGTAAACATATACCTACACTCCGTAAGTCGTATATAAATGTAGTATTGGGTAGCGCCAAGAAACAAAGAATCTAATAACCAAATAATAAAAAATACCATTTTGGTCATAAAAAATGGAGATTTTTTTTTTATGTTATCACCATTTAAAATTGTTATAACCAAATAATATAACAGTAACTGAGGATGCACAACTCACTATGAATATTTCCAATATATGTAATGAGTATACAACTTACAGATAATATGTAAATGTCCCAATTACAGTATACACGTAGGTCAAAGAAGATAACCCCAATAATAGTATAATAACATCATGTTATCAGTAAAGAGAGATATGTGCGGAAGTGCGATGGGGTTGTGCATCCTCAGTTGGCTGATCTACTTTTATATGAATATATTATAGTAGTTTTTAGTGGTAATTGCATAAAATATTGCTATTTTTATGACATAAAATGGTATTCAAGTTCAGTAGCTGCAGCTGTGAACCTCTTTACTGTGACTTGCTATGAAACTACCTCCTGGCTTATAATGTTCCTCCAACAGCTGACAGACATTTATTGTACAAATGGTGACAGATACTGTGGGCCTCATTTATTAAAACTGTCTAACGGTAAAACTGTCTCTGTTGACCCATAGCAATCAATCAGAGCTCAGCTTTTATTTTTCCAGAGTAATATACGAAATGAAAGCTGAGCTCTGGTTGCTATGGGCAACAAAGACAGTCTTACTGCTAGACAGTTTTGATAAAATAGGCCCAGCGGGACACATTTATCAAGCCAGTAGCGCCAGAATTCTGGCACAATTTGCGCCAAAAATAGCGTCTTGCATGCTTTACACCACTATGTGTTTCAGAAAGTTTTCAGACACTTCTGTGACTTGTCCGACAAAGGGATGTGGCTTCACATAAAATGGGTGTGGCTTAACAAAATTCGCCAGAATTATGTTGCAATTAGTGGCATAAAAGTAAGCCAATTTAATGGTGGTACAAAGTTAGACTAGACAGTTGTAACCTGCGGCAGATTTATTAACACTAAATGTGGCGCATTGTAAGACTGTCTAGTCTAACTTAAAACTGTTTTAGGGTATGTTCACACGGCGTGTTGGGTCCATGTGAACATATGTCATATGTCATATGTCAAGATGGACCCAAACACGCATCTAACAATGTGCAGTATGATTTTACACTGCTCGCGATGTGAAACACGCATCGGCATTCAGATGAGTGATTGCCGATGCGTGTTTACTTGTGTCTTTCTGCTGCGTCTTTCGGATCCGTTCTAAGAATTGACATGTCAATTCTTGATCCGAAAGAGGCAGCAGGAGCCCTATTTAAAACTATAGGGTGCGATCCTGCTGCAACCAAACATGCAGCTGCTGTTGGATCCGATCAACGCTGCGTTTTTGGATGTGATTTTCAGATACAAAACATGCCCTTACAGTTGAACATTGATGATAAATGTGCCCCAATGTGTTCTCTTTGACCAGTGTAAGTGTGATCTTACCAACGCTGCCATACAGACAAGGTGACAGCGTCACAGTGGTTCCATATACTCTGGTGATTTTTGGTTGGAGCTGCAAAATGAGCACAGGGCTAGCAGGAAGGGCCAAGCTTCTCCCTGATGAATGGCTTTAGTTGTCCTTTGGTGAATTTTGTGAAATAATAAGTTGAAGTTGGGCAAGAGGGGTGTTTAATGCTGTAGAAGTAAGTCTGATCCATCTTTCCTGCTATATTGCCTTTTTTTGCAGATGCAGCATCAAGAAATGTTAGCCAAACAGCAGAATTTCATCTTGACCATACAGTCGGCACAAGATTTCTTAGATAAACATGGTAGTACATTATCCCCGGAAGAGAGAGAACGGTTGCAGGACCAGCTGGCACGTTTGAAGGAGGAGTATGCTACCTCAGTGTCACAATCCCAGTTACAACTGAAACATTCACAAAGCCTGCGTGATGACTTTCAAAACTTCATTCATGACTATGGAGAGTTTGAGACGTGGCTTCAACAGAGTGAAAAAGAATTGGATAACATGCAGAATGGGGAAGCAGACTTTGCAGTATTACATGATTTTTTGCAGCAGCAAGGAGAGTTTTCTGAAGATGTGATTTCCCACAAAGGAGATCTGCGATATATCACAATTGCAGGGCAGAAAGTCATTGATGCAGAAAAAGCAGCTGCTGAACAATGCAATGAAGATTTAGAGCTACAGGTGGCTGGAGCTTTGGTAAAAAATAAACTTGAAGATGCTTCAAAAAGATACAGTGCCTTGCATTCAAAGGTAATCATTGATTGATAACAATTGGAATACTCTTGTCGCAGGAATCAGTAGTAGAAAAAAACTGAAATTTTCCATGATCTCACATATCTTCTCTTATTACAGTGCTCAAAGCTGGGAACTCATTTAAATTCTTTATTGAACCGGTACCAGCAGTTTCAGGAGGGCTCAGATGCCGCAATAAGCTGGCTGCAAAATGCTGAGATAGCTGTGGAGAGGTTACTATCAGAACCAGTAGCATCAGATCCAGTCGCTCTGCAGTCTCAACTGGAGAAAGCTAAGGTAAATATATCTGCAACAATTAACACAAATGAAACTGTTGGAAGTCTTGTCTTAATTTGGGACATAGGATTAAAGAGGTTGCCTCATCTCTTTCACTGAGCTTAAAAGCAGATTCATGCATTCTGTCTCTTCCTGATCAGGCTGTGGGTGGTTCTGTAGCATTGATTAGCATATCAGCTCTGCATTCACAGCTCTTCGAATAGCACTGACATGAGAGCAGGAGACTTTATCTATAAGTGCATAGAGGTACAGAGCTCAAAGGAGACTAATTACTTGTTTGAGATAGCACACTGTTCTCATGCTGCCAGCAGCCTGACCTGTAATGATGTCATCCCTGCTATCAGATAACACAGAACAGGGATGGAAGGTCAGTAACCTAGAAACACCTGTGTGCTCTCAGAGCTAATAACCTCTATCTTATCTCCACAACACAGCAATATATTTGGAAAAACTTTTCAATTACCGGTCCCTACATGTTCACAGCTAATCTTTGTAGTGAGAAAACCCCTTTAATCAATAAATATTGGATTTTTCAGAGCATGCAGTGTGAAATGGCAGCGCATCAAGTCCAAGTGGAGAAAGTTCATAAAGCCGTCCGTGGTCTTCAGGAAGTCCAAGGAGATCCATTGCCAGCCTGCAAGAAGATCCAGACAACAGCTGGTGAGTAGAAATGTCAAATATTAACAAGAACTTGTCTCAGTGATGTGTGCTGATGTGATAAGCAAAAATGTCTGGACGTTTTGGGGTCCTGCTCCCAGTGATCTACACCTGTGCTATGAGTCCTAAAGTCCAGACTTTTTTGTAAGTTTTAGTACAGTGAAGATATAATAGCAAAAGTTGCTAACCATTTATGCGTTGAAGGAGATCAGGAAGATACAGAAGTACTAGCATTTCTGTCACATAGACTTTATCTCCATATTCAGTTATTATTGACTTTGTACTACTGTTAATACATACTGCTTGTGACCTTGTGTATGACTATGTATTGTTACAGATTCTATTGAAAGCCGGTTCCAGAGCCTCTCCAGAAAGATGTCTGCACACTCAGATTTACTGCAGAAGTCAGTAGCTCAGTCTCAGAGTGTTCAGGAAGGCTTGGAGAACCTCTTACATTGGTTAGAGGATGTAGAGAACACTCTGGAAAGACAAAAACAGTCATCTATGTCTTCCTTGTCAATTCAGGAGGCTCTGGCTCAGAACATGGTAAGACCGATTCTCGATGATAGTCTGTGGCCTGCTCGAAATCAAGCAGCATAGTCTCAAATGTTACATATCCTATATACATTATATAGAAACCTGCTAATTCTCAAACAACATCATTATAAGAATAACTAAAGATGCATGAAAAATGTAAGCCAATCCTTAGTACCATATACAGGCTAAAGTTGCATGAAGTTTGCTTTGGTTTGTTTGCACACACAAAGATATATATGTATAGTCATGAATGCTGCCTTCCTCTGGATCAACACTGTAGCACAAAAGGCGGAACTTGATGGACGTCTGTCTTTTTTCGGCCGTACAAACAAACTATGCAGCTTAAGATCTGAAAATTTCTTTTAGTATAACAAAATCCTTTCAGTTTGGTATTTTATAGTCTGGAACTAGTGATAAGTCAGTATGCAATATAATAGACTTGAAAGAAACTTACTTGGTAGTTCGGGAGATCATGGACAATGATCACTCTTGGATGTTACAATCAATCTTACAAGGTAGAGAGAAAAAAAAAACGCTTGATGGGTGCACTCCAGTTCTAATATCTCCAAAGGGGTCCTGTGGTATCTGGGTTCACGACATAAGGAGCAAATCCTTTATGTCCTGTAACCTGCGAAACTGGGCCTCCATGGATTGAACCTGCTTTTCCCACATTCCAGTAAGATGTGAGGAATTCAAATTAAGATTTGTTATATTTGTTTGCACACCTTGAATCTTTGTCATTTTCCCCCAAACCGTTCCTGAGCAGTGTTTACAGTGTGGCAGGCACATTATCCAAATAGGTAGTTAGTATGTGTCAAAGTGACATGCACATGAATGCCAGGGTTTAAGTTTTCTTAGTGCATCATAGTGCACCCTTGTGTAATCCACACACAGCGAAACATTCATTTTCATTTCAGGCCACCTGCATGCGCGATCACTCTTCATTCATTTCAGTGTGAGTTCTGGGTACACCCGAGCAGGTTGTACTATAAACTCCCATGAAATGAATAGTGAGTGACCGAGCAAAAGTGGCCACTTCTCCATTCACAACCTGGAGTTTCCAGGGCCAGTTCTGGAGGTAAGTGTGGGTTGCAGAGGTGGGACCTGTACATGTCTGACATTTATGGCTTATCCTATTTATAATGCCATCAATATTTGTCAACTTCCCACATGACTATGTGAACCTTAAAAGGGATGTCTCTCCTTGCTGTTTAAGAGCCACAAGCGGTTTTACAGTCATGCATCCTGTCTCTTCCTGGTCAGGCTGTGGGTGGTTCTGTGGCAGTGATTAGCATATCAGCTCTATATAAGCTCTTCTCCTGCTCTTATGTCCGTGCAGTTAGATCTTATCGATGAGCTCTAAAGCTCTCTGATGTAAAGTAACAAAGTAATTAGTCTATCTTGTTTGTTAGAGATAATTCTGTTCTCAAGCCGCCAGCAGTTCGACCCTTGGTTATGTCACTCCCTGCTCCCAGATGCCGACTGTGTGCACTTGGAGCAAATAAAATCTCTCTTATCTCCTCAACAGAGCCAAAAAAAACAAGCCAATATGTTTGGAAAAAATTTTCAATGACTTGTCCCTAAATGTTGAAAGCTATCTTTGACGTTAGACAAACCGTTTAAGTGTCTATGACCTTGCTGTTAACTCACTGGTTTTTACTTGGAGAACTTTTGTGAGGCACAAGCTACTGCATCCAGAAACACCCCTACAAGGCCTGCCAATTAGTAGTTGCTCTTACCTATTTGTCATTACAATTTAAACCATGTCCGCATCATTGAAATCCTTCTACTTGCTCACTTGCCTGCTTCCAACACATCTGAACGTTCTTGTTCTCTATATCCCAGCCCTAGACATTGTAATACTGTAAGCCGTGTTATTCACTTGTTTTAATGCAAAAAGGGACAATTTGTCCTTAGGATTAAGAGTAAAAAGGCACTTGGGATGTTCTTAATGCCATAAAATGATAACTTGGACTATATAATTATGTCCTCTATTTATTGGCAAAAAATAAATTAAAAGTAAATAACAAATAAAAATACTAAACACTTTTCGCCCGCTGTCATCGCGTGCTTCCTCAGGAGTAAATGAAATTAACATGCCACGGAATTGATCTTATACAGTAGTTGAAAAACATGGGTGGAGAATATGCAAATTATAACCTATATAACACAATATTATTTAGATCTTAATATTGAAAAATAATTAATATATATATATATATATATATATATATATATATATATATATATATATATATTATATATAATGTAAACATGATCAATAAACATATATACAATTATCAGAATACAAACATGATCCGTAAACTTACTACAATGTTATGCCCTCATTATTTGTTTGTTTGCCGCTCGCTGTTTACTCCATTGCGGCGTTCCGGAACCACAAAAAGAGCTACATACTTGCTATAAACTTCATGCTTAGCAAGTTTAGCGGAGTCTCCCTGAATAAACTTGTTACTGACTTTCTGGTATGCACACCAACTGCAAAAACAGTGCGCCTCGCACTTCACCAAATACTCCTATATGTTAAAAATTATTATTATGTATTATTACATATATAAATATAAATGGCATAATAATATTAAAATATATATTTGAATAAATACCTGATCTTAAATATATATGTAATTTACTATGCCATAAAATGCATTCTAAAATGTGATAACCCTATATTTTAAATCTATAAATAAACTCAATACTGTTTACATTTTATCTTATATCTCTAAATATAGCGCCTATTTAACTTGAAAATCCTCTGTCCTTAGAATTCTTAAAAATTCCTGCTTTGCATTTGACTATTTGAATTTTAAAAAAACTAGATATTGTATGGGGAAAAATAAATAAACAATAAAATCATATAAATAAAATACATTTTTAATTGATGAACTCTTGGGATTTGTTTAAACCAAATACATGTAATGACTGATCACTGTATGTACACAAAAGCTGTGCCTGACAACTTTTTTGTGTCACTTAAAAACCATTTTAACACCAGGGAACAGCAGAAAGCATTACATATAAAAATGTTGTTTTTCAGAAATTAAGACAAGACATTGGAAGTAGACGAGGGAGCCTGGATGCCACTGGGGAAATGGTGGTAAAGTTCATGGAGACAGCAGACAAAGCAGCAGCCGCAACCCTTCAGAACAAGCTGTCTGAAGTCACTGCACGGTTTGACAAAGTGTGTCAGCAGCAGATACTCCAAGAGACTGCTCTAAAAGAGGTTCTGCCAAAAGTGGAAAGATATGAGCAAATCTCAGAGGCACTGCAAGATTTTAAAGCCACAAGGTCACAATTTCTGGCATCAGGAAACCTGCCAGATAGAGACATTGCTCAATTTTCAGAGCAAATCCAGGTTTGTCTCATATTTTTGTATCTTATTTCTGGTGTGACGCGTTCCAGTAGTAAATACTAAGGCCACGTCTACACAGCACTGGTTTTTGGTCGGATTTTCAAGCGGATTTAGAATTCACAAAAATCTGACTGTAAAACGTCCCCATAGACCTCAATAGAAAATCTGAGCTTTAGTCTACACAACTCTGATTTTCTGAGGTTGGATTTCAAAACCGATGGCTTATTGAACATGTTCTATAATTTGCTATATCGCAATAACCGACCGCAAAATCCACACCAAAAACCGCAGTACGGCATTGGTGAAATACAGTTGGATTTCCGACGGCATTTTACCATTGCCGTGTAGACATAGCCTGATAGTATCATAATTGTTTTGGGGGGAGGTGGGAGGATTTAGAAGGGGCTTTGTGTCACATACATGTTTTTCAAAATCTATCTCTTATTTTTTGTATTAGGAGTTGAGTGGGGAAATAAAACAACAGGAAGAGCAACTGGATACTCTAGAACATTTGGTTAAGGATCTCAGCAGCTGCCCTTTGCTTCTGGATACGTCTGAGCACTTACAGAAGGTTCATGCCCTAAAAAAAAGCTTTTCATCATCTGCAGGAGGCAGCACGAGAGAGGTATCTTTTTAACATGTAGTGAAATATTCATGGTTTTCTCATATTGACTCTGTCTAAGCAATTTGTCTTTTATTTTAGACAAAGGGAAGCATTGTCTTGTCAGGAGGAGTTAGAGGAGTTCAAGAGGCTGGTTGGCAGTATGCGGAAGTGGCTAAAAGACAGTGAAGACAGTGTGCCATCATGTGAAGGTTCTCATAGTGTTCTTGAGTTACAGATCTTACTCCAACAAGTCCAGGTAATACAGCTGAAACAGTATAATTCCAACAATAAAAATATTTTGGAACAGAACCGGTGCCATTTTTAGTTGTCTTATGTGCAAACAATTGCTACCCTAAACTATACCTGTTGATGGGTGGGGATCCAGGTGCTGAGATATTGATCGAAGACATTGATGCTGAGACATTGATTGAATCTGGTGTGAAAATTCCTTTTTAAAGTGCTTTTAGAATCTATTGAAATTTATGAGATCCTAAATTTTAAAAAGCTTAACTCAGCCTAAAATTGATGGCTTCTCCACACTTTCCATATCAGCAGTGCAGGTTATTGCTTTGTTGTCCTGTGGACTTGAATGGAGTAGCCCTACAAAACCCAGAACCGATGTAAGATATATACTGAAAGTACTTTTTTGCAAGTCCAAAAATTGCTCAATTTGATGTAGACATTGAAGAGGCCTTGACCCTTTCAATCAGCTGATCAGCACAGGTGCTGGGAGTCAACTCCCCAAGATCTAATATTGATGCCGTCTCCTAAGGCAATAATTTTAAAAGGTTGGATAGCCCCTTTAAAGGGGTTTTCTCCTCACAAGCTTTCGTAGACTTGAGCTGTTTCTGTCACCTACAGCTTCAAATTCAGGGGCTCTACGGCCCAGTAGGCGTGTCTCTCTCCGGCCCAGTAGGCCTCCAATGGTTATTGTGCCTGCATAGCTTTCAGCTCTCTCCCAGGCTGTACAAGCTCCTTGTAACCAGAACACCTTTATTGGTGTAAGCAGTTCTAAATACAGACTGAGCCGATGAAAAAATGTGAGGAATGCACTCTGCTCCCCCCTCTGTTATCAGGCAGGAGGTAGAGGGGAATAGACTGCCTGTGTTATATGAGTGGAGGGAGCAGAATGTATAAGCCTGTGTTATATGGGTAATGGGAACAGACTGTATAAGACTGTGTTATATGGGTGGGAAGAGTGAATCTATCAGCTACAGACTCAGTAATTGCCCTCATCCTTCACATTAGAGCCATCACTGGCAGATAAGCATAGAGAGGAGCTGAGACAGCCTTTATTATACAGACACACAGGCAGCTCGTTTCACTTTCATTTTCCACAGCTCAGAGGGGAGTAAGCACAAAGTGCAGGCAGCCAATCACAGAACAGGGGGCGTGTCCCAACATGCTGAACTAAATATCAGTCAGCCAATCACAGCAAAGGGGGCGTGGCCTGACCACTTGCTGCATTAATAGATCTAGACACGTACAGATTAGCTCATAGCTGCTATACTATATTAATTAGGTAATGCAAACCAATTGCAAAAAATGCTTATTTTGACTGTCCCCATCATTACAGATATGATCTTTGTAGCGAGAAAACCCCTTTAACTCCTATTGCCAAAGTAAGGTAAAAACATTAAAATATGTACACCACATGAACGTGTTCAGGTGCTAGCCATAGCTGGAGTGAAGAGCTGAAAAACGGAATACTAATTTCCTGTACCATTTGTTGATGTAGTGTGATTAGGAATAATTAGCAGTAATGTCTCGTTTCTAAGTCTACAAGAGGATAAATTATGGATGAGAGCATTAGTCTCTGTGACATGTTGATGTTCTAATGCTATCCACTGTGAGCTGAGGCTAATGTCACATTTGTGTGTTTTTCTACAGGACCTCCTAAAAGAGTGGAAAACAAAGTGTCCCCAAGTGGAAGTCATTACTCAAAAAGGATCTGAATTGGAGAACAGAATTATGGAGATAACTGCATCAGAAAGCCAGCTACAGAGAGGTGAGCAGGGATCTCGGCACTCTGTTATCTGTGGTTTCTGCTAACCCCTAGGGTGCGTTCATACGGTAAGGGACAAATACCGGTCGGTTTATCCGACCGGTATTTGTCCCTGTTTTGCGGCCGTGCGATGAGCGGAGAAAAGCCCTCCCCCTTCACATTCACATGCACAGATTTCGTCCGAAAACCGGACGGAAGAATGTGCCTGTAGAATGTTTTTCGGGGGCACGCAGGTGGAAAAACCGTCGGGTGGAAAACCCGTGCAGTGGGGATGCTGCACGGGTTTTCCATAAGAGCCCGTTGTGCTCATTTTCAGCCGCTTTTTCAGGCGGTCTGCAAAACCGCAAACCACCTGAAAAACCAGCTGCAAACCCGTGCCGTGGGGACATGCCTTTAACCTCCCTCAGCAGCATTTTTAATATGTTCCTCCATTTTATCCATATTAAAAAAGGCATTAGTGACAAAGTCTAGGTCTATGCACCACCTATTACATGTAGTGTTCCTCAAGTTATATCGGACTCACTAAGCTTTGCAATATGACTGGGAGTAAAGCCAAACCATATCGAGCAGAAGTTAGCTGTTTTGGATTGTTTTCCCCCGCATCAATGCAGGTAGAGCAATGTTTGGCTGGGTAATAGGCTATAGACATAGGTCAAAAGGGCAATGTTACTAATTAGAGGAATGCACAAGGTAGATTTGTGAAAAATTATATGGCATGGATTCTCCTTTGAAAATTAACATAAAGCCAACCAGTCCTCCATTGATGATGAGGAAAACACTCCAAAACAGCTGTCTGTAGATGAAAATCTGGCTTGGCTTTTGTCTTAATCACATTGTAATGTTCATTAAGTTGTATGTGACTTGAAGAACACTACATTCAATTGGTGGCATGGAGTTCTAGCTTTTTTTCCCTTGAGGTTATTTAAATATATTTAAATTTCAGTGAAGCAACCATGTCATATTACTCTCCACACACCTACATGGTGTCTCATAAGGAAAGTTATTTCCTTAATTTAATGCATTATTTGATGATGAGAACAAAGGCTTGTGGGAAAGAGTTCACAAGAGGCATCTATTGGATATAGTAATCCTCAATTTACATGTGATGATGTCTTGCAATGTAAAAAGCAATGAAACCAAGCCAGTGAAGTTCATCAACAGACATCTGTTTTGTTTTTTAAAGCCCTAATATGTGCTTCTTCACACCAAAATGCACAAAAAAGTGCAACATGTGCCACACAAAAACAGTGCATTAAAGATACGGTCTATCACAGACCCATACTAAAAAGTAATGGGACCCCTCCAACCTAGAAAAGAATGCTCCCCCACCAAACCAAAAAGTACCTGCACGAGGTCACAGAGTTGGTGACCTGCACTGCTGAAACAGAGATCAAAATTGCTCCCTCGCTGGGCCATAAGGGACCTGCACGAGGTTACAAAATTCATGAACACCACCACTCAAGCAGATAGAGTCCAAAATACTTGCCTCCGGCATCAGAATGGGTTGTCAGTCCAAACTTCAGCCGGGGTGCCATATAGGTGGCCACTCCGTAGAATGCTGGGGTTTGCAGGGGAGAGAGGAACTATATGGCCTCACAGTCTCCCCCTAGATCTCTGGAGGGACCCAAAAGAGTACCACATCCTTCGATCCAAAGGCCCTGTTCACACGGCAGATTGGGGCACGGTTCTGACGCGGTTTCCGCAGCCCAAATCGCGCCTAGTTTATTAACATGGGTTCCTATTGGAAACAGCGTTAATATTCACACGCCACGGGTTTGGCCGTGGATTCGGGGCCGCGGCCAAAACCCGCGCGTGTGGAGAACTCTCCTGTCAATTCAAATTTAAAAATGTATCCATTTCCTAGCAAGAAGGCCGGGGAATAAAGATGTGTGGTTCGAGGGAAAGTGAAAGCTAAAGTGCGTGAAAATGTGCCATCACTCAAGTGGGGTTAAAACACCCAGTGAGTTCAGACACCCCAGAATAGTCACTCCTCTTCCACTTTGCACTTAGGGCAACATGTATGTAAACTGGCTAGGTCTAAAATCCACCTTGTTGCCCATAGAAACCAATCCGCGCGCCCCTTTCATTTTTCCAGAGCGGTATATGAGATGAAATGGGCGCTGTGATTGGTTGCTATGGGCAACAAAGTGAATTTTAACCTAGACAGTTTTCAAACATGTGGCCCTTAGTGCTTCAAACCCTCATGGTTTCAATCCTGGGAGGGGTAACCACATATGAACTACCCCATAAAGTAGTCACGTACGCCCCGATTACTTGAAACCTCAGCAGTGTGGTTCTCCATTCGGACACATTCCCCTATAGCAATGTGCTGCATCACACCGCCAAGGTGAATGATAAGAAGAGAAACTACACTTGATCTAAGCCAAAAGACGGAGAAGCGAAACAGCTGTTTCGGGGTGTTTGGCCCTCATCAGTACAAAGTAGAACTTGCTAACTAGGTGGGAGGCGAGTGTGGTTTAGAGGGGGTGATATTTCTCCTTGGGGAGAAGAACCATGTCAGTGTGTGAGCATTTATTCACCTTTTCGCACCTCACTGGGCATTTTCATAGAACAAAGGTAATCCACAGTTCTCATAGAGAACTATGGATTACGTTTACGTCTCCACTCCCTGCTCGCACAATACGGCGTGCGGGGAGAGAAATGACATGCTACTTATTCACGGCGTATAGGCGCCCTGGATAATGCTTGTCTATGGGGCTGGCGTGCGGACAGCCCCCCCCCCCCCCACTCTGCCTCGCTCCCGGCCCCGTACACATGGCGTAATTGCAGGGCGAAATACGTCTCGCAATTAAGCCGTGTGAACATAGCCTAAGATAACAGATTTTCAAAACATCTGTGTTAACTCTGCTTCATTGTCATCTTAAAATTACTTGTCTTTGAAAATAAATTCCAATTTTACACAGTTCACATTTAGACATTGTAGAAACAAGTCAATTAACATATCACATTAACGGAGTGGTCAGTTTACACCTGTTTCTTGATCATTTAAAGCATTAGATATTTTTAGCCTTTTCCCCCTGTAGCGCTATGTCCTTCAAACAAACATGAAATAAGTGATTGAATGCAACTTTCTATTTCTGCCTCTGACCCCTGGCGTTCCTTTATAAGTGACACCATCTAGTTAGGAACAGAAAACAGAACTTCATTATGTTGATGGAGAAATTATTGGTTAGTGGCATAGAAAATAGAGGCTATTAGGAGGGCAATTATAACATGTAGCTATATATCACTTGAATGACTACGTTCACTACAGCTAGGGGTCTGGAAACCTTTGTTTTATGTGTACTTTCAGGCAATCATTTTTTAGGCCTTTTGGATGAATGTTTCTTATAATAAGATTAAATCAATTAGCTGTATAGTTCTAGCTCATTCTGTACAATATGGTTGAATACTTGTAGCAACGAACAGGAGAAAAAGCCTCCTAAATGTAGAATGCCACATTTTTTCTCACTGTATTAATACAAAAATACAAAGCAGGAGAAGAGGTTGATAGCTTTAATAGACTTGCAACCTTGCTAAATTAGGTCTGTAAATTTGCCTCTAATGTTGAAGGGTCATACATGTTCAGTATGGGACCTTACATTTCAGGAGTGCACCATCTTTGTGGAAACAGATGATACAGATCTCAACTAGAGCTCGATACATGAGGAATAATTACAATTTAAAAAAAAAAAAAAAAAAAATATATATATATATATATATATATATATATATATATATATATTCATTCCTCTGCAATTTTTTCTGTTCTGTTACATCTCTAGTCAAGTTGTAGAAACCTTTAAATGGCTTTTTTGTTTTCACTATATCAAGACAAGTCAGGTAACTTTGTAATTAATGATGGATTTCAATTTCTAAGGGTATGTTCACACAGGCTAATTTCGGCGCGCATCTCGCGGCGTATTTGCGCTCTAATACAAGATGTGTTCCGAAATTACTGTAATCCAGAGAAATATGGATTACGCCTCCTTTCCCCGCTCGTACGATACGATCGTATTGAATGTACGGGGAGATAAGTGACATGTCAGTTACTTGCGGCGAATACGCGCCGCGAGTAATGCATGTCAATGGGGCTGGCGGGCTGACGACCCCCCCGCTCCGGCAAATCACCTGACGTAATTGCGGCCGTACTGTAGCGACGCAATTACGCCGTGTGAACATACCCTAACCCTTTTTGAGATAACTGCTGGTTATCGCAGAGTGGATACATTTTAGTTACCTTGCAGACCTAACCTACCCTAACTTTATGAAAAGCAGGTACTATTGTGAAAATAACGTATAAACTCAGTGATAGTAGAAAGGTATTAAATAGGTAAAACGCTCACCTTTTTAAATTAATCAGTTAGAACGTTAGAGAAGCTGCCGATCCCACCTCCTCTACCATAGGTTCCTTGAGTTTAAATTCAAAAAATGCCACTTCTGTTCTATGATCACAGAACAAAACAGAGGAGAAAAAAATGGAGGCAAAAGAGATGCTGGCGCTTTCAGAAAATAATAATAATGGCTCGACTAGCCGTAGGGCTTTTTTTTAAAGAAAATATGAATTAATCATTTATTCAGCATTAAAAGTTATCCACATAGTAAAGATAAAATGAGTCAGACAAATTAAGATGTCTGTAAAATAACGAGAAACTCGTTTCGCGGCTACCCTAACTGTATATCGTACATCCTCAGTTTGTTATAATGTTTTAGTATAGATAAGTGGCCAAGTATGGAGTTCAGATAGACCGGTTAAATGGGATATTTCCATTTCACACACACACGGCTACCCTAACTGTATATAGTACATCCTCCGTTTGCTATAATGTTTTAGTATAGGTAAGTGGCCAAGTTTGAGGTTCAGATAGACCGGTTAAATGGGGTTATTTCCATCTCACACACAATATGGCATCTACATGATGTGCCATAAATGTCTGAAATAGGAATCTCTCCTTTGGATCCTCCACCTACAACACACCGTTCTCAAGGTGGGACCTACTTCATTCAGACATTTATGGCTTATCATGTGAATATGTCATACATGTCTGAGATAGGAAATATTCCATTAAGAAGTTAAGTCATTTGCATAGACAGACTGTAGCTGTGTGAATGTAGGATTGGGTCAGGAAGATATATACCAAGGAAGGTAAAGAAAAATGTTTTCGTTTTCAGATGGCACGGATCTGAAAAATGTTAAAGGGTTTGTCTCACTTCATTGATTTATCTTACCTCAGTCCTGTTTTCTTGGTTTCATTTTGAATTCAGGGGTGTGTTTACTGGCTTCTACTAGGCTGCACTAGAAGCCAGGTCTGTTGCTATAGCAACCAGTGCTGGCAGCCTATCAGGAGGGATTAAACAGGTCTGTAGGCTATAGCGACCTGAGGAGCTGATGCAGCCCATACAAGAGGGAATATCTCAGAATATGTAGGACACTGTTAATGGATATATATTGCAAAATGACTTGTTTTTGCAAGATCTTTAACATAAAAAGCAATCCTTGTAGTGAGATAACCCCTTTAAGAAACTGAAGCAAGTTTTATTGGAAATCATATTGTATTATACATATTATTATGCAATGAATGAGCGTTTTTTTAATGGGCCCCGGAAATCCCTTTCATTATTGAATATTCAATAAGTATTATAATATATGATTAAGGGTAGTTACAACTTGCTGCATTTTGAACTCATTTGTGTATACTGCATGGTAGGTGTTGTGTATGTCTTTTGCAGCATACTCAGGTTACTATTGGTTTTTCATGTGGTGGCGTTCTGTGCAGTCTCACTGTCTGTATGTCTTTTGCAGTATACTCAGGTTACTATTGGTTATTCATGAGGTGGCATTCTGTCTTGTAGCACTGTTTGTCAAACGCTGGCAATTATTTGAGAACAAGAAACTCGCAAAAATGATAATCATGCAGTGGGGCTACTATGTACATTCAGAGAGACATGACTAAAAGGTCAATGTCTGGTGCTCTTTTACAGGGTGCAGAGTTGATCAATGGTATGGATGTGTTCATACTGCGTTTTGCTGCTCTTCAGTGGTATCTGCTGGGATAAAAAAATAAAAAATGAAGCGGCAAGCCTGTAGAAAATAGCAGAGTAAACACAGATTCTTTTAGACTAATGGTATGTTCACACAGCGTTTTTTCAAATACGTCTTTGGGTACGTTTTTCATATGGAAAAACTTACCCAAAGACATATTTAACAATGTTCCAGTCAGGTCCCATTATTGCATAAAACAGATGCGTTCAAGGAAGTGACATGTCAATTCTTGATCTGTTTTTTGCATGTCAGTTCCCCATAGGAAAAAATGGGGTACGTTTTTGGAGGCTCAAAAACGTACCACACTTTCTGATACGTTTTTGGTTGTGTTTTATGCATTCTAAAAACATATTGGTATCAAATACTTATCCAAAAATGTATTGCAGATGCGTTTTTGGATACAATTTTTTGGATGCAGTTTAGGATTGATTTTCAGTACGTTAATTAACATATTCAAAAAATGTATCTGACACGTATCCAACACGCGTGAGCATACCCTAAATGTAATCAAGGCTTTGTACACTGGACACAAAGCGTTGTAGACTATGCTTTTATTTGCCATATATCTATATATAATAGAGAAGAGCCTAGTCCAAAAGAAATCAAGTTTTCTTGCTTATATATTTCCCTAAAAAAAAAAAAAAAAAAGGGCCTGAAAAAATCAAGCTCCAGGTCCCAAGTAATCTTTTTGGGGCACCTTTTTTCACAGTATTCTGATGGGAGAGCAAAACACTCCATCTGCATCCTGTCACATGGAAAATTGCCAGTTTAATTTTATTTTGGTTGGCCGCTGCATTTTCTGGCTTCCCCATTAATATGTGTATTCAGATTAGCTGAGCGTGCTTATGTATTTCAATAGGAAGAAAAACTGCTGCCAGAGACCTTTAGTAGTGGTTACCTCCAGAGGGAAAAAACGATAGGACATGTTGTAATTTTTGTGGGACTGTCTTCATACAGAGTAGATCTTAAAACCAAAATTGTCCAGATCAGTCAGTGGTTAGCATATGGCCAGCAATAGCCTAAAGACTGTTGTTGTTCATACTAGTCCTGTTGATTATGATGAACACAGAAGCCTCAATGTTGTGATGGATCTCTCATGCAGTGGAGACAAACCCATGACTTGAGCTTAAAGTACAGGTCTAACATAGTCTTAGCTCCAGCCTGATTAATAGCAATCCCCTTAATCATTCATGGCCATGTAAAGATCAGTGCTATGGCAGTTATCACCTATGGCATTGTGGTTTCTGTTACACATTAAGAAGAAGCAGTATGTTTAACTCTTTTTAAGTCAGTGGACCCCAGTCCTTGCTTCAGAGGAACATACCTCTTTTTAAGTCTGTGGACCCCAGTCCTTTCCCCAGAGGAACATACCTCTTTTTAAGTTGGTGGAGCTCAGTTCTTGCTAAAGAGGATTATACCTATTTTTAAGTCGGTGGACCCCAGTCCTTGCTTCAGAGGAACATACCTCTTTTTAAGTCTGTGGACCCCAGTCCTTGCTCCAGAGGAACATACCTCTTTTTAAGTCGATGGAGCCCAGTCCTTGCTCCAGAGGAACATACCTCTTTTAAGTCATGGAGCCCAGTCCTTGCTCCCAGAGGAACATACCTCTTTTTAAGTCGATGGACCCCAGTCCTTGCTCCAGAGGAACATACCTCTTTTAAGTCAGTGGACCCCAGTCCTTGCCCCATAGGAACATACCTCTTTTTAAGTCAGTGGACCCCAGTCCTTGCTAAAGAGGAACATACCTCTTTTTAAGTCCGTGGACCCCAGTCCTTGCACCTGAGGAACATACCTCTTTTTAAGTCCGTGGAGCCCAGTCCCTTTCCCCCGAGGAACATACCTCTTTTTAAGTCGTGGACCCAGTCCTTGCTAAGAGGAACATACCTCTTTTTAAGTCGGTGGTCCCTTGATAGACTCATCTTTCAACCGAATTTTCTAAAGGGAACAAAGTCTTTTTGGTCTACCATCTTTTCAGACTGAAAATGACATTTTTTAATGTACCCTATCTTGCCCAGAGGAACAGACCACTTGTTTAGTCGGTAGACAGTAAAAAGGATAGAGCCTATTTTATCACCTATAGGGATGTTGGACTTTTAAATTTTGGGGCCCAAACTGAAACTTACAGGCTATTTTAAACCTAGCATTAACTAATCAAAGGGGTTTTTGCCCGTTTTCCTACCGTAGGATAAATGATTGATTGTTGGGGATCCTGCCAGTGGAATACCCACTGATCACTAGAATAGGTGATCTGGACCCTCTGTGGTCCTCCTCACTGTGGTTAGGCAGTTAGGAAGTGTTGAATGGAGCAGCAGTAGAGGATGCCCACTATCCTGTATATAGCTGATAAATGTCAGCTGTGGGGAGAACCCCCTTAATATGTTTTACACATAATGATCTGTGCTGAATGGGATATCAGAAGTTCTATGGTGTCCATCAATGAACAAAGCTCAATCTGTTTTGTTATCTATTAGTATAGTCCATTGTTCATGCATCTGTGTGTTTGTACCGCATTGTGATGTCCATGCTTTGCCTTCTTGTTCTGCTTAGGTTCTGTTCTGATGGCGTCAGTGAGCACAGTAGGGAATGTTAATGGATATCATACTTGCCAAGGTGAGCATGTCCATTCACTGTTTTGCCTTACTTCCTCTTGTGCTTTTTATCATATGAATATTTTTCACTCCATACGCAATACTCTGCTTTATAGATTTGACCGGGATCCAGTGCGATGTCTCTGAGATTAGTCAAATGTATGAAGATCTTGGAGTCGTACTGAATAACCGCGAGGACCAGTTGTCTACCATGTTGGAAAAGATGAAGAATGTTCAACAAGAAACCAATCAGATGCTAAAGTGGTTGGAGTCTAAAGAAAAAGTTATAACTGCTGTCAATGTTTCTCCAACAAAGAGTGAAATAGTTAGAGCCCAAGCAGAACAGAACAAGGTGAGTCTTGGATACTGTATCAGATGCTAAAGAACGAAGAATCGGATTCTAATTGTTTGTTATGGAGAACTCCACTTTGTCTTGCCTTAAAATCCTAATAAGCCTACCCTCCAGGGCAGAGGCGTAACTTCAAGCTCTTGGGCCCTAGTGCAAAAAGGGAAATGGGCCCCCCAGTTACCATGCACCATTTACAATACTGGTGTCTTCTTATGTGGCAGAAGGACTTTTGGGCCCCCTTAGGCTGCTGGGCCCGGTAGCGAGTGCTACCGTTGCACCCCCTGTAGCTACGCCCCTGCTCCAGGGAGTTAAGGTTGTCTTTTTTTTTGTCAGTACACCTTTATATTTTTTATCACTTAGTGGACATCTTTCAGGAATGGAAACTAGTGGATACCATTATAGGAGACACTGACAACCATGCTGAGAAACATGTTCTCTTTATTCACCTCTGCTTTATAAGTTACATGGTTTTGAGGGCAGGGAAAAGATAAACCCCTATCAGAAACCATTTGCTTCGAAAGGGATTGCGGAACTTAAAGGGGTTGTCTCATTACAATTATTGCTTTTTATGTTAAAGATCTTGGAAAAACAAGTCACTTTGCAATATATGTCCATTAACCTATTCTGAGATATCTCCTCTTGTATGGGCTGCATCATCTCCTCATGTCACTATAACTACAGACCTGTTTGATCTATCCTGATTGGCTGCCAGCACTGGTTGCTATAGCTACAGACCTAGCTTCTACTGCAGCCTAGTGGAAGCCAGTAAGCACACCCCTGAATTCAAAATGAAACCAAGAAAACAGGACTGAGGTAAGATGAATCAATGTAGTGAGACAACCCCTTTAAGGAGTTTGTACACCTCTTACTAGTGCCCTTTTAAAATAAAAAAAAACTATACTCGCCTCTCCTCTGACCTCCGTTCCAGCGTGGCCCTGTCCTTAGCCGCCTCTGGTCTTCTGTTTACTTCTTCCGAACGGGGACAACACCGGACAGCTCACTTCCAAATGGTGACGTCAGGCAGAAAAATATGACCACTGCAGCGGTGACAACCCTGTTCAGAAAATGGAAGAAGTAAACAGAGGGTGACACAGAGCTGGAACAGAGGTGAGTATAAGAGGGGAATAGAGCATGTTCGTTATGAGGAAAGGTTAAACCAGATTAATTTATATCAGTATATAAAAAATAAGGTGAAAACCTATTTCATGTAAAACCCCCTTAAAGGGGTTTTGCCACGAAGTAAAATTGACGTGGGAAGTTTGTGAATTAAATAATAAACATTTTCACCATTCATCATTGTTAAAAATTCTGGACGGTTTTAGTTTTAGCTGCTCCTTTAGTGATCCATTGTTTACAGTTCGTCTCCAGGTGATACGACCAGGGCTGAGAGCTCCTCAGTCCTGGTCGCACATGCTCAGACATCACCTCTCCTCTCAGGCAGCTACTGAGTGTTCAAACCCCAGGTGCTGTCATTCTACTCCTGTCCTCTGTACTCCTTAGTCATTAGTCAAACAGTGCAAATAAATTAAAAAAATAAACCTCAATGAGGTGTGTGCATTGATAAAGAGACATGAAATCCACAGGTTTGGTTCCTGCAGGGATTTGAACCTAGGACCCTTGTGTCTGGAGGCAAAAGTTTTACCTCTGAGCTACAATGTAGTTACTTACAGTTCTACACATAAACAGACCTTTCTTTCACTACAGAGAGGAAACGCATGGTGATGTCTTCCTGCAGGGTCACATGATATGCAATTCAAACAAATTACAAATGACCTCTTCTGAGCACACAGAGCTGAAGAGCTAGATGCAGGAGGAATGAAATGAGATCGTGGCAAAACCCTTTTAAAAAGACATGGGACACTCCCTCTATCTTGAGAAGAAAGGATTCAATCCTCAGAGGTTCCTGTTTTAAGGGTTCCTAAGCCTGCACCAGTAGGGGGAAACAAGCTCAACAATTCATCTACCCCTCCCTTCATCCACCTCTTTCTTCATCCTTGGTTGAACTTATGGACATATGTCTTTTTTTCAACCATACTAACTATGCAGCTGTGATATTTTCTCATGAAAATAGCTATAAAATAGCTATATTTCTATTGTCAATGGGGTGGGGCCCTATACTGGTACTTTCCCTACTAATTGGACAGGCTGTCTTGTAAAGAGCAATGGGATAAAGCCCAATTGGTAATGTACACCATTTTCAAAAGAAATAACAGAGGATTGAAAAACTGCTATAAACTATAAAACAGACTTGTCAGGAGAACGGAAGAGCCTTTTAGGAAAGGGTTCATATGTAAGGAATAACAAAATATGTATTTCCTCAAGCTGCAAAATTGTGTTGGGAAATACACCTCACACTGGTGCTGCTCACCTCCACTTTGACGGAAGACAAAATCAATGGAAAGCTTAATAAGCTTGAACCATTTTGAAACACAAATGAAAATGTTCGGGGGTGTTGGAAAAATGTTTGTGGGGGGTAGACTCCATATGTAATGCGTTCTTTTGGTGACTCCGCTGTGTTACCGTGTTTAGAGAAGAATGGAAAGTTCCCCTGCATGTGTGACCTCCATTCTTCTCCTTGATGGATTGCCTGTAGAGCAATGTTTCTCAACTCCAGTCCTCAAGACCCACCAACAGGTCAAGTTTCAGGATTTCCTCAGTATTGCACAGGTGATATAATTACTGTCAGTGCATTCTATGGGAGGTCCTAAAAACATGACCTGTTGGTGGGCCTTGAGGACTGGAGTTGAGAAACACTGCTGTAGAGAAAGGAGCTCCATGTTTTCCTGTTCAGTTGATTGTTGGGTGGTCCCAGTGGTGTAGCCAAACCAAGCAAACATTTATTACATATTCTATAGTAGTTTGATAGCTGTTCCAAAAGACAGCCGAGCTGTGTACTTTAACTGCAGTTCCCCAAAAAAAAAAAAAAAAATTAAAAAAGCAGCTACACATGTTGGCCTATTGTCAATTGGTTGATACACGTGGGATTCATTTTTTTTTCTCTCTTTTTGTCAGGAATTCATATCAGAACTCGAACAGAGTTCAGAAAAAGTGGAAAAGTTGAAAGCTGAACTGAAAGATTTGCTGGAGAAATATCCCAACTCCCCGGAGGCTGAGACCTGGAGGCAAATGCTGGAAAATCTTAGTAAGAATGTGTTACAACAAAAATATAAAGAGAAAAAATCTAATTTTGTTATCTTTGCACCCATGGGAACAGTTTATACAAATGGTGTTCTGGTAGAAGTAGACTAGACGGTCAGATTAGTGATAGGCCACAATTGTTTGCTTGCTACATACAGAATATTATTGCTATTGATCCGTTACATCAGGTATAGTTCACAATAGTAATACACAGTAGAGTCATATTATTATGACTAGTTCCCGCTTTCAACGTCTGCAGTGCATAGCTCATGAAGAAAGTAACATGTAATGAGCTGGCTTGGTGGGCATATAAGATGTGTGATAGGCTCTCTGCACTCATATCCCTCTTTGCTGTCATGGATCAAATGGGCAATTTATTAAAGTCGAAAAAAGGTATGATTATTGGCTTTCTGGCCAGTGGTAGTAATATTTCTGAAACTGCAGTTTGTGAACTGTCCGCATGATGAAGGTGTATCATGAGTGCACAAATGGCACAAATTGTAAATAAGTGACGTGGAAACTTTAAAGCACCACATGCTTTTGATGTGAGAGTTGAACATCGGCTATAAAGGTGTATGAGGACAGACCAACGCACTGCAGTGTAGCAACTGTCTGCTAAAATGAACCAGGGGCTATCAGACGTGTGTCTAAAACAAGACTTAAAGAGAACCTGTCACATAGTTTTTGCCCCCCTTGCTGAGGACAGCACAATCTAGTGTCAGACATGCTGTTCCCAGCGCTGTGTCCCTTATTCTGTAAGATGCTGTAGTTTTAGAGCATTTAGTGCTCAGATCTGCACTTTTCAGCCAGAAAAGTCAGTCAGTTTTTTTCAAACCCCGCCCATATGAAGCTAGACCCACCCACAACCGATAAACCTATTACTTTGAATAGGTAGAAATATGTGAATAACTGCCAGATGGGCAGTGCTAGCCTTTGGTGGGCGGGGCTAACAGCTGCTCATGAATAAGATTTGAGGGGTAAATGCTCTAAAACTCCAGCATCTTACAGAATAAGGGACACTGCTGGGAACAGCAGGTCTGTCACTAGCTTGTGCTGTCCTCAGCAAGGGGGGCAAAAACTATGTGACAGGTTCCCTTTAAGCGAATCCTACTATGTACGGTGCTCTGAATTAGATGGATGGCCACTGCACCTCTGCTAATGAAGTTACATTTGCAAAAAAAACCTTCACTTTTCACAGCAGTATCAGAATAAGACTAATGACTTTTCCTATGACTATATTTACTATTTTGCCATAGGCAAACTTAAACTCTATCAGTTCTCAGCCTATGGCAAAATAGTAAATATATTTATTAAAAGTCGCTCTTTGTTCTCTTATTAGATTCCCATATTTTTGAGACTACTTGCCTTTTCCTATGAGTCACATTTTGTGCTCTATCAAATGAATGGACATTGGTGTGTCAGGAGAGAAACCTCAGATAAAAAAAACACCCTGCAACCATTGCTGGAAAACACAAACTGTTGGTGGCAGCGTTATGGTCTGGAGAATGTTTTTGTGGAATTTTTTTGGCCCACTCATCCATGTGGAAGGCACTCTCAACTAATTTGGGTATAAATCTGTATACCCATACATGCTGTTTGTCTTCCCTGCGGCAGATGGGATCTTGCAGCAAGATATCACACGCCTATAAATGTTCAACTTTGGTTGGAAGACCATGTCCAAGACTTCCAAGTACTACCCTGGTCCCCTTACTCCCCAGATTGGAACCCAATTGAGCATCTGCCAATCCCCCTTGATCATCATGTTCATTTTATGAATCCTCTCCATGCACCTTCCAGGGATGGACTGCAGTCAGCCTGGCTCCAGATACATGTGACAACCTTCCCTGCCCATCTAGCTGCTGTCTGTGCTGCACACGGAGGTTACCCTTTATAGGACTTGGTGGTCATGATAATTTGACTCAACTGTGTACACAATAACATATGTTATTTTAGAATGCCTGAAGCTACAATTACAGAGTAGAATTCAGTTGGATGATCAGCCAACACCTAACAAATATTGGTTAGAAGACATTAAAAACTATAACTTGTAAAATGTTACACGGTAGAACAATAGCATTTATACAATTCTGTGTCTTTTTTTCTTGTACATTTTACATTGCACATTAGTATGGCTTTTCTATCCCTACCAATTTATAGAATACATATGTCATATGAGATATGGAAAATGTGGTTGTTTTATGAATTTTATAAAAAAAAAAAAAAAACTAATTGCATGTTTTCTTGTTCAGATACACAGTGGAATCGAGCTAATCAAGTGACCTCGGAACGGCAGCAAAAACTGGAGGAGTCTGCCAACCAGCTGGCCACCTTCCAAGCGGCTGGCTCCCAGCTACGTCCATGGTTGACAGAGAAAGAGCTGATGATGAGTGTTCTGGGGCCTCTCTCAATTGATCCCAACATGTTAAATGCCCAGAAACAGCAGGTTCAGGTATGAGGGGGATATTTATCAATATATTGCCAAAAGGATGTTTTGTTGTTCAAGTAATTCTCATGCAGGTAGTTTAGTGTCCACAGTGTAGATGAATCATGAGCATCGCATTCAGAGTAAGTGCATTATGCAGTACATGTTTTAGTGTGTGTGTGTTGGTGCTGCGTGGTAGTAAAGTATAATTCATTACTGAATATAGTGTGTAATTAACTTACACATATATTGATTTTTAGTAAAAAGGCAGAGACACTTCATAGAGCGGGATTACAGTGTAACAATAATATATTATAATGTTACTGCAAATGCTCAGTTTATGTGGTTGTGTGAGCCACAACCAACTGTACAGCAAAAAAACCCAGCCCCACCACAACCTATTATGTAGGCTTTACTACCACAGTAGCACTTGATGGTGCTCAGATGTCCCTAATCCCTCATGCTTCACTCTCAAATACAGGCAGTCCTTGACTTACACAGTTCCGACTTACATCTGTCCCCTAGTTACAAACGGAGGCTTATGGGGCATGCTGGCACTTGTAGTTCCATGTTCCACAGCAGATAGAACTGTGGAATGACAAGTTCCAACATGCCACAGCAGCACATGAGGTGAAAATAAGGTGAAAACTTCTTAACAGGGGCACAGAGAACAAAACAAATGTAAAAACCCTTCCCTGCACTATCCAAAACTACAAAAAAACCTTTTGTGCTGGAGTTACATTTAATAAATATACCTGTTCCGAATTACAATTAGATTGGGTTTTTAATTAAAAAGATCTTTAAAAAACAAGCAGCTTTGCAATATATGTTCATTACAAATGTCCTACTGATTTTGAGCTAGTCCTGTTAGTAGTACTACATCAGCTTCTCAAGTTTCTATAGCAGCTGACCTGTTGATCCTTATCTTACTGGCTGTCAGGTCTGTATGACTCATCACCTTTGAAGACAGGTTGGAGCAGAGAGCCCCTCCAGCACAGAATGCTTCTGTAGTGGAGGGAGGGGGAGGGAGGACTCTGGCTTCTGTGTCCCTGCTGCCTGGATTAACCCTGTGTGTGCCTGCTTCCTCCTGCTCTCTACACAGATAGATGTGACAGCAGTGACACTGTGTGTTACTATAATCATGATGTGTCTGTGGAGCTGTAACTATAATAATACTATACAGATCAGGGAGGCTTGTGAACAGTTCATGCTGTGCTGTACTAGTGACACATAGTAACACTTCCCAGCTGCTCTGTGTCTGTTCTGAGAGGGTCTGTTTGTTGCTGGAGATGTGGAGATATGTAAGCTAAGCAGAGGGACTAGGAACACTTGCATCCCCTCTGTTCTGCTATTAGCAATCATAGACCTCTCCACACTCATAGATCAGCCCTAATACAACTGATCTAGATGCCTGCAGAAGATCTAGGCAGGCACACACAGGGTTAACTCTGGCAGCAAATCTCCCCCCCTCCCCCCCATGTATAGAAGTTATGGAGGAGAGCTACCTGTGTTCTGAGGGGAGGGGGGAAGAGGGAGGAGAAGAGGCAGACAAGCTAGCACCCCCCTCAATTCAACTCCCAGCCACAGACAGAGGCTGAAAGCTTTTAATGAGACAACTCCTTTAAGAACAAACCTACAGTCCCTATCCCATTCATAACCTGGGGACTGCCTGTAGATGATCCAAAATATTATAGCACCAAAACAAAGGAAAAAGAATGACTTCCAAATGAACCAAGCTCTTGAATATTGGTAAGCAGAGTACAGAGACACTTCCCTCTTTCCTTATTATGTCTAATATTATTTGCACAATAGTAAGTTTCAGGGATTACGGTTTCCCCTCCTCTAACACCTTTTGGAGATTATGTCCCTATCTTCAGTTTCAATCTAACTTTTTTCTTTATGTATAATATTGTATGCACATTGCATTATTTGCACTCTGCATTCTACTATTTGGGAACTATGGGCGACATGGCTGATTAGGACTGCACCGTTTTTTGGGTATATTTTGCACCAAAAAACTGTTGACGTCGTATTCTCTATATAAATGAACTGTAGTACACCAAAACTAGACGCATTTGACACTTTTGTATGCGCCTAAAGTAGGCACATCAAATACCCTGTTTCCCCGAAAATAAGACAGTGTCTTATATTAATTTTTGCTCCTAAAGACGAGCTAAGACTTATTTTTAGGGGATGTTTTTTTTTCTATGAACAAGAATTCACATTTATTGTTGAACAAAACATCAACATGTATTAATATACTGTAGTGATTTCATCACAAACATCAGCATAAGCAGCCAAACTCTGAACTGCATAAAAAAAATGCAGTATGTCTTAATTTCGAGGGTGTCTTATTTTCAGGGAAACAGGGTATGCTAGCTACGATATGCTATGCATTTTTTTTTTTGTATATGCCTAAATCAGGTGCATTAAATATGCTATACAAGGTATACCACACACCAGATTTTTGACAGGTTTATTTATTCAGGCGCATTATACACTCATTTACACCATTAATAACTGGTGTAGAAGCGCCTCTTTTCTGACATGTCGCCCTATGTCTGTATCACTGCATTTACTACTACTAATTACTGCTAATTTACCAAAATTTTGCCTTATTTCTGAATTGACAGCAATACAAATATTTAGGCCAATTAGTAAAATAAAATGCGTCCAAAGATTGTATAGTGAAAAAATAGTGGAAAGCACAAACCTGATCAGGAAGGACTTGTGGCTGTTTCTGACATGTCTTAGGAAATGCTTGTGTTCCCTGTGAAATCACAATTCTTGAAAATCTTTTCTTATAACGCTGTGTTGAGTTGTTCCTCTGTTATTCCTTCTAGAAGTTTATTGCTGAATCAGTCAGCTGGGTGTTACCAGTTACGGGTGTGTCCCTGCACATTGTGTACATGGACAGACCCCTTAAAAACTGGAATGCTAGCACCCATCTGACTGATTCAGTAATACTTTTCTAGAAGGTCTAAGAAAGAAACAGTACAAAATGGAGATATAGGATAAACTGCTCAAGAATTGTTACTCCACAGGGAACATAAGTATTTATTAAAAATAACATATCAGAAGATGAACACATCCTCTTAAAATTACTTAAAGGGGCTTTCTCACTACAATGATTAGCTTTTTAACATGTAGGGGAAGGTAAATAAAGACTTTTTTCTAAATACATTGCTTTGTTGATTTTTCTTTGGTCAGGAGATAAAAAAGATTTGTATCTCCTCTTAGTGTACACAAGTTTATCTGATTACAACCATCACTAACCACCTTTCTCTGCTCCCTTATTCACTCAGTCCGTCCATGGTGAGTCACCACCTGTAGAGTCTCCAGGAACGGACTTTGTAAGCTTCACATAGCTCAGTAAACACTCTTTAGAGCAGGGGTGTCAAGCTAATTTTCACAGTGAGTCACAACAGCATTGTGGTTGCCCTCAAAGGGCCATTGGAGGGTGACTAGGTGCCTTAGTAGGGCTGTCAGAGCTATACCACCACCTGTGAGTAGCACAACAGCTGTGTCTAAGCACTCAGGAGCTACATAAAGGAGTGTGGTGGGCCAGATTCGGCCCTCAAACCTTGAGTTTGACACCTGTGCTTTAGAGCTTTGCAGTCTGTGTAATACACTGACTTGAGTACAAGAGATTTATAAACTGTAATAGGAATAGCTAGGAACAGAAGAGCTAATGTGTCAATCACTGCTATAGACCCACCCACAGCCTGAACATCATGTGTGATTCTAAAGCTGGCTGTGGCTCTGTGAAATTGCATGGTGAGAAAACCCTTTTAATTTGTATAGTCAGGGTGAAGAATAGAAAAGGTTCAGGTGATTTGAAACCTTTTAAATAAGCTTTGTAATGGAAGTGTTTAAAGGGGTTGTCTCACTATAAGGTTTGCTTGTAGAAAAAGAAAATCCTATAGCAGGTGAAGGCAAAAATAAAACCCGTACAAGTGAAGTTTGCCTTTTTTAGATAAGCAGCACCTTTGTAATAAATCAGGTTTTTAGTGTGTTTTTTCAGCTTGCCAAGCCACTGTCCGTCAGAGCACATTTATTGAGAGCTACATAGCACACGTCCCCTTGGATTAAGGCTGGTGTCATAAAAGTTGTTTTCTTTGGCATTTTAAAAGACTGTGTTTTTTTTTTTTGGCAAAAATGTGCACGATTTTAGTTAGTCCGTAGGAAACATTATGGATTATATACATTACTTTTTTTTCTCAATCCTACAGCATGACCTGTTTAAACTGGACTGAACAACAAATAGTTTGTTCATCGTTTAAGAGGGTTGTCTCACTGGCACAGGATTGCTTTGTAGTTAGGGGATTGAAAGAAAGTCACTTTGCTTATATGTCCATTGCAGTCCCATTACCAATCGCCTTGTATAGCACATCAGCTCCTCAATGCTTCTACACAGACTGTTTGACTTCTGATGGCTGCCCTGGGTTTCTTACTACAGACCGGCTTTATGGTCTAGTGAAGATAAACACTTGTGAATTAAATGAAACCTAGAAACAGGACTGAAGTAAGTGAATCAATGCGCGAGACAACCCCTTAAAAAGGCTAAACAAACACTGAGTATATTAATGGATTGGGGAGGCTCAGATGAATTTAAAAATATTATTTTACTTGAAAAAGAGTTTGGTGATTGAAACAATTTTAGAATTGGCTTTTAAATCAAGTAAGTGATTGTACACTGATAAGGTTCTGTCCTAGATAACAGAAATTAGGGAAAAATAAGGCAACACAAAGTGGGCATATTTTTTTTTTTTGTCATAAAACTTCGATTTTTAGCTGAGTATATTAAAGTTTGTTGCCATGTTTGCGAACTTTTGGGAAGAGGGTGGGCATTATAGCAAAGCGGGGCAAATAATTATGAAGAACTCAGTTCATTAGTCTTGAACACTGTTCAAATTTTGGTTTTAGGGTGGTGTCATTATGTTTTGATCTGGCATTTTCAACCTGTGTTTTTCTTTGTTTGCAGAAGGATGTTAAAGGATTTGAAGCTCGAAAGCCAGTAGAAGAACATAAAGCGCGTATTATCTAAAATTGCCTGAGATAATTCTCCAAACCCAGCCCTGTTGAGGTGATTTAAAACTGCAAATGAAATTAAAAAAACGTTTGTTCCAGTGCATTTAAAGCTGCTACTGAAGGATTGTTTATATCTTAAAGACTTCAAAAACAAGTATTTGGGAATAATTTGGGGCACAGAGCAGTGTTCCCACCTGATTCTCAGCTATCGCTAGTTGATTCGCACATCAGCCTTCCTCAAGTCGCTGAAGCTACAGACCTGTTTGATCTTTCCTGATAGGCTGCCAGCACTGGTTGCTATAGCTACGACACTGGCCCTTTTACTGTTCTAGTAGAAACCAGTAAACACGTTCCTGAATTCAAAATGAAACCAAGAAAACAGGACTGAAGTAAGATGAATCAATGCAGCGAGACAACCCCTTTAATAAGAAGCTAAACCAATCAACAAGAGGGTACAATCTTAAATGAGATTGGGGGGAGGAGGCTCAGATGCAATTTGAAAAAAATATTATTTTACTGAAAAAGTAGTTTGTGCTTGAAACTAATTTTCAGCAGATGTGGCTGGAAAATCAGCAGTAAGTGATTCTAAACCTGTGGGTGATAAACGTGTATCTGTCCTAAGATAACAAAATATTAGGAAAATAATATAAGGTCAAACAAAGTGGACCATATTTTTTTTTTTGTCATAAACATTCTCAAGTATGTTTATATGTCATATAAGTATATTAAAGATTTTGTTAGCACTATATGTTTTTGCAGAATCTTGTGTAAGTAGGCTTGTTAGGGCATTATATTGCAAAGCTTGGGGATAAATAAGTTGAATTATAAGAACACAGTTGCTATTGTCTTGTGAATCCTGGCTTCCAATTTATGTATTCTGCTCCGTCGTGTCTTGACAGTGTATTCAGATCTGTCACTTTATACAAACACTGCTGTGTTATTTTTGTTCCAGTTTATGTTAAAGGAATTTGAAGCTCGCAAAGCCCAGTATGAAGAGCTAAAGCATGCAGCCTATGGTATCCTAACAGGCCCTGGAGATGAATCTCCATCCACCAGCCAGGTTGAGGATGATTTCCATGAAATTAGCCAAAAGTGGACAGAGTTAACCAACCGTCTGAATTCCAGAGCTGACCATATTGACCAAGCTGCTGTGAAGAGTACCCAGTATCAAGAGGTCTTACAAGGACCCAACCAAAACAGAAAGGGAAAAAGCTTTGGGGCCCGCCCGCAGTTAGCACCCAACCTGACGCTGTAAAGCAGCAACTGCAGGAAACTAGTGGAATTCGGTCAGAACTGGAAGCCCTTGCTCAGGAAGTCTCTGAAGCTCAGATTTTATGCAGCGAATTGTCTGCACTTGTGGCAGAACCATACCTCAAAGATGAACTTCAAAAGCGACTTGACACTGTGGCCCTTCCTCTTAAAGGAATGGAAGATTTAGCAGGTAAAACTTGATCACAAACATCCAATCTTATTGTTCCACTTTAAAGGGTTTTTCTATCACAGCAAGTGCTCATGGATGGGCCAATGTCTGTAAAGCAAGCAATTTTCAAAATGCTTGGTATTCAAAAAAAATGTATGCTTTACCTAATACAGGCCTTTTTTGCACCTTTTTTTTTTTTTTAATCAACAATAAAATTGTATTGAAATTAAACACACCCAGTTAGATGACATACAGAGTGAAAAATGACATATATCATAGGTAAAGTCGTACCAGGTGTAATGGACATTCAAGTATCCAACTAATGAAAGAAGTGTAAAATAAAGGTCCAAATTACCATAGAATATTTGAAAACAGACAAAAAATGGATCTGTAATATACAGAAAGCAATTTGGGAGATGTCTGAGAAATGAAAGCCCAATAAGGAAAAATAAGGAAACCTGCAAAGAGAAATCAGCGATCTCTTCACCCCTCTTCCATCCCTCTCCCCCAAAAAAAAGTTGTTTTATCCCAGGGTAGTCAGCATGTAAAATGATCCAACTACAACAATAAGGGCATGTCCCCACTGTACGGGTTTTCGGCCAGTTTTTCAGCCGGTTTGTGGTTTTGCAGACCGTCTGAAAAACCGGCCGCAAATGAGCACAATGGGGCGCTAGGGAAAACCCGTGCAGCAGTCCCCACTGCATGGGTTTTCCGCCCGGCAGTTTTTACACCTGCGGGCTGCCCGAAAAACATTGAGCAAGCACATTCTTCCGTCCGGTTTTCGGACGGAATATGTGCAAGTCAATGTGAAGGGGGAGGGCTTTTCTCCGGTCATAGCTGAGAAAAGCCGTCCCCCTGCGGCCGTGGGGACGTCCGCAAAACAATTTGTCCCTTGTCGTGGAAACGGCCCCATACATATGTAAAAATATAGAAAACAGCTCGCAGGTAGAATGTCAGAAAAAATGGAAAATAAAATCTACCATATCACCAGACAGCATTTCAAAAGATCACCTGTATAAACCCAAATTAGGGGTGAGATTATAAGGATAAGTCCAGATGTAGGTTAAACGTCTCCTATCACTGCAGGCATTTAGTCCACATTTTGGTGAATTTATTAGGACAGCTATTTGTTTTTCACCTTTAACTTGCTCTCTTGTCTCCATGGTTACAGACCTCCACTTTGTGCTTTCAGTTGTGGTTTGTTATCAAAGACTGTCTGAGAATAAGTTTTTGTGGCCTGGCCGGGCTGGTTGGAGGAAGGGGAAGTACACTTGTCTATATCTGACAGTCTTTGATAATGCTGCATTACTGGCCACAACTGAAAGCACACATTGGTGTTCTAGAACCATGGCGACCGGAGCGCAAGCTAAAGGTGGAAAAAATAGGTAAAGCCATACATATTTTTTAATGACATGCATTTTAAAAATTGCTTACTTCACAGTAATTGGCCCTTTCAGCAGCACTTGCTATGATAGGAATACCCCCTTTAAAATCACTGTATTAACGAAGTATTCTATTTTGCAGCGGATCGGGTAAATCGGCTGCAGACGGCTCTTGCCAGTTCTCAACAGTTCCAGCAGATGTTTGATGAGCTGAGAAACTGGTTGGAAGAAAAACAGATGCAGCAATCCAGAAGTCAACCAGTATCATCCAAACTGGAAAAATTGCAATCGCTCCTTGAGGAGCAGGAGGAATTCCAGAAAACATTGAACCAGAACAGTGGGTCTTATGAAATGATTGTTGCTGAGGGGGAGGCTTTGCTTCTCTCCTCTCAGCCTGGTGACGAGAAAAACTTACTTCAAAATCAGCTAGTAAGTCTGAAATCGAATTGGTATGAGCTAGGGAAGAAGACATCAGAAAGACTTGGCAAACTGAAAGATTGTTTGCATAAAGCCCAGAAGTACAAAAGACACGTTGAAGATCTTGTACCTTGTTTAGAAGATTGTGAGAACCAACTGAAAGAAATGCAGGTCACCCTTAACCCCATGCAGCTTGATGCCCAGCTTCTCAGGGCAAAGGTTCTTCAAAGTGAAATAGACAAGAAACGTTCTCTGTTGGAGATGATGAACAGCACAGCAGATCTTCTAATTGGAGCTGCTGAAGTTGATGACCAAGACATTTTGGAGGAAAAGGCACAACTAAATCAGAGGATGGACCGTGTCACAGAACAACTACATGACAAAACAGGGTCTATTGAAGAGATGTCCTTTAGGCTTAAAGAGCTTAATGATAGTTTTAAAAGTATTGATAAGAAATTGGAAGGAGCCAAACATCACTTGGAGATTACGCAGCACTTGGTCCTCAAGCTTGTAGCAGTAAGAATTTAGAAAACATGAAATCCCAGCAGGAAATGCTCCAGAACTTGGACACGCAAGTTCAGTACTTGAAAAACCTTATTCAAGGCTTGACTGAAGATGCCCCAAAAGGCTCTGATGTCTCCAGTCTCCTGCATCAGGCAGATGATGTCCAAAAAGACTTTGAGACCGTAAAACAAGAGGTGAACGAGTGTTGTTTGAATATGGAACAAAAACTTCAAGGAATTGGTCAATTTCATGCTCACGTTAGAGAAATATTCTCCAACTTGACCGATTTAGATGACGAACTTGATAACATGGGTCCAGTGGGGCGAGATGTGGACAGTCTTAGGTCCCAAACTGAAGTCATCCACAAGTTTTTGGAAACCCTGCAAGGCTTAAAGGCTGATGTGGAATTTTCCGAAAAGAAATGCAGAGTTATGTTGGAGAATGAAGGAGGACCTGATCTTATAGCGTTAATGCGAGAACTTGTCACATTGAATAAGCAGTGTGCTAAACTAACTGAAAGGGGCAAAAATCGACAAGAGCAATTGGAAGCCACTCTGGGAAGAATTGAGGACTTCAACATGAAACTGAGAGAGTTGAAGCACCAGATTTTGACCGCAGAGGGCAGCAGTGCTTTGCAGGAGGTTGTTGGTACTGAAGTTGAAGTTATTAAGCAGCAATTAGAAGATTTTAAGGTACAAATTTATGTTCCTTCTCAGATATTTACTCTTGACTGTGTTCTTTTACCTGCAGACTGTACAAATCCCTGCTAGTTACTGCTTCTACGAGAGTAATCTAGATTTTGTTCATCTCCTTTCTGAGCCTAGTCTGAGATTTTCCTTTGTGCTCCTCACTGTTTAGGACTATATAATATTAGGTAAAAGCAGAGGAGTTATAAATGTAATCCATTCATTCATGTGTTCAATTGCCTGTAGGGTTGTAACTGTTCATTAGAATACAGCCACCTAGTCGAGCTAAAGAACTTGCCTGAAGGGAAAGTATTGCACGTACATAGAAGCAGTGCTGTTTTCGAGGCAGCAATGCCTGGAGATGTTTACTAAAATTATACCATACGGATTCAAAGCAAACTGCTTAAAAGACGTCTGATGTGGTAAATAGGAGAAATAATGTGGATGGTCAACCTCTAGGACAACTCCATCTACATAATATTGTACTTAATCCTAGACCACTAGGGGATATTCACTTTGTCTGTATTCTGAGCTTTAAAGGGGTTTTGCCACAAAGTAAAATTGACGTGGGAAGCTTGCAAATGAAATAACAAACATTTTCAACATTCATTATTATTAAAAATTCTGCACCGTTTTTATTTTAGCTGCTCCTTTACTGATCTATTGTTTACAGCTCATCTCCAGGGGATACAACCAGGGCTGAGAGCTCCTCAGTCCTGGTCGCACATGCTCAGACATGACCTCTCCTCTCAGGCAGCTACTGAGTGTTCAAACCCTTGGTGCTGTGATTCTACTTCTGCCCTCTGTGCTCCTTAGTAATTAGTCAGATGGTACAAATAAATAAAAAGAAACCTCAATGAGGTTTTTGCATTGATAAAGAGAAAAAAAAAAAAACAGGTTTGGTTCCTGCAGGGATTTGAACCTAGGATCCTTGTGCCTGGAGGCAAAAACTTTACCTCTCAGCTACTCACAATGCTTTACATGAATAGACCTTTCTTTGACTACAGAGAGGAAAGTCCTGGTGATGTCATCCTGCTGAGTCACATGATATGCAATTCAAACATCACACACGCCCCCTTCAGAGCACACAGAGCTGAAGAGCTGGATACAGGAGGTATGAAATGAGATCGTGGCAAAACCCCTTTAAGCAGCACATGCTTAGCACAGCTTTGGAGGGTACATTGAGGTAAGTTATAGGAGTAGGGGGGCTTAGAAAAGTGAATCATCACAGGTTTAGTAGACCCTCCTGTTATGCTCCACTGATAAAGGTGGTCATTTCCATTCATTCCTAGATGGTAGTTATTATAAAACAGCAAGAACATGACATAGCACAGAGGACAGATTTTTTGTGTCAAAAATATACCACCAAGACCAAAAAGCTTAAAGGGGTTTTGCCAGGACGTGCCTTATCTGTTAAGAAGCAAATGTAAACAAGCCAAGCTGAACTAAGCGAGAGAGAGAGACACAGCCAGAGCACAGAGCCATGCATAAGGGATCGTGTGAAATGTTCACTCAAATAATCAAACTATAACTAGTGGATTCTGTATACAAAAGACAACACCTTTTCTCCACAGCAGCTTGAAAGCTTCTTCATGTACTCTGTCATCAGATAAAGCAGGGATCTACTCAGATAATCACACTACAACTAGTGGATTCTGTATACGAAAGACAACATATTTCTACCCGGTGCCTTGAAAGCTTCTTCAGCTCCCTCTCATCAGATAAGAAGTGTTCTCTGCACAAGCCCGGCCAGCAGCTCTTGTCAGGTCGTATCTAATAGAAGCTTTTAAGTAACTAAGGGCAGGTAAGGCAGCCTGTAGCTCTCTCAGGCTGCAATTTTTGTAATCACATATATTTAGAAAAGTGATTAAATACCCATTTTGGAGGATCCCACATAAACATTACATCATGGCAAAATCCCTTTAAGCCTTGTTATATTGCTGGACTCCTATAATAACTTATTATTGGAAATGTTGCTAATGGCAATCAGAACTTTTTTATTTTTTGCTTTGAATGAGAAATTCACACATTTAGTCAGCTTAAATTATATGGGGAAGAGTGATGCATTTTCAGTCAAGTGTAATCTCACACTGCTTTGCAGTTAAGTTTTCTGCCTGAAATTGGATGTTGGAAGGGAAACGTCTGAGCTCATGGGAAGTGGAGACAATAGCAGGAAGAGAATGTGAAGCGCACACAAGTCATGATGTGCCAGAGAGGAGGCCTAGAGACCAGTAGATGTTTAGGTGAATCTCCATGGATATACGTGTTTACATGGTGCCAGGAAGTTATGACCGCTCCGTCTTTTGGAGGAAGTTATAATGTCCTCTGACAGGCTGTTAAATATCTCATTTATCTTACTTATGTTTCCAAACATCTTCTGGAAAGTAGCCAGCACTCTAAAGTGGGTAGGGAGGGGGTCCCATAGTGGTGTGCGGCACACTAACTGCATAGAAAAACAAGTCTCCTGTCCCTGATGTTTGAGGACACCATGATGGACAGGTAAGCAACACAATGTTCTAGAAAAGGAGCAGATCCGGTCTGAAGTAAATGTAATTCATTTGCCTACTGTAAAAAGAAAATCCTATAGCAGGTGAAGGCAAAAATAAAACCCGTACAATTGTAGTTTGACTTTTTTAGATAAGCAGCACCCTTTGTAATAAATCAGGTTTTTAGTGTGTTTTTTCAGCTTGCCAAGCCACTGTCCGTCAGAGCTCATTTATTGAGAGCTACATAGCACACGTCCCCTTGGAGTAAGGCTGGTGTCATATGTTTTTTCTGGCATTTTCGCCTGTTTTTTTTTTTTTTTTGGGCAGAAGGACTGCTGCAGTGAATTTAGTTGGAAGTCCGTAGGGTAATATAAAGCGCATTATATACATTGCTTTTTTTCTCCAATCCTACAGCATGCTATGTTAAACTGCCACTGAACAAACAAATGTGTTTGTTCAGTGGCAGTTTAAAGGGGTTGTCTCACTACAAGGATTGCTTTTTATGTTAAAGATCTTGCAAAAACAAGTCACTTTGCAATATATGTCCATGAACAGTGTCCTACTTATTCTGAGATATCCCCTCTTGCTGCATCACCTTCTCAGGTCGCTATAGCTACAGACCTGTTTGATCTCTCCTGATAGGCTGCCAGCAATGGTTGCTATAGCTACAGACCTAGCTTCTACTGCAGCCTAGTGGAAGAGAGTAAACACGCCCCTGAATTCAAAATGAAACCAAGAAAACAGGACTGAGGTAAGATGAATCAATGTATTGAGACAACCCCTTTAACACAGCATGCTGTAGGACTGGCTTTTTTGAGCATTTTGTGCCCTTCTTCCCTATAGACATCATCACAAATTGTGATTTAGGGTGAAAACTTTAGATTTGATATGGAAAAAAATAAATCTGTGTACTTAACCTTACCCTCTGGAAGACTGGTCATCATTCTGCAGTCAGGTCATTGGGATAGGCAGCCGAGAGGCAGATGATGACTGCAGTATGTAGGTAGTTCAATCGGCAAGATCAGGGTTATCTCCAGTCCTGGCCGCTGTAGGTCCCAACTGTCAGCCTTTGATCCCACTCCATACATACTTTCTGACATTATGACGTAAATAGTCATCAAATGTCAGGGAGATGTACTCATTGGTCCTGATTTATTAATACTGTCTAATACTTAGTGTAAACTTAGACTAGATAGCTAAAAAATGCGTCAGATTTATCAATGTAAAATAAATCTGCCACATGACACTTTTGTCTAACTTTAAACCATTTGGCTTCCTTTGTGCTAGCAATTTTGCCAAAATCTTGGTGCATTTTTTTTTGCTGGTGCACGACATCGTACATTAAGACATGGCCATTTGGCAAAGCTTTTGACTAGCGCGACACAGGATTGTCTAAAACACATATTAAATGTGGTGTAAAGTATGTGTGCCAGTACCTTGGCGCAGAATGTAGTAGTAAATATACAAAAAAACAAATATGAGGCACTAAAAAGAAAGTATTCAGCTTTGCACATTTTCCTAGGGTGCTTTCATACAGTACGTTTTTAGTGCAGTTTTTCTTTTACAGTACTGCACTACATTGAAACCAGTTTTATTAAGAACAAGGTCCTTTCAATTTTCTGAATTGTTTGGAAAGGTGTTGCAGGTGAGTACTCAATTATTTTGATGTAGTTATGCAGACTGCAAACACAATAAGGGTGCTTTAACACAGCACGTTTTTGGTGTGTTTTTTGCAGAAATGCACAGCTAAAACACGCTGTGTGAAACCACCATAATTGATTACACACTTACAACACCTTTCCAAACTTAGGAAATTGAAAGGAGCTGTTAATAATGCCACAGAAAAACCGCACCATGTGACAGCACCCTTAGGCCGAGATCACACTGCGCCTTTGAGTCATATAGCAGTGGCCCGCACGTACTTCTAAGGCCTCGTTCACACGGCTTATTCTGCCGCGTATTTGCGCCGTACTGCGCGCCGTATTTGCGCTTCAGTACGGCGCCAATCCGCTGCAGCAATTACGGTAATCCACTGCTCTCATTGAGAACAGTGGAATCCGTCGCTCCTCCCCGCTCGGCGAATCCGCCGCGGGGGGAGAAAGTGACAGTCACATTATTTACGGCGCGTACGCGCCGTAAACAGTGCATTGTCTATGGGGCCGGGAGCGGCGCCCCCGCCGCGATCCAGCCCCGCCCCGTCCCTTATTCACGGCGGATTTGTGCGCTCAATACGCCGCACAAATCCGTCGGGAATAAGCCGTGTGAACACGGCTTATTTGTCCACGGATTTGCGCTGCAGTACGGCGCCAATCCGTCGGAGTAATTACGGTAATCCACTGCTCTCATAGAGAACAGTGGATTCCGTCGCTCCTCCCCGCTCGGCGAATCCGCCGTGGGGGGGAGAAAGTGACATGCACATTATTTACGGCGCGTACGTGCCGTAGATAATGCAATGTCTATGGGGCCAGGGAGCGGCGCCCCCGCCGCGCTCCGGCCCCGTCCCGCCCCTTATTCACGCCGGATTTGCGAGCGCAATCCGGCTCACAAATCCGTCGGGAATAAGCCGTGTGAACACGGCCTAAAACACCCGGCGTATACTGTACGTGCGGGCCAGTGCAAACTTCTAAAATGTTCTGGGCCAGCTCCCGTAACATGTCACTTCTTACTCCTGGCGCATAATACGCGTTGTGGAAAACGGTAGGTAATCATAGCTTTCAATTACCAAGTTTGCGGGGCATAATTTGGGCGCATTGCAGCGCAATTATGTGACGAATTATGCCCCACAAAGACACCATGTGAACCTACCCTTTAGGCCTTGTCCCCACGGCATGGGTTTGCAGCCAGTTTTACAGCTGGTTTTCGGTTTTGAAAACCGTCTGCAAACCAGGTGAAAACTTTTACATGGACTGCTATGGAAAACCCGCACAGTGGTCCCCATTGCGCGGGTTTTCCCGTCGGCGGTTTTTCAGACCACTGGCGGTCCGAAAAACATAGAACATGTTCATTCTTTCGTCCGGTTTTCAGACGGAATCTGAACATGTCTATGTGAAGGGGGAGAACGTCTATACTAATCGTGGAGAAAAGCCGTCCTCCTACGGCCTGAAACCAACCGGTATTTGTCCTGTGCCGTGGGGACGCACCCTTAGGGTATGTTGACATGGGTAAATGACACGCCTAAATTACAGTAATCCATAGAACTATGGATTACGTCTCCTCTCCATGCTTGTACAATACGATCGTGTTGTACATGCGGAGAGATAAGTGACACGGTCGATTATTTGCAGCGAATACACGCCGCGAGTAATGAATGTCAATGGGGCCGGCGGGCTGAAACCCCCACCCCGGGCCGCGGGAGTACGCGCATATTAGCGCAAGCTCCCGAAAGACACAATGTATTGTGGCGCATACTGTACACGCCGCAATACATCGTGTGAACATAGCCTTAGAGATTTATGTTAGGCATTCTTTTAAATAAATGACACCTCGGTGTTACTTCCTTTGTCAAGAGGGTGTGATCCTACTCCGTCCACACTGATGGAACCGTGCCAGATCTAATAGATAGGGGGAACTGTAATATCAAGCTGTTTATTAAGGGGAACGTTTTAGGAAAAGATGCTTCAGAATGATTTCATAGGATGAACAAGTATTTACTAAAATATGTCAAGAGACGTGACAGGTCCTCTGTAAGTGTACATCTGCCACAATAAACATAGCGGATTTCCGTTCTTAGTAAAAACGCCTGTGGGCCAGATAGAAGCAGTTTTGGGGCCAAAATGAATGCTGTTACCTTCACCAGAGCACTGAGAACAATAAGGTTCTTTGTAGAATTGACATATGGAGAAATCTAGCATACACGACGTTCGCTTTCACAGAGTAGATTTTCTTTTGAAATAAAGTTTTTCACCCCAGGCTGGACAAATAAATGCCCAGAACATGCTCTTAAGGAAGAAAAAGAAATTGTGCATCTTACCTAGAGTTGAAAATGTAGTTTGATGTCATGCATGGATGGCTGAAAGCTTGGCAGCAGCGGGCATGGAGGCAGTCACATGACTCACATCCAGGCAAACTGGCATTGCACTTTTTATTTGCCATATAGACATACCCCTGTTTCCCCGAAAATAAGACCTAGTACATTTTTTTGATGCAATTCAGAGTTTGGCTGCTTATGCTGATGTTTGTGATGAAATCACTACAGTATATTAATACATGTGGATGTTTTGTTCAACGATAAATGTGAATTCTTGTTCATAGAAAAAAAAAACATCCCCTAAAAAGAAGTCTTAGCTCGTCTTTAGAAGTAAAAATTAATATAAGACAATGTCTTATTTTCGGGGAAAGAGGGTGGTAGTTCTGTGATTTCTCCTTTGAGAAATCTCCAGTTCTATGAACCCTTCTTCATCTCATTCTCGTCTTTGTACAACGCTGCAAAAATGGTGGTGACATGTAAAATGTATTTACTGTACAAGTGATAACCACCTCCCCTCAAGGTCATAAATGGAGATTTCAGGCTAGAATCTCCCCAGTGTGTGGGTGTACTTCAAGCTCTTTATTTCGGGACAGCACTGCCTTCTGATTCATACCATGCCAGTAGGTCTCCTAGATACACAGGCTGATCAGGTCTTGTTGCAGCTTTAGTTTTTCAGAGACACAGAGGAAGTTGTTCACTTTGTGGATGGGATTGAATTCTATCAAGCCTCGCCCTGGCCATTAAATCTAGGTTGGCTGATCTAACACAATGGTGCATTTCCCTAGGGATCGGTTTTAAATATGGCTGCCCAGGTTTTATTGTGCAGTGAGTCCTTTCTTGTCACAATTGGTATAGAGTAGTGTCACTATAGAGCTGACACCAGAGAGCTGAGTGTAGATATTGCTTTGCTGTGCTTGCTAATGTGTACAGACTAGATAAAGGGCTAGCCTTTGGTGGGTGGGGCTAACACCTGCTCATGAATAAGATTTGAGCATTAAATGCTCCAAAAACTACAGCATCTTACATTATAAGAGACACAGCGCTGGAAACAGCAGGTCTGACACTAGCTTGTGCTGTCCTCAGCAAGAGTGGCATAAACTATGTGACAGGTTCCCTTTAAAGGGGTTGTCTCACTACAGTGATTCATCTTACCTCAGTCCTGTTTCATTTTTGAATCCGGGAGTGTGTTTACTGGCTGCTACTGGCCTGCAGTGATGAGCTGCTAAGGACATTAGGTCTGTAGCTATAGCAACCAGTACTGGCAGCCTATCAGAAGCGATCAGACAGGTCTGTAGCTATAGTGACCTGAGGAGCTGATGCAGCCCATACAAGGGGGGATATCTCAGAATAGGTAGGACACTGTTAATGGACATATATTACAAAATGACTTTTCACAAGATCTTTAAGATGAAAAGCAATCCTTGTAGTGAGACAATCCCTTTAAAGGGATCTTCCATTTTTTTTTATAAAAGTGTCTAGTGGCCTGGGAGGAGTTAAAAGGCACCTGTGACATCTCCTGATCTATCTCTATTAGTATATCCTTGTGTTCTCTATGAAATCATCTTATCTTATATCTTTGTTGTGCTGTTCATCTTTCTAGACATTCATTACAAAATCTGCTGTTTCCTTCTGAATCAGTCAGATGGGCGTTACCATTCCAGTTTTCAAAGGGTATGTACCTGCACATAATTACTGTCAGCAATGATTGGAAATGCCAGACTGCTGGGAAACCCCCCCCAATTGGTAACACCCAGCTGACAGATTCCATAATGAATGTCTAACAGGAACAACACAACATTTGCCCATCCCGCATAACCATTGAATTTGCACACCTAACCCCTGAAAGCTGGACAGAAGATTGTGCATGCTCAAGTTTTTAGGAACGCCAGTGGCTGAAAATCCGTTCAGTCTAGACATCTCAATGGATTTTCTATTAAAGTCTATGGGGATGGTTTCTTGTCGGTTTTCAGACGGTTTCCAAATCCGCAAACCGTCTGAACATACGACTATGAAACCATGCCGTGTGGACCGACCCTTAGGTTCCCACTTCCTGATCATGCTGTAGGTAGTTCTACAGCAGTGATTTGCATATTAGCTCTGCTGTTCCTAGCTGTTAAAGGGACATTGGTGATGGAGGGGTTTTAACAGCAGGGCACAAAGCTATGGACCTCTAAAGGGTTAAATCTGGTCAATAAGTAAACCATCTTCTGTGCTGCTGATGAGACACAGCAGGGAGTGACCCTCCCAACCACTGCTGCTAGAGTAGAGAGAGGTGGTTGGTAACCTAGAAAAGCTTGTATACATAAGCAGGAGATGAAAACTGCTCTAGCTCTGAAGGGAAGCAAATCAGAACAGCAATGTATTTGGTAATAGTTTTTATTTACTTTTTCCTACATTTTTAAAGCAAATACATGTGGTGAGAAAACCCCTGTTCACATAGGGCTTTGTTAGATGTCTGATAGCTGAAGCTAGAGGAATATGAAAAGCAAGCCAGTTTGGCAGATAAGCTTCTGGAGCAAGATCATCAGTGCACTTCCACATTCGGATTGTTCCTCTTTTGTTGCCTACGACACTTCTTGTTGTTAGTCTGACTCCTTAAAGGGGTTGTCTCACTACATTGCTTCATATCACCTCAGTCCTGTTTTCTTGGTTTCACTTTGAATTCAGGGGCATGTTTACTGGCTTCCACTAGGCTGCAGTAGAAGCCAGTTCTGTAGCTATAGCGACCAGTGCTGGCAGCCTATCAGGAGAGACTGAACAGGTCTGTAGCTATATCAACCAGTGCTGGCAGCCTATCATGAGAGATTGAACATGTCTGTAGCTATAGCAACCAGTGCTGGCAGCCTATCAGGAGAGATTGAACAGGTCTGTAGCTATAGCGACCTGAGGAGCTGATGCAGCCCATACAAGAGGGGATGTCTAGGAATAGGTAGGATACTATTAATGGACACATATTGCAAAGTGACTTGTTTTTGCAAGATCTTTAACATAAAAAGCAATCCTTGTAGTGAGACAACCCCTTTAAGTCTATCATGATATGTTCTTCCCTACAGGACCAGCAATAATGGCGCCTCTGTTTTGTATGGTGAGGTATACAGATTTTGCTGTTTATGGGGTGTGTGTTAATGCTTGTGGATTCCTGACACACCCTGCTCCTCACAGCTGTCAGTCTGGGGTCCAGCTGCATGGAGCGAGGCAGCTGAACCCGCTTATAATCTGCCATGCATGCCAAGGGTATGATTGGCACTGTGTAGACACAAAGGTCCCTGGACGGTTAAAGTCAGCTATCCAAGGAATGCATGCAGTGACAGAACCAGAATCAGTGGGACTTCCCTGTGTGCACAGCTCTGTTCTGAATCGTCTGCTTATTAACGTGCTGTCATATATCAAGGCGTCTATTTCTTATCAGGATGTGGGTTCCAGCTGCAGTCACTGAGGATACGTTAGTGGTCATTAATTTAAGATTGCTGTATAGCTGATAATACATATGGAAGTTATTTCTCCCCAGACCTCAAATTTGCCACGGGTTCAAATCAGAAGGTTATTAGGTTTCTTCTACTTACACAGATATTGACTTTCTTATTGCACTGTTGCCAGAGGTTTTGCAAAAGTAACATAAGCCTCAGCCATACTGATTGTCACTTGTGAATTATCTAGACAAAACTATGACATTGTCTGGTGGTTAGGACCTCCGCCATTCTTATACCTGGCAGTATTAAAATGCTATCGATGGCAGGCAAATCAGAAGGCTCATAGTGTTCTGTAATGCCCAATGTGTGCGAAAATAGATGGAGGCGGGAAAATAGGCATTTTATTCCCAAGGCTATGTTCACGTGGCGAAAAAGTGCGCGCGCAATCTGTGTGAAAATATACACGTGGATTGCATGCAGATCTTTAATGGCCATTGATTTTAATGGAAAAAAAATACATGCTCGGTGTTCAGCAAGAAATTCTCACTTGTGAAAGAGAGCAACGCAAATTCCCATTGAAATCAATGGGATAAGTATGCAGGTCGATGCGAAATTTCAGGCCAGCACTAACACTTGCTTTCTGCATAAAACAAGTTCTTAAAGGGGTTGTCTCACTGCAAGGATTGTTTTTTATATTAAAGATCTTGCAAAAACAAGTCACTTTGCAATATGTGTCTATTAACAGTGTCCTACCTATTCTGAGATATCCCCTCTTGTATGCGCTGCATCAGCTCCTCAGGTCACTATAGCTACAGACCTGTTCAATCTCTCCTGATAGGCTGCAGCACTGGTTGTTATAGCTACAGACCTGGCTTCTACTGCAGAGAAGAAGAAGCCAGTAAACACGCCCCAGAATTCAAAGTGAAACTAAGAAAACAGGACTGAGGTCAGATGAATCAATGTAGTGAGACAACCCCTTTAAATGTTTTTTTGAACAATCCCTGCTTATTAGACGAGTCCTTTGAAAATAAATTGATGACCGTGATGACCGTGTCCCCCCACTGGAGTCTCCCAGCAACAAGCTGTTGTTTGTGGGAAAATCGGGCAGTAAAATGTACAATTTCTATGCAGCGCCATTAGAGAAAGTTAGGCATTACACAGTGCCCATTCAGATCAGTGGGCTGTCTCTTGTAATGCAGGACAGGTCCGCCAGAGCAAGGAACGCCATTTATAATTACCACTCTGCCCAAAAGATGAGGATCCCACTCTCTTTGAACCTTATAATACGGTATATGAAGATATGTTTTCTAAACCAGAGAACCCTTTTAAAGGATTTTTTCCATCTAATAAAATGACAAATCGCCAAGACCTCCCTCCCCCCCCCCCTCAAATTTGGAGCATACAGAGGAAGCAGCACCAGTTTAGCACAATCTCTCTTATGAAGTTTTTTTTACCTGAACCCTGGCTGTAGGGGGTGCTGTAGCTCAAACCATTTACTTGAATAAAGCTGTGCTGCAGTTACCTGCACATCTTGTTGCCAGGAGGAAAGGGCCCTAACACTAAACTGTCCCTTCTATCCTCTTAGTTTGTGTCCCCCTCCATATACTTTGCACTGAAGTAATGCTTGTAGAGTAGACTACAACTATGAGGCCCCATTCACATAGCATGTTTGGCCCTCATTCATGGTATCTACTGGATAATATAAAAAATTATCCCGACGAATGTTGTGGCAGGGCCACGACGTGGTAGACCATGCTTTTGTGTCCGGTACAGAACCGTTTACGGAGTAGAGCAAATTAAGACTATGTTTGCCCTAAAGTAGTCTACAGCCACCTTGCAGCCCCACCGTGGTATCCATCAGGATAAATTTGTACAGTATCCCAGAATGGGGGCCAAAAAGGATATGTGAATGCAGCCTACCACCACATATGAAGGTAAGACTGGGTTCACACTTGGTTATTCCCTACATTGGCAGCCCTGCGATAATGTGACATAGCCATGGCCGGCCCATAGACATCAATAGAACAAACATGGTCCTATTTGGATGTCTATAGCCCAGCCGTGGCTACACCATGGTATCTGTTTTGTTTTTGTACAGTATCCAGACGGATACCTCCCACGTAGGGAATAACGTGGTGTGAACCCAGCCTAAAGTGTGAGTGCATAGAATTATGGCCGCCATATTCAGTCAAAAAGTATAGACAAAATAGCATAGCATTTTTTTGTAGTTGGGCTCAATTCACACTGCATTTTTGTAAAATATGCAAAATCCAATGATATAGTGATTAATAGGAAAAGCACACCAATCAATATAATCAAGTTCCCTGGGGAAGCTTGGTGGTTGCAGAAACATTGGGACACATTTTTCTTATCTATAGGGGGTAAGAGGGATAGGTTCCTGACGGAGTCATCCCTACTTTTTTGTAGGCGTGGATATCACAGCTGCCTTCCGGGGACAGTGTAGGGATAAAACTATGTCCCAGTTATGTCTCTGTCTGTACCGTTCCCTCAGGTAGGTTGTTTCCTGTGTCTGGATAGTTTACACAGGTAGCATACAACCCTGTCTGTGTCATACATTTATCTGTAATATATTATTGCAGATCTTTCTTTTGAACTTTTAGGCTATGTTCACACAGCGTAATTGGGCTGCGTACTGTACGGCCGCAATTACGCCGGGTTGCTTTGGGAGTCGCACTAATTACGCGCGTACTCCTGCGGCACGGGGGAAGGGGGGGGGGGCGGCCCCATTGACAGTCATTACTCGAGGCACGTGTTTGCCACAAGTAATTGACATGTCACTTATCTCCCCGCACGTACAATACGATCGTATTGTGCGAGCGGGGAGAGGAGGCGTAATCCTCTATCCTCTCTATGAGAACTATGGATTAGCGTAATTTTGGCACGCATCTCGGCCGTATAAGAGTGCAAATACGAGACGAAATGCACCCTGAAATTAGCCCGTGTGAACATACCCTTATAGTTCTGGATATTTAATAAAATAGTCAATAAAAGTTACTTTTTATTACTCTTTGGCCCTCCATAAGAATTTGAAGATATTAGGGCTTGCCACCACGGCAAGTGGTTTCAGTCGGTTTTTACGGACGGTTGTCGGATTTGAAAATCGACTGTCAACCTTTTACATAAACTTAAATAGAAAATCCGTGCAGTTTCCACCGGATGGTTTTTTACACCACCGGCGTAATGAAAATCTTAGGACATGTTCAGTCTTCCACTCGGTTTTCGGGCAGTACATGAACATGTGGGTGCGAAGGGGGACGATTTGAATCCGCACAATGCTGACAAAAGCTGCCCCCCTGTGTGCCAAAAAAAGACTAAATACCAGTCAGAAAAGCCAACCAATATTTTGTCTTTGCCGGTGTATTTGCAGGGCGTAATTACACCCCGCAATTACGCCGTGTGGGCGGGGCAGGAACGGGGGAGTGAGCGGGGGGCCGGCACCTCGCCGGCCCATAGACTTTCATTACCAGCGGCAGGGTATACGCCGCTGGTAATTCACATGTCAATTATCTCCCCCTCGGGGATCCCCCGACAGGGAGAGGAAGTAATCCATAGTTCTCTATGAGAACTGTGAATTACCGTAATGACTGGGACGGATTCCAGCCGTAATTTGCGCACTCCGGCACGTAATTACTGACCGAAATACGGCCCATTTTAAGCCGTGTGAACATGGCCTTACATTGCATTTTTGGCTCCCATTTGATGTGTTTTCAGGATACAGTAAAAATGTTATCCCGACGGATGACACAGTGGGACTGAACGTATAGATAGACCACACTTTTGTATCCAATGCAAAAACTGTATTTAAGTCCGCTAAATGGCTCTGTAGCGCTAGGTCCAGACACCATTCTTATCACATAGTATATGCTGTGCTGGGCATGACTGGTACCCCTGTGGCTCTATGTCCAGCCACCATTCTTATCACATAGTATATGCTGTGCTGGGCATGACTGGTACCCCTGTGGCTCTATGTCGAGGCACTATTCTATGTCGCTCATGGTACCTCTATGTTTTTAGGTCCAGACACCATTCTATGCTGGGGATGGTATCCGTGTGGCTCCAGGTCTAGGCACTATGCTGTGTCGGGCATGGTACCTGTGTGGCTGTAGGTCCAGGCACTATGCTGGTCCAGGCATGCTACCCCTGTGGCTCTAGGTCCTGGCTCTATTCTGTACTAGGCATGCTACCCCTGTGGCTCTAGGTCCTGGCACTATTCTGTACTAGGCATGCTACCTGTGTGGCTGTAGGTCCAGGCACTATGCTGGTCCAGGTATGCTACCCCTGTGGCTCTAGGTCCAGGCACTATTCTATGCCGGGCATGCTACCCCTCAGGCTCTAGGTCCCGGCACTATTCTGTACTAGGCATGGTACCCGTGTGGCTCTAGGTCCTGGCACTATGCTGAGCCAGGCATGGTACCTGTGTGGCTGTAGGTCCATTCTCTATGCTGGTCCAGGCATGCTACCCCTGTGGCTCTAGGTCCTGGCTCTATTCTGTACTAGGCATGCTACCCCTGTGGCTCTAGGTCCAGGCACTTTCATGCGGGCGGTGCCCCCTCAGATTCTAGGGCCCGGGACTATTTACTAGGCAGGTACCCCTGTGGTCAGGTTTCCGGCACTATTCGTATAGGCATCTACCCCTGTGGCTCTGGTCCTGGGAAAGCTAGCCAGGGTGGACCCTTTTGTTCTGGGCCCCCACTAAGCGGTCCAGGATGCACCCCCCGTGGCCCTAGGGCCCGGCACTTTCTTACAGGCATGCAAAACCCCCGTGGCTCTAGGGCCCCGGGACTATTCTATGCCGGGGAGGTGCCCCCAGGCTCTAGGGCCAGACACTTTTTGACTAGCATCTACCCTGGGCTCGGTCTAGGGACTACTTTACTAGGGATACTAAACCCCGTGGCTCTGGTCCCCAAAACCAGGCATACTAACCCCGTGGCTCTATCCGGCACTATGCTGACCAGCGGTACCTGTGGGCCTAGGTCCAGGACTATGCTGGGCCAGGGATGTACCCCCCTGGCCTAGGGCCCGGCACATGCTGGCCCGGGAACTAACCCCGTGGCTCTAGGCCGGCACTAGCGAGCCAGGCATGGGACCTTGGGCTCAGGTCCCGGCACTATGCTGAGCCCCGGCAGGACTGTTGGCCTGGTCCCGGATATTCTGTACAGGGATGCTACCCCCGTGGTCAGGTCCGGCAATAGCTGAGCCAGGGAGGGGACCTTGGGGCTTAGGGGCCAGGCACATGCGGGCCAGGGATCTACCCCCCGTGGCTCTAGGGCCCCCCACTATTCTTTAGCTGCTACCCCTGTGGCTCTAGGTCCCGGGACATTTTAAGCGGGCAGGCCCCTCCGGCTCTAGTCCAACACATTCTTTTAGGGGCTACCCCTGTGGGTCCAGGTCACATATGCGTACAGGCATACTAACCCTGTGGCTCTAGGGCCCGGCACTAATTGCTGAGCCAGGCTTACTAACCCTGTTATGGCTCTAGTCCTGGCTACTATGCTGAGCCAGGCATGGTACCTGTGTGGCTCTAGGTCCGGCACTATGCTGAGGCCAGGCGCCATGGTACCTGTGTGGCTCTAGGTCCTGGCACTATTCTGTATAGGCATACTACCCCTTGTGGGTGCTTCTAGGTCTGGCACTATGCTGAGCCAGGCATGGGTAACTGTGTGGCTCGAGGTCCTGGCACGTATGCTGAGCCAGGCTTGGTTACCGTGTGGCTCTAGGTACCTGGCACTATGCTGAGCAGGCATCATGGTACCTGTGTGGGCTTAGGTCCCGGCACTATGCTGAGCCAGGCATGGTACCGGTGTGGCTCTAGGTCCTGGCACTATTCTGTACTAGGCATACTACCCCTGTGGCTCTAGGTCCTGGCACTATGCTGAGCCAGGCATGGTACCTGTGTGGCTCTAGGTCCAGGCACTATGCTGGTCCAGGTATGCTACCCCTGTGCTCTAGTCCTGGCACTTTGGCTGAGCAAGGCATGGTTCCTGTGTGCTCTAGGTCCTGGCACTATTCTGTACTAGGCATGCTTCCCCTGTGGCTCTAGGTCCCGGCACTTGCTGTGCCAGGCTTGGTACTGTGTGCGCTGGGCTGGCCACGTTTCTGTACTAGGCATGCTACCCTGTGGTCTGGTCCAGGACTCTATTCTGTACTAGGCTTGCTACCCTGCAAGGCTCTAGTACCGGCACTATTTGGCTAGGCTTGCTACCCTGTGGCTCTGAGGGCCTGGCTCTTTGCGGTGCCCAGGCATGAGACCCATGTGGCTATAGGGTCCTGGCACTTATTCTGTTACTAGGCATGCTACCCTGTGGCTCGAGCGTCAGGGATCTATGAGGTGGCCAGGCATGCGTTGACCCTCTGTGGCTCTAGGTCGGCACGTATTCGGGAGCCAGGCAGGCTTCCCCGGTGGCGCGAGGTCGGGCTCGAGTCGGTACTAGGCATGCTCCATGTGGCGCGCAGGAACTGGCTCGTGTGCTGTGACAGGCTGTCGTGGGGGGGCTGGGTGTTGCAGGGGTGGGCGGGGGGGGGTGGGAGTGTGTATTGATTGGGCGGGTGGTAGTGGGGGGTTAGGGGTGCGTGTTGGAGGTTGGTGCGGATGTAGGTTGGGGGGAAGATGTTGGTGTAGTCAGGTGGTGTGCTATGGGTAGCGGGCTGATGGGTGGTGAGTATTAGTCAGATGTTTCGTGGAAGGTGGTAAGATGGTGGGGAGTGTCGTAGGGACGGGAATGTGTAGTTGGGTTGGTGGTGACGGTGAGGCGTTGGGTGGGGGGAGTGAGTGAATATAGGGTTGTATGGGAGTGTCGGGGTGGCGGTCATGGGGGGTTGCTCGTTGTTTTATCGTGTGGTATGGGGGTGTGAGGCATGGGGGCGTGGTGAGTCGGAGTGTGATGTGGGAGGTGGGGGGTGATGTGGGGTGGGTGTTTGGTGTTGTGGTGAGTGTGATCGGAACTGGGTTTGAGGGTGGGGTGCTTGTTGGATGGAGTATTTGTGAGAGAATCAGATGGGGGGGGGGGGGGGTGATGTGTGTGCGTCGGGGTCGGTCGGGGGGTGTTGGAAGTGATTGCGTGGGGAGGTGTAGTTGGGGGGTTTTACGGGGGGGTGGAGGGTTGGCTTAGTCAGGTGGGTGTGGTTAGATGGCGGGGGCCTTGTGGCTCCTAGTTGGGGTGTGGCGGCTGGGGGTGGGCGGGTCTGGTGGGCCGTTGTGGATGCAGTGTGCGTGGTTGGGCGGTGGGTTTGGTGGCTGGGGCGGGAGGGGGTGGGGAGGTGGGGTTAGGGTGGAGAGTTGTTGGTTGGTTTCAGGGATGGATGGGTGGGGGTGGGTGGTATTGAGTATGCGGGGGGTTGGCTGGTTTGGTGGCGTCGGAAAGGGGGTGGGGTGGTAGAGCTGGGGATGCAGGTCTGTGCATGGTTAGGGGGAGTGAGTGGGAGTTTGTGGTGGTGGAAGTGAGAGAGTTGGAGTAGGTGTTTGGGTGATGAGGTGAGAATAGGGGGGGGTGGGTGTGGATGGTGGTAGGGGGGGAATTGGAGCATGTTGATAGGTGGGCCCGTCCCGGGTGGGGGTCTATTACGGGACGAATATTAGTGGAAGAGGCAGTTTGGGGGGTTGGAGGGTGGAGTGGGGTTAATCGAGGGGTTGGGTGTGGTTGGGAGGTGTGTTTCTAGAGGTTGGTGGAGTGGAGTGGGGTGTAGGGTGGCTCGCTGGTTAGGGTGGGGTGTGGGAGAGGTTAATTGCTGTGCGGGTGTGTGACGTGAGAGTGTGGTGTGGGGGGAGGAAGGGCGGTATGGGCGTATGGGGAGGTTTTTTTGCAGAGGTCGGGGTGGGATGGGGTAGCTGATGTTCTTGAGCGTTCTTGTAGTTGTGGGAGGTGTGTCGTGGTGTTGGTGGGGGGTGGGGTGTGGAGGGAGCTGATTTTAGGGGGTTAGGGTCAGTGTGGTTGGGTCTGGGTGGGGGTTGGGGGTAGGGGGTGGTGGGTTTCTTGTAATGAGCGGGTGAAGTTAGGGGATGGTCGGTGTGCTTGTGTGTGTCGACGGTGGGGGGGGGGGGTGTGGGGTGAGTGGAGGTGTGGTAAGATTGGGGAAGGTGGGTGGTAGATTGGGGTGGTGCGCAGGGTTGGTGGAGGGAAGGGTGATTTGTGGGGCTGGATGGGTCGGGCTGCTTGATTTGATGGCTGAGTGGATTTGAGTATGTCCTTAGTGGAGGGTGAAGTCGCGGGAGTTAGGGGGTCGTGCAGTGGTGTGGCGTGTGGGGGGGGTAAGTCGGGGGAGGGGTGGGTGTTAGGAGGGTGGGGGGTAGAGGTATGTGGTATGACTGGGGGGGGTAGGTGTTTTTGGTGGTGCATCGGTGTTGTGGGGAGGAGGGCTATTGTAGTTGTGGTGGGGTTGAGGCGGCGATGGGCTGGGGCGGGTGCTGTTAGAGGATGTTAGGGGTGAGGGGTGGGGGGGGTCGGGGGTGTTGGAGCGTGCTTTAAAGTTGACGGGGGTTATGCTAGTTTGGTTTAAGGGACGGTGATGTGGGGGGGTGACAGGTCGGGTGCTCGTGGAGGGGGGGTTGTTAGTGGAGTAGTGGGAGTGTTTGGTGGGGGAAATGACGTGAGGGTTGTGGGTAGAGCGTGTAGAGTTTGGATGGGGTGTTGTGTGGTGGGTGGGGGTTGGGGGGATTTTTAGAGGAAGTAAGTGGTGGTGTTGATATGGGTTGGGTGGTTTATACGGGGGTAGGGGGGAATGCGGGTGGGGGTAGGGATGGGAAGTGTGGTGTGGTTTTGGGATGCGGTAGGAAGGTGGGGAGGGTTGTCAGGGTGTCGTGTGGAGGTGAGGAGATGTGTGGGAGGGTGAGGTGGTGTGGGGTAGTGGTGTGCGGTTGGTTGGGTGTGAGTAGAGGGGGGTGGTGGTGGGGTCGGGTGGGCGAGTTCGTAGAGCGGTGTGAAGCTGGACCTTGATGGAGTGGTTGTTGCAGAGGTTTCGGTTGGCTGTTGCGTTGGAGTGGGAGTGTGGGGGTGGTGGAGGGGGCTGGGGGGGGTGTATAAGTGGTGATTGGGGACGGGGGGGGGGGGGGTGGGGGTGTGGCGAGGTCGGGGTAGTGTGGGAAGGGTTGCTTGGATGGGGTACGTGGGTGGTTGTGGGGGGTGGTTGGGTGGGGGGGTTTGAAGCGGGGGTGGGTCGGTACGTGTGCGCAGTGTGTTAGGGGTGAGGTGATTTGAGGTAGTGGGGGTGCAGGGGGGGGGGTTGGGTGTGCGGCCGGGGTCGTGGTGTGGGCGGGCAGTGATCGGTACGAAGCGTGGGAAGTGTAAGGGGGTAGGGGGTGTTTGGCTGGTGGTGGGGTGAGGAGAGTGCGTGACAGAGGTGTTATGTAGGGGGAGTGGGAGGTCTCTGGAGGTGAGGATGGTGAGTTTTGGTTAAATGATGGGTGGGCGATCGGTAGTAGGGTGGGCTCCAGAGTGGAGGGGAGGGAGTAGTGGAGGGTTGGGGTGTAGGTGTGGGTTGGGTGGGGTGGTTAGTTGGGTGGGTGGGGGTGGGTGGGGAGGGTAGTTTGGTGGTGGAGTGGGTCGTGGTCTGATGAGTTGTGGTCACATGGGGTGTTGGGAGGGGTTTAGTGTTGGAAGTATTGGGGGGAGGGGTTGTGTGCGTGAGCAGTAGGTAGAAGTGGCGGTGGCGGGACGAGTACGTGGTGGCGTTGAAGTAGGTTGGGTATAGTGGGGTGGAGTAGGTGGGGGGCGAGGGGTGTTGTGGGGGTGGCTGTGTGGAGAAGCGGTGAGGGGGGCGAGACGTGGGGGGGCGGGTTGGGAGGGGGATAGTGGGTGGGGCTTGGTGGGGGTGGGGTGCGGTTAGGAGGGCGGGCGGGTTAGAGAAGGGACGATGGTGGCGGGGGTGTTTGGAGGGGGTCAGGGGACGGGTGGCTTCGCTGGATTGAAGGGTACGTATAAAGGTGGGTATCTACGTAGTGTGTAGTGGATATAGGGGTAGGAGGAGTGGTGGGGGGTTGTTTAGGTTGAGGTGGCAAAGTGGAGAACCGAAGGGGTTCGGTTAAGATTGGTTCTCTTTAAGTTGTCTATTTCGGTGGGTGTTTATTGTTTGGTATAGAGTGAGCCCTGTATCGGTATGTGCACTGGATTATTTTGCCCCTTCGCATTTGAACGGATTTTTCCCTTGGGTATCTTTACTTTGTTACCTCTATTGTGTTTTTTTTATCTATTTCATTCCCTGTGGTCTAGGTCTGGCACTATTCTTTTAGGCATGGTTCCGTGTGGCTCTAGGTCAGTCACTATTCTGTACTTGGCATGCTACCGCTGTGGCTCTTGGTCCCGGCACTATTCTGTACTTGGCATGGTACCCATGTGGCTCTAGGTCCGGCACGTGCGAGAGGCTTGTGGTACCGTGTTGGCTCTTAGGTCACTGGCACTATGCTGTGCCAGGCATGGTCCTGTGTGGCTCGAGGTCCCGGCACTATGCTGAGCCAGGCATGGTACCGGTGTGGCTCTAGGTCCCGGCACTATGCTGAGCCAGGCATGGTACCTGTGTGGCTATAGGTCCTGGCACTATTCTGATACTAGGCATGCTACCCCTGTGGGCTCTAAGTCCCGGATATTCTGTACTTAGGCATCGTACCCTGTGGCTCTGGGTCCCGGCACTATGCTGAGCCAGGCATGGTACCTGTGTGGCTCTTGGTCCTGGGCACTATGCTGAGCCAGGCAAGTTACCCCTGTGGCTCTTAGTCCCGCACTATTCTGTACTAGGGCATGGACCGTGTGGCTCTAGGTCCTGGCACTAGCTATGCCAGGCTTCGGTACCTGAGTGGCTCTAGGTCCTGCACTATGCTGAAGCAGGCATGGTACTGTGTGGCTCTAGGTCCAGACACTATTCTGTACTGCATGCTACCTGTGGGCTCTAGTCCGGCACTATTCTGTACTAGGCATGGTATTGGTGGCTCTAGGTCCCGGCACTATGCTGAGCCAGGCATTGGTACCTGTGTGGCTCTAGGTCCCGGGCACTTGCTGTGCAGGCATGGTACCGATTCGATGTGTGGCTCTAGTTCCCGGCACTATGCTGAGCCAGGATGGTACCGGTGTGGCTCTAGGTCCGGCACTATGCTGAGCCAGGCATGGTACCTGTGTTGGCTCTAGGTCCGGCACTATGCTGAGCAGGCATGGTACCTGTGTGGCTCTAGGTCCGGCAATATGCTGAGCCAGCATGGTACTGTGTGGCTCTAGTCCCGGGGCACTATCTGTATAGGCTTGGTACCTGTGGCTCTAGGTCCCGGGCACTATGCTGAGCCAGGCATGCTTACCCCTGTGGCTCTAGGGTCCCGGCACTATTCTGTACGAGGCTTGGTACAGGTGTGGCTCTAGGTCCCGCACTATTCTGTACTAGGCTTTGGGATCCCTGTGGGCTTCTAGGGTCCAGGGCACTATTTCTGTACTTAGGCATGCTACCCCTGTGGGCTCTAAGGTCCCGGCAACTATGCTGAGCCAGGCATGGTACCCTGTGGCTCTAGGGTCTGGAAACTATTCTATTTCAGTGCTTGGGTACCGGTGTGCGCTCTAGGTCCTGGCACATGCTGAGCCAGGCATGGTTACCTGTTGTGGCTTAGTCCTGGGCCTCTTATGCTGAGCCAGGCATGGTACCTGTGTGGCTCTAGGTTCCCTGGCACTAGCTGAGCCAGGGCATGGTTACCTGTGTGGCTCTAGGTCTGGCACTATTCTTATCTTTCGGGCATGTACCCTTGGCTCTAGGTCATGGCACTATTCTGTTCTGGGCATGGTACCTGTGTGGGCTCTAGGTCCTGGCACTATGCTGAGCCAGGTTGGTACCTGTGGGGGCTCTTGGTCCTGGCACTTATGCTGAGCCAGGCATGGTACTTGTGTGGCTCTTGGGTCTGGCACTATGCTGAGCCAGGCAGGCTACCCCTGTGGCTCTAGGTCCTGGCACTATTGGTACTAGGCATTGCTACCCCTGTGGCTCTATGGTCCGGCACTATTCTGTACTAGGCATGGTACCTGTGTGGTCTAGGTCCCGGCACTATGCTGGAGACAGGCATGGTACTGTGTGGCTCTAGGTCATGGCACTTATTCTGTACTAGGCTGGCTACACCTGTGAGCTCCTAGGTCCGTGGCTCTATGCTGTGCCAGGCATGGTACCTGTGTGGGCTTCTAGTCCTGCACTATTTTGCTGAGCCAGGCATGGTACCTGTGTGGCTCTAGGTCCTGGCACTATGCTGAGCCAGGCATGGTACCTGTGTGGCTCTAGGTCCTGGCACTATGCTGAGCCAGGCATGGTACCTGTGTGGCTCTAGTCCGGCACTAGCTGACCGCATGGTACCTGTGTGGCTCTAGTCCTGGCACATGCGGCCAGGCATGGTACCTGGGCTCTAGGTCCGGCACATGCTGACCAGGCATGTACCTGTGTGGCTCTAGGTCTGCACATCTGTACTAGGCGCTCCCTGTGGCTCTAGTCCCGGCACATTCTGTACTAGGCAGGTACCTGTGGGCTCTAGTCCGCACTATGCTGAGCAGGCATGGACCGGTGGCCTAGTCCTGGCACTATTTGTCTGGCATGACGTTGCTCTAGTCTGCACTATGCTGACCGCATGCTACCCTGTGCTCGTGTCCTGGCACTATTCTGTACTAGGCATGGTACCCGTTGGCTCTGTCGGCACTATGCTAGCCAGCATGTACCTGTGTGGTCTAGTCCTGGCACTATGCGACCAGGCATGTACCTGTGTGGCTCTAGGTCCAGGCACTATTCTATTTCGGCATGTACCTGTGTGCTCTAGCCTGGCACTAGCGAGCCAGCATGGTACCTGTGTGGCCTAGGTCCTGGCACTATGCGAGCCAGCTGTACTTGGGCTCTAGTCCTGCACATGCTGAGCCAGCAGGTACTGTGTGGCTCTAGGTCCCGGCCTATGCTACCAGCAGGTACCTGTGTGGCTCTAGTCTGCACTGTGCCAGGCATGGTACCCTTGGCTCTAGTCCTGCACTATGCTGACCAGCATGTACCTGTGGGCTCTAGGTCCTGGCACATTCTTACTGGCATCTACCCCTGGGCTCTAGGGCCTGGCACTATGCTGAGCCAGGCATGGTACCTGTGTGGCTCTGGTCCTGGACTATGCTGAGCCGCATGGTACCTGTGTGCTCTAGGTCCTGGCACTATTCTGTAAGCTGCTACCCCTGTGGCTCTAGGTCCCGGCACTTTCTGTACTAGGCATGTACCTGTGTGCTCTAGGTCCGCACTATGCTGACCAGCAGGTACCTGTGGCTCTAGTCCGCACTATCTGTAAGGCATGGTACCCGTGGCTCTAGGTCCTGGCACTATGCGAGCAGGCATGACCCTGTCTCTAGTCCTGGCACTATCTGAGCCAGGCATGCACCCCGTGCTCTATCCTGGCACTATCTGTTGGCATGTACCTGTGTGCCTAGTCCCCATTCGTATAGGCATGTACCCCTGTGGCTCTAGTCCCGGCACTATTCTGACTAGGCTGGTACCTGTTGGCTCAGTCCCGCCTATTCGACAGGCAGGTACCCCTGGGCTCTAGGTCCCGGACTTCTGAGCCAGCATGCACCCGTGTGGCTCTAGTCTGGCACTATTCTGTACTGGCATGGTACCTTGTGGCTCTAGTCCCACTATTGTCAATGGTACTGTGTGGCTCTAGTCCCGCACTATCGTACTAGGCATGCTACCCTTGGCTCTAGGTCCTGGCACTATTCTGTACCAGGCATGCTACCCCTGTGGCTCTAGTCTGCACATTTGTCTAGGCATCTACCCCTGTGGCTCTAGGCCTGGATATTCTTACTAGGCATGCTACCCTGTGTCTAGTCCTGCACTTTCGTACCGGCATTACCCTGTGGCTCTAGTCCTGCACTATTCTGTACTAGGCGCTACCCCTGGGCTAGTCCTGCCATCTGTACAGGCATGGTACCCTGTGCCTAGTCCCGGCACATCTGAGCCAGGCATGCTACCCCTGGGTAGTCCTGGCACTAGCTGAGCAGCATGCTACCCCGTGGCTCTAGTCCTGGCACAATCTGTACTAGCATGGTACCCGTGTGGCTTTGGTCCTGGCCTATGCTGAGCAGGCATGGTACCTGTGTGGTCTAGTCCTGGCCATGCTGAGCCGGCATGGTACCTGTGTGGCTTAGGTCCAGGCACTATTCATTCGGCATGTACTGTGTGGCTCTAGTCCTGGCACACTAGCAGGCATGGTGCTGTGGCTCAGTCCTGGCACTGCTGAGCAGGCATGGTCCTGTGGCTCTAGCCTGCACTATGCGAGCCGGCAGTACCTTGTGCTCTAGTCCCGCACTACTGGCAGCAGGTACCTTGTGCTCTAGGCCGGCAATGCTGAGCAGGCAGGACCCGTGGCTCTAGGTCTGGCACATCTGGTCCAGGCATGTCCGTGGCTCTAGGTCCGCATATTCTGTACTAGGCATGCTACCCCTGTGGCCTAGTCCCGGCACTATCGACGGCAGTATGTGTGCTCAGTCTGCCATGCTGAGCAGCATGGTACCTGTTGGCTCTGGTCCGGCACTATTCTGACTAGGCATGGTACCTGTGTGCTCTAGTCCCGGCACTATGCTGAGCAGGAGGTACCTGTGTGGCTCTAGGTCCTGGCACTATCTGTATAGCATGGTACCTGTGTGGCTCTAGTCCCGGCACTATGCTGGCCAGATACCTGGTGGCTCTAGTCCTGGCACTATTCTGTAAGCATGTACCCTGTGGCTCAGTCCTGGCACTATCGACCAGGCAGGTACCCCTGTGGCTCTAGTCCTGACATTCTTACTAGCATGGTTGTGTGGCTCAGTCCCGGCAATTCTGTACTAGGCATGGTACCCCTGTGGCTCTAGTCCCGGCACATTCTACCAGGCATGGTACTGTGTGGCTCTAGGTCCCGGCCTATGCTGAGCCAGGCAGACCGTGTGCTCTAGTCCGGCACTATTCTTACAGGCTGTACCTTGTGGCCTAGGTCCCGACTATTCGTACTAGGCATGGACCTGTTGCTTAGGTCCCGGCACTATCTGACTAGATGCTACCCCTGTGGCTCTAGGTCCTGCACTATTCTGTACAGGCATCTACCCTGTGGCTCTAGGTCCTGGCACTATTCTGTACCAGGCATGCTACCCCTGTGGCTCTAGGTCCTGGCACTATTCTGTACAAGGCATGCTACCCCTGTGGCTCTAGGTCCTGGCACTATTCTGTACAAGGCATGCTACCCCTGTGGCTCTAGGTCCTGGCACTATTCTGTACCAGGCATGCTACCCCTGTGGCTCTAGGTCCTGGCACTATTCTGTACTAGGCATGCTACCCCTGTGGCTCTAGGTCCTGGCACTATTCTGTACTAGGCATGGTACCCCTGTGGCTCTAGGTCCGGGCACTATTCTGTACTAGGCATGGTACCCCTGTGGCTCTAGGTCCCGGCACTATTCTGAGCCAGGCATGCTACCCCTGTGGCTCTAGGTCCTGGCACTATGCTGAGCCAGGCATGCTACCCCTGTGGCTCTAGGTCCCGGCACTATTCTGTACTAGGCATGGTACCCGTGTGGCTCTAGGTCCTGGCACTATGCTGAGCCAGGCATGGTACCTGTGTGGCTCTAGGTCCTGGCACTATTCTGTACTAGGCATGGTACTGTGTGGCTCCAGGTCCCGGCACTATTCTGTACTAGGCATGGTACCTGTGTGGCTCTAGGTCCCGGCACTATTCTGTACTAGGCATGGTACCTGTGTGGCTCTAGGTCCCGGCACTATTCTGTACTAGGCATGCTACCCCTGTGGCTCTAGGTCCTGGCACTATTCTGTACTATGCATGGGACCCGTGTGGCTCTAGGTCCAGACTCTATTCTGTACTAGGCATGCTACCCCTGTGGCTCTAGGTCCCGGCACTATTCTGTACTAGGCATGCTACCCCTGTGGCTCTAGGTCCTGGCACTATTCTGTACTAGGCATGGTACCTGTGTGGCTCTAGGTCCCGGCACTATGCTGAGCCAGGCATGGTACCCCTGTGGCTCTAGGTCCAGGCACTATTCTGTACCTGGCATGCTACCCCTGTGGCTCTAGGTCCTGGCACATCTGGCATGTACCTGTGTGCTCTAGGTCCAGGCACTATCGGTCCAGCATGTACCTGTGTGGCTCTAGGTCCTGGCACTATGCTGAGCCAGGCATGGTACCTGTGTGGCTCTAGGTCCCGGCACTATGCTGAGGCATGGTACCTAACAGTCTCTAGGTCCTGGCACTATTCTGTACTAGGCATGCTACCCCTGTGGCTCTAGGTCCTGGCACTATGCTGAGCCAGGCATGGTACCTGTGTGGCTCTAGGTCCTGGCACTATGCTGAGCCAGGCATGGTACCTGTGTGGCTCTAGGTCCTGGCACTATGCTGAGCCAGGCATGGTACCTGTGTGGCTCTAGGTCCAGGCACTATGCTGGTCCAGGCATGCTACCCCTGTGGCTCTAGGTCCCGGCACTATTCTGTACTAGGCATGCTACCCCTGTGGCTCTAGGTCCTGGCACTATGCTGAGCCAGGCATGGTACCTGTGTGGCTCTAGGTCCAGGCACTATGCTGGTCCAGGTATGCTACCCCTGTGGCTCTAGGTCCCGGCACTATGCTGAGCCAGGCATGGTACCTGTGTGGCTCTAGGTCCGGGCACTATTCTATTACAGGCATGCTACAACTGTGGCTCTAGGTCCTGGCACTATTCTGACAGGCATGGCTACCCTTGTGCTCTAGGTCCTGGCACTATTCTGAGCCAGGCATGGTACCTGTGGCTCTAGGTCCAGGCACTATGCTGGTCCAGGTATGCTACCCCTGTGGCTCTAGGTCCTGGCACTATGCTGGTCCAGGTATGCGACCCCTGTGGCTCTAGGTCCTGGCACTATGCTGAGCCAGGCATGGTACCTGTGTGGCTCTAGGTCCTGGCACTATTCTGTACTAGGCATGCTACCCCTGTGGCTCTAGGTCCCGGCACTATGCTGAGCCAGGCATGGTACCTGTGTGGCTCTAGGTCCGGGCACGATGCTGAGCCGGGCATGGTACCACTGTGGCTCTAGGTCCTGGCACTATGCTGGTCCAGGCATGGTACCTGTGTGGCTCTAGGTCCCGGCACTATGCTGAGCCAGGCATGGTACCCCTGTGGCTCTAGGTCCTGGCACTATTCTGTACTAGGCATGGTACCTGTGTGGCTCTAGGTCCCGGCACTATGCTGAGCCAGGCATGGTACCTGTGTGGCTCTAGGTCCCGGCACTATTCCGTACTAGGCATGGTAGCTTTGTGGCTCTAGTTCCGGGAACTATGCTGATCGAGGCATGGTACCTGTGTGGCTCTAGGTCCCGGCACTATGCTGAGCCAGGCATGGTACCTGTGTGGCTCTAGGTCCCGGCACTATGCTGAGCCAGGCATGGTACCTGTGTGGCTCTAGGTCCCGGCACTATTCTGTACTAGGCATGGTACCTGTGTGGCTCTAGGTCCTGGCACTATTCTGTACCTAGGCATGTACCCTGTGGCTCTAGGTCCTCGGCACTATTCTGTGCTAGGCATGGTACCTTGTGGCTCTAGGTCCTGGCACTATCTGACTAGGCATGCTGTCCCCTGTGTGGCTCTAGGTCCGGCACTATTCTGACAGGCATGCTACCCTGTGGCTCTAGGTCCCGGCACTATTCTGTACTAGGCATGCTACCCCTGTGGCTCTAGGTGCACTCACTCTTCTGTACTAGGCATGCTACCCCTGTGGCTCTAGGTCCCGGCACTATGCTGAGCCAGGCATGGTACCTGTGTGGCTCTAGGTCCTGGCACTATTCTGTACTAGGCATGCTACCCCTGTGGCTCTAGGTCCAGGCACTATGCTGAGCCAGGCATGGTACCTGTGTGGCTCTAGGTCCAGGCACTATGCTGGTCCAGGCATGGTACCTGTGTGGCTCTAGGTCCCGGCACTATGCTGAGCCAGGCATGGTACCTGTGTGGCTCTAGGTCCCGGCACTATTCTGTACTAGGCATGGTACCTGTGTGGCTCTAGGTCCCGGCACTATGCTGAGCCAGGCATGGTACCTGTGTGGCTCTAGGTCCTGGCACTATTCTGTACTAGGCATGGTACCTGTGTGGCTCTAGGTCCCGGCACTATTCTGTACTAGGCATGGTACCTGTGTGGCTCTAGGTCCCGGCACTATTCTGTACAAGGCATGGTCCCGGTGTGGCTCTAGGTCCCGGCACTATTCTGAGCCAGCATGGTACCTGTGTGGCTCTAGGTCCCGGCACTATTCTGTACTAGGCATGGTACTGTGTGCTCTAGCCCGGCACTATTCTGACAGCGGACCTGTGTGGCTCTAGGTCCAGGCACTATTCTGAGCCAGGCATGGTACCTGTGTGGCTCTAGGTCCAGGCACTATTCTGTACTAGGCATGGTACCTGTGTGGCTCTAGGTCCCGGCACTATTCTGACTGGCATCTTCCCTGTGGCCTAGGTCCGGCACTTTCTGTACTAGGCATGCTACCTGTGTGGGGTCTAGGTCCTGGCACTATTCTGACTAGGCATGGTACCGTGTGGCTCTATCCGGCACTATTCTGTACTAGGCATGCTAACCTGGGCTCTGGGCGGCCTTCTTTGGGCATGTACCTGTGTGGCTCTAGGTCCCGGCACTATTCTGTACTAGGCATGGTACCTGTGTGGCTCTAGGTCCTGGCACTATGCTGAGCCAGGCATGGTACCTGTGTGGCTCTAGGTCCTGGCACTATTCTGTACTAGGCATGCTACCCCTGTGGCTCTAGGTCCCGGCACTATTCTGTACTAGGCATGCTACCCCTGTGGCTCTAGGTCCCGGCACTATTCTGTACTAGGCATGCTACCCCTGTGGCTCTAGGTCCTGGCACTATTCTGTACCAGGCATGCTACCCCTGTGGCTCTAGGTCCCGGCACTATTCTGTACTGGGCATGGTACCTGTGTGGCTCTAGGTCCCGGCACTATTCTGAGCCATGCATGGTACCCCTGTGGCTCTAGGTCCCGGCACTATGCTGAGCCAGGCATGGTACCTGTGTGGCTCTAGGTCCTGGCACTATTCTATTTCGGGCATTCTACCCCTGTGGCTCTAGGTCCTGGCACTATTCTATTTCGGGCATGCTACCCCTGTGGCTCTAGGTCCTGGCACTATTCTATTTCGGGCATGCTACCCCTGTGGCTCTAGGTCCCGGCACTATTCTGTACTAGGCATGGTACCTGTGGGGCTCTAGGTCCAGGCACTATTCTGTACTTGGCATGGTACCTGTGTGGCTCTAGGTCCCGGCACTATTCTGTACTAGGCATGGTACCTGTGTGGCTCTAGGTCCAGGCACGATTCTCTTTCGGGCATGCTACCCCTGTGGCTCTAGGTCCCGGCACTACGCTGGTCCGGGCATACTATGGCTGTTCCGGGCATACTACCCCTGTGTCGCCGGCGGGCCGTGCCGGCACATTCCCGGCATTCCTGCCTGTTCAGGGGACCGTGCCTCCCGCCCACCCCACGGGCTGGGGAACTTGTGGTAGATGCGGCGTGCCACCTGCTGCTCCTGGCAGCCCGGCAGTGTCAGCCGCCCGTTATGTGAGGCGGTGCCAGTCCCGTAGGCGGTACTCGGTGAGGAGGCGGCGCCCTGCACGGGAGGCGCTTCTCCTCCACTCCGTTTCCAGCAGACTTTCGTCTCACGGCTCGGTGCACGGATCCGGCGGAGCGGGCGGGAGCGGCATCCTCTGCAGCAGCGGTGAGCACAGCCCTTTGTTCGGGGAAGTTGTACTCTGCCCAGCGAGGAGGAGGAGGCGGGTGACCGGGAGCTGCTCGCACACAAAGCCCTGATGTAGGGAAGGCTGCGTCCACAATGCCATGATGTGCCCCTCACAGGAAGCCGCACGGGGTGCCCCTATGAAAGAACTTCCTGTCTGGGAACTTCCAGCAATAGCCGCCCTCCTTTCAAATCATAACAGCACATCTGGGATGTGGCCGCAGCTGGCGAGCATGCAGCTCCCCCAGTGCCAGGCATTGCCCCCAGCCTGGGCCCATGGTCTGCTGCACATGACCTTGCCCTAACGCCTGGGATTCCTCCATTGTGAATGTGCGCATCCACAGAGACTGTGACAGAGGCTGGCCGCACACCATGGGGAAGCCGCTCAGCCGCCCCGACTGCCTGCGCCAAAACGCGGCGTGTTTGGGAAAGGGGGAAGAGGAGGACGGCTACATCGAGGATTGCTACGTCCCTCAGAGGTCCATCTATGATACCATGAGGATCAATGAACAGATTGACCAGGGCTGCAAACTTAGCCAGCCCTCCAAGAGCACCATGGAGCGAGCGGAGATCGCTACCTTATCAAGCAATGGCACCCAGGGCACATCCAGCGCCGGTGAGGCCAAGGCTCAGGACGCCAAGAAGCTGGACGAACGGGTGATATTTGATGCCCTCAAGCTCAGCAATGATACCCTTAAACCTGCCCCGGTGCCACCTCGCCGCAGGCCCAACGCCGACCGCAAAGAAAATCTCAACCGCAGATCATGGAAGGCGTTTATTCCCCCAAATTTCCCAGACTTTGCGGAACGTATGGAGGCCTCGTTGAGTGAGGTGTCCGAGGCGGGCACCTCCAGTCACTCCCTGCACGATAAGACCGAGTTCAGTCAGCTGTTACCAGATAGCGCCAAGCACTCTTCATGTCAACAGACCGAGTCCACCTCAAGTCACGTCCGAACGCCGGCGCCCTCTTCAGCACTTAGCAGGGAGCAGAAATCGGAGCACAACGCGGACTCCCGATGTCAACACGTGCAGAGCTTCGATGACTACAATGACAGTGAGTATGAGCAGGCCCCCTTGTTAACCCGAGAAAATGCCACCACGCGTTCCAAACCTGGGCACAGCTTTCCCAGTGCCACCTGGCCCAGGGCACTAAAGAGCTTTATCAAGGGTAGTCTAAGCGATGGGCACCACAAGGCTGTAGAACTGGCTTACGAGGAATGCGTGATCGAGACTTTGCCCTTATCTCCGTGTTTAAGCGATGAAGTGTTAGATGAGTCGTCAAATGTCCTCATTGTGCCAAATCTGAGAGAGAAGACTGAGTCAGAGTTGAAGTTTGAGGAGGATGAGCTGAAAATACTAATGGAGGCAGAAGAGGAGTGGGAAGACATTGACACCGGGGCTGCTTGTGATGGAAATGAGGAGGAAAGGGGGGCCGTTACTCCAAATGATGGCTCTCCAGATAACACGTGGTCTGTTAGTAATCTGGACTATCTTACTCCACTTCCTGAGGAGACCGTCATGCCAGAGACTAGCCACTGGCCAAGTGAGGACTACAGCTGCTGCTCAGCTGTCAGTGCAGGAAAAGTCACCCGGAGATACCAGAAGCTGGGCAGCTACAGTGATTCAGAGTCGGACTCGGATTCTGACCAGTTGTTCCTGGAATTGGAGCAGCAGTGCCTGAAAGGAGTCCCAGATGAGCCCGCTGAGCTGCGCGAGTCAGTCCCAGAGGAAGTGGAGCCTGGTAATAAGCCTAAAACTACACAGGAGGTCAGTAGAGGTCCACAGCTAGACACCATACAAGATCACACTTACTCTAAAGCGTACAGTATAGACCCCACTACAGACCAGACAGAGATAGCATGTCATAGTGACAGAACCTCCCCTCTACCTGATGAACTCACACCTGCTATAAGCACACTACAATCCATTAACCCTGACAAACAAGGCACAAGTACCTGCTCCGCTCCACAATCGCATACTGGTCATTTATGTAATTCAGAGGATGTCGCTAATGCAATTATCATTGAGACAAGGACCTGTGCAGACTTACCAGACCTTCCTTCATTACCAGTGGATGAGAGGTCTAAGGACTTTACAACTAATGCTCCTTCATTACCAGTGAATGAGAGGTCTAATGACTTTACACCTAGTGTTCCTTCATTACCAGTGGATGAGAGGTCTAAGGACTTTACACCTAGTGCTCCTTCATTACCAGAGGATGAGAGGTCTAATGACTTTACACCCAGTGTTCCTTCATTACCAGTGAATGAGAGGTCTAAGGACTTTACACCCAGTGTTCCTTCATTACCAGTGGATGAGAGGTCTAAGGACTTTACACCCAGTGTTCCTTCATTACCAGTGGATGAGAGGTCTAATGACTTTACACCCAGTGTTCCTTCATTACCAGTGGATGAGAGGTCTAATGACTTTACACCCAGTGTTCCTTCATTACCAGAGGATGAGAGGTCTAATGACTTTACAACTAATGTTCCTTCATTACCAGTGGATGAGAGGTCTAATGACTTTACACCCAGTGTTCCTTCATTACCAGAGGATGAGAGGTCTAATGACTTTACACCCAATGTTCCTTCATTACCAGTGGATGAGAGGTCTAATGACTTTACTACCCATGTTCCTTCATTCCAGTGGATGAGAGGTCTAATGACTTTAACCAGTATTTCTCTTTACCAGTGATGTGAGAGGTCTAAGGACTTTACACCTCAGTGTTCCTTATACCAGTGGATGAGAGGTCTAATGACTTTACACCCAGTGTTCCTTCATTACCAGTTGATGAGAGGTCTAAGGATTTAACACCTCATGCTCCTTTACCAGTGGATGAGAGGTCTAAGGACTTTACACCCAGTGTTCCTTCATTACCAGTTGATGAGAGGTCTAATGACTTTAACACCTATGTCTCTTATTACCAGGGATGAGAGGTCTAAGGACTTTACACCGAGTGTTCCTTCATTACCAGAGGATGAGAGGTCTAAGGACTTTACACCCAGTGTTCCTTCATTACCAGAGGATGAGAGGTCTAATGACTTTACACCCAGTGTTACTTCATTAGCAGTGGATGAGACTTCTAAGGACTTAACACCCAGTGTTCCTTCTTTACCAGTGGATGAGAGGTCTAAGGACTTTACACCCAGTGTTCCTTCTTTACCAGTGGATGAGAGGTCTAAGGACTTAACACCTAGTGTTCCTTCTTTACCAGTGGATGAGAGGTTTGAGGGCTTAACACCTAGTGTTCCTTCATTACCAGAGGATGAGAGGTTCTAAGGACTTAACACCCAGTCTTCCTTCATTACCAGTGGATGACAGATATAAGGGCTTAACACCCAGTAGTAATGAAGCTCTAGGACAGCTGGATGTAAGATTTGCACACTGCATTACTGAGCTTGTTCTTGAACAGGTGGAGGAGCCTCCTGCACCCATTCATTTTCCCCATGCAGAGTCCTACTCCCCAGTGTGTGACATGGAAAGAGATTCATGTTTGGGTAGTTCAGAGCAGCCAGATGAGTCTTGGACTCGTGAAGCTTCATTTCCGAGTACAGATATTATTCCTGCAGACTCCGGTGATGAGGTGTCAGATGGGGGGGAGTTGACCATGTCCACCACACATGGTTGCAGTAGCCTGCCAGATGAAGTGGCAGATGACAGCCTGCAGAGTTCCACATCTGCGAGTGAATTGCAGGAGTTACCTGATGATAGCAGTGGTAAAACTGAGGAAATGGCGAGTGGAAACCAGAATAAGTACATCTTATCTGAGTTGGTGGTGGATGGCAACATTACAAATTACCTGAGCAAGTCTACCACACTCCAGGCCATCGATCAAAATGTGACCCCTTCTCAAACAATAGAAATGATGGGATGTGCAGATGATGCTGCCACAAATGAGTCCAGTGGTGGCGGCATCATCTTTACATGCTCAGAAGAAGTCAATGGAAGTGAAGGAGAAACTACCACAGTGATCCCAGAGGAACCTTCACTGAAGGAGGTCAGCATAGAAGTAGTAGTGACCACAACCACACGGGACAGTTTACTATGTATATCTCCTAGCATAAATTTACCCGAAACTGAGGAGCAGGCAGCTCAGGTATCTTTCCCACCATCTAAAAATCTAGAAGATGAGCAGGACTCCAGAACCATCAGTGCCTTGATAGTTTAAGCTTAGAAGCCAGTGCCTCACATGAAGCAAGGTTAAAAGAGGACTTTCCTAGCATTTTAAGTTCTCAGGCTGTGGATGGTGCACAAAATTCCCTCACCTCAGGTGAAATTGCTGAGGAACATTATGATCTAGCATCTAGCAAAGTCAATTCCATTGCAGTTCTGCAGGAGGTCACTTTGTCCTGCAGCGAGATTGACACTTCCCCCGAAGCCACCGTTGAATATAGCAAATCATCAAAAACTGTACAAGACCTCTCATCCGCTGAACTTGTAAGTACAGAAAGTCTAATCGAGTCCTCTGAAAACTACCGCAAGGACACGGCATCTTCAAAGCAGGCTAATGCAGAACAGTGCGAGTCTCCTGAGCCTGCTCCTAGTCTGGGCGACACTGCATGTGAAGGGCTCAATGCACGTGTTCATTTGTCAGATCTGAGTGACAGCTGCTCTCTGTCTGTAAACACAAGGGACAATAGTCTGGCATGGAGGGAAGCAGGCGCGGTTTTACAGCTCACAGGACACCGTGTCGATGACCCCACCACCACACAGGTAACCAACAGTGTATAACACCGCCATAGCCTTTTCTGCTGTTCTGGATCTATTTGAATGCATTGTTTTCCATGACTTTAGTTAAAATGATTACATAACTTGCAGCGACTCCACTCTTGATTTGCATGCAGTTTGTTCACCCAATGGTTAATTATAGATCACTAGTGCACGTTGCTTTTCATAGCATGATGTAGGCGGAGAGCTCCAGCACATCAAGTACAGAAAAATCTGCTGCTGGAGGAATTTCTAGGAGCGGAACGCTGCCGAGGTTTCTGGAGATGGGGGACATCCATTGAGAAAGCAGGCTGACCTCTATAGCTGTCGTGTTTCCTGCCGTATCCCTCACTGATATGTGCACGTGGCTGGAACATGAGCTAATGTCTTCTCAAACTTTGGAATTTGCAGGAACAGGGGTCGAGCCTGGGTGATGGCGATGCATCCAGGCTCTATATGATATCAGTCAAGCGCAGATACTTTCCGCTAGGCTCCAAACCATTTTTCTCTCTGTAGTTGCTATGATACCGTCATTGTCATTTGCACGCTACAGTTATACAAGATTGTCCAAAGTAAGTGTACATCTTGCCTGCGATGATAAAAAAAACCAATCTTTTAAGTCAGGTTCACGTGGCTGTTTTGAAGCGCGGAAGCCATGCCTGAAATCCACGACAATAGGGGTATGTTCACACGGCGTGTTGGGTCTGTGTGAATATACGCTTTTAGATATGTGTTTGGATCCGTCTATTGGACCCTAAGGCTATGTTCACACGGCAATAATTGCGGGGTGTAATTACACCCCGCAATTACGCCGGGACTTCAGGAGCTCGCGCCGACTCCTGCGGGGCGGGTGGCAGCCCGCCGGCCCCATAGATATTCATTACTACTAATTGACATGTCACTTACCTCCCCACGCGGCGTATTGTGCGAGCGGGGAGGGAGACGTAATCCATAGTTCTGAGAACTATGGATTACCGTAATGACTGGGACGTATCTCGCCCCATATTGCGCGCAGTACGGCGCAAAATACGGGCTGAAATACGTCCCAATTTAAGCTGTGTGAACATAGCCTTAGGCTATGTTCACACAACGTAATTGCGGGGTGTACAGTACGCCCTGCAATTACGCCGGGTGTTTGGGAGTCGTGCTAATACGTGCGTACTCCCGCAGCGCGGGGGGCGCCAGCCTCATAGACATGCATTACTCGTGGCGCATATTCGCCATAAGTAATTGACATGTCACTGATCTCCCCGCGCATACAATACGATCATATTGTACGAGCGGGGAGAGGAAGCGTAATCCATAGTTCTCTATGAGAGCTACGGATTGCCGTAATCTCGGGGCGCATCTCGCTCGTATTAGAGCGCAAATACGACGCATCTAACAAATAGCAATGTGATTTACATTGCTTTTAATATGAAACGCTCATTGGCGTGCACACGAGGGATCGCTGATGCGTGTTTCACTGCGTCTTTCTGCTCCATCCCAAGAATTGACGTGTCAGTCCTTGGTCCGAAAGATGCAGCAGGTGCCCTATTTTAAACTATAGGGTGCCGGTTTATGCTGAGCCAAACACGCAGCTGCATGTTGGATACGTGTTGGATCTGAGTGCGAAGCGTTTTAGGATGCGATTTTCAGATCAAATACCGATCCAAAATCGTATCCCAAAACACGGTGTGAACGGCCCCTTAATTGCGTATTTTGGACGTGAGTTTGACACTGATTTCAGAGGCAGATTTTCGCTTTGTAATTTTTAAGGCCCCCGTTCACACGGTTATTGCCGGGATTTGTCCCCCGTATTGAGCGCACAACCCCGTGATAAGGGGGGGGGCCGGGCGCGCGGGGGGGGGGCGCCCCCCCCCGGCCCCCATAGACAATGCTTTGTTTACGGCGCTCCGCGCGAAAATTAAGTGCATGTCATTTTTTTTTCCCACCCGGGGCGGTTTGGGAGCGGGGGGAGCGAGGATTCCCTGTTCTCATGAGACAGTGGATTACCGTAATGCTCCGAGGTTTGGGCGCCGTTTTGAAGGAAAAATCCGGGGGAATACGGCGCCCCCTCGGCAAATAACCGTGGAACGGGGCCCTTTTGGATACAAAAATTGCAAAGAAAAACTGTGGAACGGGTTGCAGTCAAATTTGGACTCTAATTTTTAGGTGGATTCAGCACCAAATCAGCCGTGTAAATGTACCCTTAGGCCCAAAAGTATAAAAAACGTTAGGCCTAAGGTATGTTCACCCTTTTTTCAGAACGTATTTTATGTCGGTTTCCCCCGATTGTAAATCCGTTCCAAAATCATTGTAAATCTTAAAAATTGTGCCCTTAGTGTGGCAGGGATTTTCAATCCCCATTATTTTTGGGGGAAATCCGTCGCAAAATCCCCCCAAATAATTGACATGACATTTTTTTTTTCGGCCGTTTTGGGGGCCGCAAATCCACGGAGGCAATACGGCATAAATTTTAATGTCGTCTGAACAACGACACGTATTTCCCATTAAAACCAATTTTAAATGGCCTGCAACTTAATACGGCGGCAAATCCGTTCCGAAATAAGCCATGTGACCGAGGCCTAAGACTTCCTTTGTTGCCCATAGCAACCGATCAGAGCGCCCCTTTCATTTCATCTATTTCTCTGGAAAAATTAAAGGGGCGCTCTGATTGGTTGCTATGGGAAACAGAGAAAGTCTTACACCTAGACAGTTTTCATACATGTACACCTAAGTGTTGCACGTAGTGACCAACATATGCTGTCAGTACAGATTTGGAAATGGAAGATCCGGTTGGTTGGTTTGGGTAAAACATGACTTTTATTTTTTTTATTTACCAGTACCATATTATGTGTGAGGCCCAGATAACGCTGTTTTCGAAGCAGTTTCCGGAGTGATTCTGCTGGCAACCTGGCCAGTTTTGTGCTGGGCATGAGAAATAAAGCTTGCTGTATAATTTTTCTTCATCCTCTTCATATATACAGAAGGCACGTTATGAAGTTTTAGTGTTACATGGTCCTCCTTGCTGCTTCAGGCAATAACATAAGTCATAGGGCCACATATATGAAAACGGTCTAGGCCTAAAACTTTTTGTTGCCCATAGCAACCAATCAGAGCTCTCCTTTCATTTTTCAGAGCACTATGTGACATGAAAGCTGAGCTCTGATTGGTTCCTATGGGCAACAAAGACAGTCTTAGAACAAGACAGTTTTCTTACATGTCCCCCATAGTTTTTTTTTTGAAATAATTCAGTGGTTTTTCAATTAACCTTGTACTTGGGTGCGTGATTTTTCAGATGTATAGCATGCGGGTTTTGGTCTTTTTTATTTTTTGTTGTCAATTCTGTCCTATTTTATGGGAAAAACAGCCCATCATGCAATGCTACTCTTTCCTTCAAAATAACAGCCACCGCAGTGGAACCCAATGGACCCTATTGTAAGTCAGTGTGGTCCATTAGGTGCTGATGGTGTCCATTGCTAGGGGAAATTTTCCCCGCTTAAATTTCCACCCTGAAAATTTTATAATTTAAAGTCAGCATTGGCGGGGTTACATTGTGTTTTGGACCTCCTTTGTGGTAGCCATTGGGTGAACCCGTTTAGGCAATGTTCACACGGCTTATTTTGGGACGTTTTTTTAGCCGTTTTTCGGTAATCCCCATTCCGTAAAAAACTATGGATTCCGTAATGTAATTTTTTCATGGGGGTTAACGCGCCGTAAATAAGAATTTATGGGGCCGGGAGCTGCAGGCCCCGCCCCGGCCCGGAGCACAACCGAAATGCGGGGCGAACCGACCTGCAACTACACCATGAATAAGCCGTGTGAACTCAACCTTATTGTCAAACTACCATATATACTCGAGTTTAAGCAGAGTTTTTCAGCACAAAAAATGTGCTGAAAATCCCTTTTCCTTTTCTGAGCAATGTCGGCGCTGGGCGCTGCGTGGCCCGGGGGCCGCGGGCATTAAGTTATGCGGACCCTCAGGGGGCCATATAATGGGCCCAAATACAGCGACAGCATCGGGGCCCGTGCGATTCTTTCCCCCCTATGCGATTTCCCCTGGGGCACTACGGTAAGATACCACCATGGGCAAGCGCGAGCACCCTGTCCCCAGTGGACTCCCGGGGGGGGGCGCAAACAGACTCGCGGCCCTGGGGTTTCCGGGACAGGAGCGTGTGTGGGGCCCGATGACATCCCCCTCCCGTGCCCAAGACGGGAGGGGCGCCCGGGGGGAAGGCAGCAAGGATAAGGAATGTTTTGTATTTGTTTTTTTTTTTTTTTTTTTAAATTCCTGCCTATAAAGACATAACCTGCCTAAACCCTACCTAAAAGGGACATTTTCCTGCCTATCCCCTCCAAAAAACCACCTATAAAAAATTTTTCCCTTTTTAAAAACCTGTTTTAAAAAGGATTTTTTGGGCCTAAAAACCTCCCTATTAGGACAATACCCCCCCCTTTTAACCTGCCTATAAGGACTTTTTACCCCCTTAAACCTCCTAGGGGGACATATCCTCCCCTAAACCGGCCTATAAGACATTACCTGCCTAAAACCCTCCCAAAAAGGAATTTCCCTGCCTATTTTCCTCCTAAAAACCTACCTAAAGGACATTTAACCCCCCCAAATAAGGACATATACTGCCCTATAGGGGTCATATAATCCCTATAACCTGTTAGGGGGACATTTACCTGCCTAAAAACCTCCCTGTGGGGACATATACCTGCCTTTTAAACCTTTCATAAGGGGACTTTACCTGCCGGGGGGCTTATCCCTGCCTATGAAATTTTTAAAGGGGAAATCTATTTTTTTTTTTAAAAATTTACCAGAGCCCCCCAACTTTTTTCCCCCCCTTGGCTTATACTCGAGTCAATAATTTTTCCCCATTTTTTTGGGGAAAAAGGGTTAGGTGCCTGGCTTATTTTGGGTCGGTTTTTTAAAACGGGCCCTGTGTTTTCATTTTGAAATAATAATGACAACAAAAACATCCCAAATCCCCGGGTCAAAGTTCACATCCCCCATTTCTTAATACCGTGTATTGCCCCCTCAAAATCAATGAAGGGTTAAAATCTTTTGTGGGAGTTGTGGAGAGGGTCTTTTTTTTTTCGATGGTAAAAATGCCCTTTTTTCTTGGCAAAAAGCCCCCCATTCCTTTCAATACCTGGGCCTTTTTTTTTTTCCCTAATTGGGGGCTTTGGGTTTTCCCCCGAGTGGGTCAAAATTTTGAGGGGAGGGAAAGAGATTTCCAATTTCCCAAACCCTTTACTTTGTTCTTTCTGTACCAAAGGGCAGGGCACTTGGCCTTGTGGGGTTTTGGGGTCGTTGTCATTTTTGGAAATCCAAGTATGTCCCGCCAACCCTTCCGGGGATGTAAACTTTTGAGCACAACTGTAAACCCCCAAAAGATACCCGCAATTTGGGGGTCCAAAACACAGTGTAACCAAAATTTAGTTTAAAACCCTGATAAAGCCAAGGGCCCTCAAAAGTGATAAAATGAGCGCTGTATACACAAGGATGAAAAAGGCAAAAAGGGACTTTTTTTGGGTTTTTGCCCTTTCTTGTGAGTAAACAGGTGTAGAAACTGTCCAAAAAAAACGTATTGTAGAACGGGACCTTTTCCCAACCGCCATTCAAAAAAGCCTAATTTGGCTAAATTTTTGGGGTTTAAAAGGGGAAATGAAATAAAAGAATTGTAGATTTTGGGAAACATCCCGGGTTTTTTTGTTTTTTTTTTTTAAAAAACAAAACCCAGTTTAAAAATTTTTGGCACAAACCTTCTCCTGCTCCTTCCCGCTAATAAGGAATGCTTTCCTAGTGGGTAATGGACCAGTTCAAGTTTAATTAGTCTGCTCTTCTTCAAGAATATAATCCCATTACTTCATAGATTTTCTGTCTTTGCAGAAAGGAAAAACAAATTTTTATTCAGGGAATTTTGTTGGCACCCGGGATTTCCCGGGTTTTAAGAAGCCACGCCTTGTTTTTTTTCCCCCAAAGTTTGCCCCTGAAAAAAAAATTTATTTTGTGAAGCATTTGTCAGTGGGTCTAAATTCACTAAAAGTTTTAAAAGCATGCTGAAAAAAATTAGGTTTTTTCATGGCAGTTTTCCTGTCAGGAATTTTTATGTTTATTAATTTCCCCCTTTATAAAAATTTTTATTTTCCCTTTACAAGTCACAGGGTTTTTTTAAAGGGGTTCACGCAAATGCGCTTTTAAAAAATTTTCGGCAAATTAAAGGGTGAAGAATGTTTTTTTAGCACATCGGCAGCCCCTTTATTTTTAAAGACTAACCCCAAAAATTAAAGTCTGCTTTCCTGCTCCACTGCAAAATTTTAAAAATGATTGTTTTGGGGGCCCAGCATGGATACTTTGTGAAAAACTACGGGTTTAAAACCTTAAAGGGGTTTTAAACGCTTCTTTAGTTTGGCTGTTTTTTTTTGAACTTGATTCTCACATTTTTTTTTTTTCTTCCCCCCCCCACTGGGTGTTTTCCCTTTAAAGGGGTTTTTCTACTACAAATTGGGTTTTTAAATTTAAAAATTTTTAAAAAAAGCAGCTTTTCAATAATGTTCATTAAAATTTCCCAATGATTTTTGATTTTCCCCTTTTTAGTAGGAAAATCAGCTCCTGAAATCTCTATAAAAAGGAAATTTTTGATCTTTTTCCACTGGCTTTTCAGTGCTGATGACTCATCTGTTTCTTGAATTTCAGGGAAAAGCTCCTCCCACACATAAAGCTTCGTAGGGAGGGGGGGGGTTGGGTTCGTGTCTGTGTGCTGGATTAACCATGTGTGTGCCCGTCCCCTCCCTCTCTACACCCCCTTTGGGGGAACAATGAGGGTGACAGCGGAAGTGTGTTACATAATCAAATTTTTTTGTGGAGCTCTAAATATACTAATATAAAAATTTAGGGGGGATTAACGCTTCTTTCATGCTTTATTAGTGACACATCCTAAGGGATATAAAATCACTTCACAAACTGCCCCTTTTGGTTTTTGATAGGGGGTTTTTTGGGTTTTTGTTTTCAGATTGGGGGGGTTTTATGTAAGCAGGGGGGATAGGAACAATTACAAAACCCCCCGCTTGCTATTTGCATACACGTTCACAGAAAAAAACCCCCCCACAATCATAAATCAGACCCTCTCCTGTCTCCGTGGAGCTGACAGTGCAGCTGATCTAGCAGCCTGCAGCAGACCTAGGCGGCAAACACAGGTTAAACCCTGGCACCCAAACCCCCTTGGGCCCCCCCCCCTGCTGTATAGAAGTTATGGAGGAAGAGCTTTCTGTGTGCTGAGGGGGGGGGAAAGAGGGAGGAGAAGAGGCAACAAGAAACGCCCCCTAATTCAAAAATCCTTTGCTGCCAGAAGCATTTGAAAGTTAGGCTGAAAGCTTGTAATGAGACAACTCCTTTAACTGAAGGGGGATGTCATGACTGTTCATGCTCGCTCCCGAGTTAGTGTGTCCCACCCTCCCCCCCTCTCTGAGTCCACATGTCGCTGTCCCCATCCCTTTGCAGTCTTATTTTTTTAAAAAGCTGTTTACATACCACATGCCTGCATTCAGTCTAGACAGCCTTCTATGAACTCAGAGCACATGATCTTTTCTCCTCTTCACAGCTGGAGGTTTGTTACAGTTTTATTCCAGTTTCTACGAACTCATCCAAGAGCAGCACAAGATCTCACTGCTATGTTTACACGCAGGAGCATTTAGGCACCGGGCACAATTCTGCTGTTTTCTGATTTTTAAAACAGTCTGCAGTGTTAGTGTGGGTTCTTCTGGCTGTGCAGAGTGAAAATGCTGCCGACCCCTTATTCTGAGTGAGAGAGGCAGCCTAATGCTCTGTTTATGTTTACATTTAGGCACAGAGGCACAATTCTGCTGTTTTCTGATTGTAGGAGCAGCTGCAGTGTCAATGAGGAGCTGCTATCTGTACAGAGTGAATTGTTGCCGGCCCCTTATTCTGAGTGAGAGAAGTAGGAATGCCCGCTCCCGCAAATACGACCAGGGGGCCAGACAGAATGTAAAGTAGACTGTCACCAAAAAACAAAAAAGGAGGGAAACCATGCACTGGGGAACTGTGTTTACAGAAACAGAAATAAGGGAGGGACAGTGAAAACAAAAACAATATAAAAAAAATGCCCCCTTTTCATGCAAATATGAGTAAAATAAAATCCAACCCTTTTTTTCCTTCTTCTTAAAATGGGACGCTGAATTTTTAGCATTCAAATCGACATCAAAAACCTCCTCCCTAAAAACGCCCCTCAACAGCACTTTTCAGATGGGGTTTTTATCAATTCTTTTTGTGGTTTTTGACAGGTTTTGCCCAGCGCTTTTTCTTTTTTTAAAACTCATACAAAATGAAAATAGCCAGGGAAAAAAAAAAAGCGCAAAAAAAAACCCCATTAAAAAAATGCTGAGATTTACCCAGGTTTTGAAGCTCTCCAAAATTATTCCCCATGGGTATTTTCAATGTTGAAAACGCTTTTAAGAACTGACATACACTTTTTTTTCAGCGCCAAAACAGCATCCAAAGAACGCTGAAAACGTGCTAAAAGTGTGATCTGCAACTGTTTTACATAGGAACAATGAAAAAAGAACTGGGGGGGGGGGGTTTTTAAGACTTTTTTTACACCCGGTTTTTTGGCGGGAAAAGCCCGGGAAAAAACCCCCTCAAAATCACCTTTTAAGTTACCTGTTTAGGGTGTTATAGAAACAGACAACCGCTTTTTAAAAAATCATATCTGTAAGATGGGGACTAAAAAAAGCACTTTTGCAATTGGTTTGTATTACCTAAATCATTTAGTATAGAA